>CM053622.1:75866881-75957810 GCA_028646595.1 Phalanger gymnotis | reverse complement strand
TTGAGTATTTCAACGGGGTGTGACTAAAGAGTTCTATGTTCCACGCTTGGGCGGATGCATTGCCTCACCAGCCCTCCTCCTGACCCAAGAACCCCCAACCCAGACTGGGCTTAAATCTTCAGCAGGCTCTGCACTCCTGCTCTGATCAGCCACTTAGTTCCTCCCACCAAGTGGGCCTGGGGCCAGAAGCAACTGCAGCTGAATTTCTAAAGCTGCCCCGCCTCCATTGCCTCAGGGGTGGAAGCGGAACCGCAAACTCCATCCCGTCCCGCAGCTTTTCCCACTAACCTTCTGTGTAGTCTTTGCTGTTTGTGGGTTGTGAGATCTGGTACATGCCACAGCTCAGTAATTCAGCATGCTAGGGCACGCTCGGCTCCACTCCTGGTCTTGTCGGTCCGTGGTCTGCCCTGCCGCGCTGCGCGCGCTGGGCTCTGCTTGGCTCAGCTCGGCTCAGCTCTGCTCCCCTCAGCTGGGGGCTGGGAATTCCGTTTGGGACAAACCTTACCCCAAGACCATCCAGGCTGTCCTGGGCTGGAGCCCTGCTTCCCTCTGCCACTTTGTGGGTTCTGCAGTTCTAGAATTGGTTCAGAGCCATTTTTTTGTAGGTTTTTGGAGGGACTTGGTGGGGAGCTCACGCCAGTTACTGCTTTCCAGTCGCCATCTTGGCTCCACCCCCCTCGTTCATTAATTCTTAAATGGCAGTGGCCAGCAGAGCATAGGGTAAAAGGGTTAATCGTGTTCTATGGAGTCCTAGAATTTTCAGTCCTGGCCCTGGCCCCGTTTCCCATGCTCACTCTCCTGAAACAATCCCCTAATCCCAGGGTCCCCTGCCTCCTAGTTAGCCTCCAAGAGCCCAAATGATCACAAGATGCTAAACCTTCTCTGGGAATGCTTGGTTGAGGAAGATTAAGCATTTAATAACCAGTGCAGTAAAAATCAATAAAGGCAATCAGAGAGCGAGGAGAGGCCAGGTAGAAGGGAGGTAGGAGCCGCAGGCGCGTCCACAGCTCACGGCCTCACACACGAACCGGCATCCTGACGTGCACGAGCCTATACACAGAAGGTGCTAACATCCTGACATAGTCAACAACATGATCAAACTGGGAGGAAGACCCTCTTTTCTCCATGTAAGAAATGAATTCCTCCATGACGTTCAGTGTGGTCACTTTGGTTTTTCTCTCTCTAGCATCTAGCCTGGTACTTGACATAACCAGAGGTTTTTAATAAGTGCTTATTGGTTGATTGACAGAAGCGCACACTCTTGAGCACACAAAGTCCACACACATACTACACATGCACATACACACATATACACATATACCCCTTCATGTATAGTCACATACTGTCACACAGAAGCACTCACCCGCTTGCGAATGAATGGACTTTCCTGACCTCCCTTAATGCTAGTTTTCCTTTTATTGATTATCTTTAACTTATCCTGTATATGCATGTTTGTTGGACAGTTGTTTGCATGTTGTCTTCCCTGTTAGACTATGAGCTCTTTGAGAGTAGGGCTTGTCTTTTGCCTGTCTTTGTATCCCTAGTGCTTAGCACAGTGCCTGGCACACAGTAGGTGCTAAATAAATGCTTATTGACTGACTGAGATGTAGAAGTTATTTACATACCCACTCACAAACACATCTCACCTCCTCCCTCCAGTCATATACATACACATATTTGCATATATATGCCACACAACATAAACTATTACTAGTTGTATACCCTTGGGCAATCGTTTCAACTCTGAGTATCATCTGTAAAATGAGAATAATCATGCTTGGATTTCTTATTTCCCAGGTGTGTTGTAAAGAATGCGTGTCGTGAAAAGTGAAGTCCTCTGTCCTCCAAAAGCCACATGTCAGCTTTTGCCACACCTTTTTCAATCTCTTAATCTCCACACATGGTCACTATTATTAGGATCCAAGATGTAACTCCCTCCCATAGAAGGCTATCTTGGCTTCCTTGAGAAGCTAAGCAATGGAACTGAGTATTTCCATGTCATGGCCCCTCTCACACACACCCCCTCCCTGGGGCAAGATTTGTAGGATCCCTTCCTGGTTCTCCCCAGCACATATCACATTATGAACACTGCTACCATTGTCAAGATTATTGGCCTCATCATTATTGTAACCGTCATCATCATTGCCTTCTTCATCTCCCTGCTGGCCACACACTTACTTACCTACATGGTTAGCTGTGATATTAGAAACATGAGCCCAGAAGTCTGGATCTCCATGCCTTAATAAACTGACTACATATAGCCTAAGAGGAGGAGGGAAATTGGTGCCCTCATTAGGGCAGCTGGTAGCAGCTGCTGCCTTTCTATTCTCATAACTGAACTGTGAACCTCGATTGTTATGTAACAACTGGAAGAAAAAGGTCACCTGTTGTTCTCAGACCACATGGAGAGGGTGTCACTGGGACATCTGAATGAAAGGAGTTACTCAAAAATCCACCATTTTCCTTCTAAGCCAATCCTCTGGGCTTGACCAAAAGCTGGATTTCTCCTGACAGATGGGCACCCTTATTGCTCCTGCCCACAACTACACGTCCCTCAGTGTTATACTTGAGTGTGTGCATTTTCTTAATGGCTTGGTGTTTCCACAGGTGTCTTCTTAAGGATTTGTCCCAGATCTTCAAGGGGAAAATAATTGAATTTCTCTCTCCTGCTGGTTATGTGAGGGAGGCTCTAACTTGAATTCCAATGTTTAACCTGTCGGAGAAGGCTTCCCTCCCTGCTGATGCCATCTGTGGTCACAGAGCTAGGCTTTGCAGTTTGTCAAGTGCTATTTTTTCCCTTGTTCACCTTTTCATTAACTTCCCAATTCCTCTTCCTTTCACAAAGAATGTGTCTCCTTGATTCTCCTCCACTCTTCTTCTGACTTTTCTATTTACACATCTTAGTTCAGATTTTTGTGCCCTTCACTTTCTCAGCTTTCATTTTCTTACTTTCCTCCTTTGAACATCTCCCCTCCCCCAATAAAATCCCTCATTCCTGTGTCTGTATCTCTGTTCCGACCCTTACCCCATCCTGCCTTGTGTTGGAGTTAGAACTCCATCTAATTTAGAGTTGAAACAGACCTTAATATCCTTCATTTTACAATGGAAGAAAGTACAATAAAGGAAGAAGAGGCCTTAAGATACCCATTTTACTGCTAAGGAGACTGAGGTCAGAAATAAAGTGACTTCCCCATAGTTGCTTAGGTAGAATGTAAGTTCCTTTGAGGCAAAGTTTCTTTCAGATATACCTTTCTACCCACAGTGCCTAATGGAGTGACTGGTATGTAAAAGCTAAATGTTCATTGAACGAAATTGAATTGGAAAGTAACAAAGCTGAGATTTGAGCCCAAATTTAATTCCAAATCCAGTCATTGACTTTCTCTATATGTTTATGTCTGTGGTTTTCTGTGTCGTATACTGTAGCAATGATGCTGCTTGCAGCTGCTGTGGAGGTGTAAGGCCAATAACACCAGCACACAAGAGGGCTGCTAGCACAAAATCTTTTATCTGCTTTTCTAAGGAAAGCAGCTTTAAGGGGTTTACAATCTCACTTTAATTAAACATACATATATATCACCCACTTAGTTCAAGGGAAAAAGTCAGCACCCTGAACTTCAGAGAAAACACAAACAGAAATTACAAACAGAGAAAATAACACAAATCAGCAGGCAGGGCTTTTAACTGTCTGTCCATAGCAATACATACATATATAGTTACCAGAGAGAGAAGTATCAACATCTGGGTTTTCAAAGCCTGGGGGGGCTCCTTAACGGCTACTCAGAGTCTCATCTGGCCAAATCACATGAACACTCTACCAATGAGTGAGGTGCCCCACCCTCCCACCCAAAGCAAAATGCTAACTTCTTCAGGGTCAGCCCACAGAGGGTGTCACAACCATGTGACTCAAACTCATGTGACTTCTGCTTTCTTGTGACTTAAGCCATCAAAGACTCTTGATTCAATCAAAGACTCTCGATTCAAACAAAGGCAAGACTCAATCAAAGGCACTTGGTTGCCTTAGTGCTGAGAAGAACTAGAACTCCAAAAGAAAAAAAGAGCAAAACAAAAAATCCCACTTTGCTTGCCATTACATGTACCTCCCTGAGGAGTGTCTTGCATGTTTGGGCTCTACTGTACATAAGCGGCTAAGAGATTTTAAGCAAAGAGGAGACTGGACTTGGCAACTGACTCTGTCACAATCTCGCAAAGACCTTTTGAGACTGTCTGTGTCAGAAGATATGAGATCAGAGGTTATGGAGCCCTGTCAACCAATCTAAGGGATAAGAGCCAGAGTATCCAGGTATCATTTGGGGGATAAAGAGGCATGGAGTCCAATTGAATCTAAATTGAGGCATGTACCCCTCATAGAGCCCTTAGGACTGGAAGACCAACTGGTTCTTCTTCTTCCTAAAACTATCATCTGTATGTCTCTCAGAAATTGTGCCTCCTTTATATGTTTGTCCTGGTTAATGAACTAACAGAATTTCAGAATAGGAAAGGACCTCAAAGAGCATGTGGGCTAACCCATACCTGAGCAAAAACCCCTTCCACCAGCATCCCTACTGTCCAATGACTCATTAAATGCTTACAGTGACAGGGACATCAAATAAGGCAGAGGAGGAGAGGAGAGGAGAGAGTTAACTTGAGGTTTACTGGATATATTTCTTTCTCAAAGACCAAACCTTAAACCCAATTCCCTCTGGAGTGCATGAATTGGACAACAATAGGCCCCTGCCCAAGCACTACTTAAAAGTTATTTTCTGGGCCCTCCAGGCTCAGAGTGAACGTAAATAGTAACTTTCTCTTTTGCCCAGCAACCCTGAGGGTCTTCCCCTCCCAGTTTGATTTTTTTAATTAAAGGGGCCATCCTTTAACTCACTTCTTAAAGAGGCCTATTCATTGAATGAAGGTTGCCTCACTCAAAGTGAGAACCTGGAAAGACCTTAGCCAAGGTCTCCCACTGGATCCTGGGCCATTTCTAGTTACCCTGATTGATATCTGGCCACTGGATCCAGATGGCTCTGGTGACTTTGCACAGTCCTTCCTCATTCAAATCAAAGTCAATTGTAAATCATGTGATTATCTCCCTGATGTCATAGTCTTCTTCCAGAATGAACCACATAACAATGACAGGGAGCTCACTACTTCCCTAGGTATAGCCACCATGACTGACCGCCTCCAAGTTCTCTGACCTGGACTCTTTTAAAACATCTTTTTCCAAAAGATATTAACTTTGAAGATATGAAGAAATAACAAGAACAAACATCCCCCCAACATTGGAGGGGTGCATGATCTCCTTTATACCACTTCAGTCTGGGTAGAGTGGGGAGTTAAGCTCATAATTCAGGTCAGTTCCTATCCAAAACTGATCCCACCAAGTTTCTATCCAAAGGTAACACCTCTGCTAGATAAGTTCTGGTCAGCTTTCCCTGGTGTAGATCCAGAAAGTTGTCCTGGAATGCTGCTCATCGCTCCTCAGGGTAAAGATGCTAGGCTAGTTGCAATGCCCAGCCTGAAACCCAGACTCTGGAATGCCAGGAGCTGGAGCACCCGTACAAGGATCTTTTAAAACTTAGTAGATATGAAGCTCCCTTTTCCTAGAATAGAAAAAGGCACTATTTGGGGGCCGTTATGGCTTCAGGGAGTAGAAGAAGGCCCAAAGGCCTTCTACCTTACTTCATGGTGTCTCACCCAATGCCATGAGGCACAAAGCTCCCTCAAACTTCAACAAAGCAAAGGAGGTAAATCTCTGACTCTTCAATATGTATGGTGTACAACAATAAAAAGCACCTACTATGTACCTGACACTATACTTTGTGCTTTACAAATGTTGTCTCATTTCATCTATACAACAACACTAGGGGGTAAGTACTATTGTTATCCTCACTTTATAGTTGAGGAAACGGAGGTTATAAGTGGTTAAGTGACTTATCCAGGATCACATAGCTCATATGTGTGCAAGGCGAGATTTGAACTTGGGTCTTTCTGACTCCACACCCACCGCTCTATCCATTGTACCAAATAGCTACCTCAAAATCTAAGAGGTATGATGGGGGAGGGGAGAATGGAGAGAAAAGAACAAGAGAATTCTGGGTACCGAGCAAGAAAAAACCTCAGAAACTCTGCAGTCCAAGCTCCTCCTGTTAAATTGATTTGCTCAATGTCACCTAATAAATCAGTGGCAAGGCTGTGGCTAAAACCCAGGCTTCCTTATGCCTAATCTAAGGTTCTTTCCATTGCACCAAAGTGACAGTGGAGAGGTTGGGGCTGCTGAGGACTGATTCCCAACCTCAGCATATTTTCCAGGACCTGCTCTGATTCTGGGGTCTCTGAGAACCTGTGAACCAAACTCCCATGCCTGTCACCTTCCCCTCCCTGACCTGTATTCCCTCTGCAACACCTGTTCTCTAAGGGCGTGTTAGGAAAACCCGCCACTCGCACCCTTTGAGACTGTGAAAATAGCAAGTTAGAAATAGCACAGCTTACAACCCGGGGCCACATCCACATCTCAGGGGAGGCCAGGAGAGGGTGCAGGGGAAAGAAAAGGGGAAAAAATAGAACAGCGGAGCAGCTCAGCTCTGGAGTTTTCTGGATGGATACAAACAGGGCCGACAAACAATTCTCTGGATGGCTAAGAGACAATTTTCTGGACACCCAAGAAGTTAAATTCAAAGAACCTCAGAGCTGAAAGGGATCTTTGTACAATGTCCTCATTTGACAGATGAGGAAACCAAGAGGTAATGATTTGCCTAGATATCCAACAAGTCAGTGGGGGAACCAGGACTAGAACCCCAAATCACAAGGGATCCTCAAATTACCTTGTATTTATTTTCTGTATACATATTTTAGGAAGATGAGTTCAAATCTGGCCTTAGTCACTCAATATCTCTGTGACCCTAGGCAAATTTTAACCTCTGTCTGCCTCAATTTCCACACCTATAAAATGGAGATAATAATAGGACCTACCTCCCAGAGTTGTTGTGAGGATCAAAAAGATATTTGTAAAGCTCTTAGCACAGTGCCTGGTACAAAGTAGGTGTTTAATAAATGTTCCCTACATAGTTACACATTTGTTGTTTCTCCAAGAGAAGGTAAGTTCCTGAAAGGCAGGACATGTTTCATCTTGGTCTCATTCCCAGAGCCTAGCACAGTGCCTGGAACATGGTTGTTCAGTCATGTCCAAGTTTTTGTGGCCCCATGGACCATAGCACATCAATGCTGTCCATACGTTTTTCTTGACAAAGATATAGAAATCATTTGCCGTTTTCTTCTCTAGTAGATTAAGACAAAGAGAGGTTAAGTGACTTGCCCACAGTCACCCAGCTAATAAGTGTCTGAAGCTAGATTTGAACTCAGGTCTTTCTGACTCCAAGTCCAGTGGTCTATCTACTGAGCCATCTAACTGCCTCTGACACATAGTAGGTCCTTGATAAATGCTTGTCGACTGACTTATTGACCTCAAAAATCACCTTGTCTAAGTAATAAATGAATAGAAAGTCCCTTTACATTAAACCTGACAAGTGATTACCCTGCTGTTTCCTAAAGACCTCCAGTAAGGGGGAAACTAGTCTCTGCAGAGGCAGCACTTTCCACTTTGGGATAGTATTAAATCTTACGAGTTAACTTAACTCTAGCTCTAAGAGTATGCTTCTATTAATAAGAGGAAGCCAGACATTTTGGCTTTTGAAAGACACAGCATAATAATAAAATAGGTGGGTGTCTTGGAACTTTTGCAAATGCTGAGGGAAAAGGGTTGGAGTATAAAGGGCAAGGTGAATGGCTTACAAAGTGTTATCTTACATTGAACCTCAACTTGCTTTTATTCAGATAGTTAGGGACTGAACAGGGTATATGAGCTCTGAGGTTGACGTTTTGCTTTTGGGGGTATGGTCATTGGAAGAGTGTTGGTAATTTGGCCAGACAAGACTCTGCGTAGCTGTAGGAGCCCCCCTCCCCAGCTTTGAAAACCCAGATATTGGTTTCTCTCTCTCTCTGCTAAGTATGTATGTAATGTCCTGGTCAGACAGCTAGAAGACTGTCTGTTGATTTCTGTGTGCTATTTGCTCTGTTTATACAATTTCTGTTTGTAATTTCTGTTTGTATTTGCTCCAAAGTTCAGGGTACTGACTTTTTCCCCTGAACTAAGTGAATGATATATGCATGTTTAATTAAAGTGAGATTGTTAACCACTTAAAGTTCCTTTCCTTGTAAAAGCAGATGAAAGAACCTGTGCTAGCAGCCCTCCTGTGTGGTCTTGTTGTTGGTCTTGTTGGTCTTTTACTCCACAGCAGCTGCTAGCAATATTGTTGTTAACATTCTCCTGCACTGTCCTAGGCATCCTTTTCATGTTGAGCTCTAATTTGTCAATTCGTGCTTACTAAAATGATATGTCATAGTAACTTCGATTGTGGTCTGACAATGGAATCATAGTATTGTGGAATATCAAAAACAGAAAGGATCTTTGAGTCTATCTCCTTCAACCAGTATCCGTGCAATCATCATTACCACCATTCCCATCATCACCATCACCATCACCATCATCTTCACCATCAGCACCAGCACCAACACCAACATCAACACCATCTCTGCCATTCTCACCATCATCATTACTACTACCAATACTCCAAGTTTTTTTAAGACCAATTCCCACTTTGTTCCTGATGACATGGCAGACACTTCATTTCATCCATGTATACAGCTCCTCAGATAACAGAGTATATGATAAACAACACTGAGGATATACCAATAAACATCCACAGCTTTGCTTTTCTTTACAGGGTGTAACATTTGTGAAATGACTGCGGAGGTTTATGGAGAGAAAAATTATTAGATTTGGGCACGTTTAGCTGGATGAGGAAAAAGCCGATGATAATCGCCTTTGGGAATAGGGAGAGTTTGTATGGCACAGTAAGGTTGGCATGAGAAGCAGGAAACTGGGGCTCTAATCCCAGCACTGCCACTGATGTAGGTTGTGGCTTTGGGCAAATTCCTTCCCTTTCCTGGACCTCGGTTCTCTCATCTGTCATAGAAAATCAATAATCTCTGATTTATCTACCTCCCAGGACTTCTGTGAGGATCAAGTGATATAGTTTATGTGTAAATGCTTTGAAAAAGTTAAAAGCCTGTAATTCCTTACAATTCCTTACAAGTATAAGGAATCAGATGCCCCTCACGTTTCTCCAAATCATTGTCCAACTGGCTAGAACTACAGAGACAGCGTGGTTTGCTGAAAAGCACATTGGATTTGGTTCCAACGCATCTAGATTCAAACCCAGCTCTTCTGTTTATCATCTAGGTGTCTGTGGGTGAGTTGACCTGTTTGGATCACAGATTCCTCTGCTATAAAGTTGGATCAACTCATTCCAGCTCTAAGAGTATGCTTCTATTAATAAGAAGAAGCCAGACATTTTGGCTTTTGAAAGACACAGCATAATAATAAAAGAGGTGGGTGTCTTGGAACTTTTGCAAATGCTTAGGGAAAAGGGTTGGAGTATAAAGGGCAAGGTGAATGGCTTCCATACATTTTATGCTGCTGACAATAGACAGAGATCAAAATAGGGGAGTTAGAGCACATGAACTCTAAGTCCCCTTATAGGTATACAGCAAATGAGGCTTAGATTAGACTCAGAAAATGCCTCCTGGTTCTGAAAAGTAGGTGGCGTTGGAATAGGGTCAATTCAGTGGAGTCAACAAAGATACATTAAGCAAGTATGCAGGGCATTATGCTGGGTACTAGGAGGAAGAAGAACAACAACAAGAACAAGAAGAAGGAGAAGAACAAGAAGAACAAGGAGGAGAAGGAGAAGAAAGAGGAGAAAGAGGAGGAGGAGGAGGAGGAGGAGGAGGAGGAGGTGAAGAAGAAGAAGAAGAAGAAGAAGAAGAAGAAGAAGAAGAAGGAGGAGGAGGAGGAGGAGGAGGAGGAGGAGGAAGAGAAAAAGGAGGGAGAGGCAGAGGAGGAGGAGGAGGAAGAGAAAGAGGAGAAGAAAGAGGAGGAGGAGGAGGGGGAGAAGGAGAAGAAGAAGAACAAGAAGAAGGAGGAGGAGAAAGAGAATAAGAAGGAGAATGAGAACGAGAACGAGAACAAGAATATTCCTTGCCTAACAGGAGCTTCCATTCTACTGTGGGTGGGTGTATCGGGGGCAGGGCAGGGAAACAGGATATAGCAGATACACAAATACACACACACACACACACACACAATAACTTCAGGAGAGAGAAAATACTAACAATTTGGAAGATCAAGGAAGTCTTCACATTGGCGATACCTGAACTCAGCCTTGAAAGCAGTTAGGGATGCTTTCTTGTTACTTTTGTTTGGGGGGAGACAATCGGGGTCAAGTGACTTGTCCAGTGTCATACAGCCAGTAAGTGTCTGAGGCTGGATTTGAAGTCATGTCTTCTAGACTTCAGGCTGGTGCTCTACCTGCCACGCCATCTTGCTGCCCCAGGAGTTAGGGATTCTAAGAGATGAAGAGAGGAGGGAGAACCTTCTAGTCTCTGCAGAGACCTGGAGTAGAGAAAGACTATCCATCAATCTCAAGCTCGGGGTGAGCTTGAACAACTCTTATTGAGTTATTATTCTCTTCTCTTCTCCCAGCTAAAGACCAAACCGTCTCTCTAGCCCAAGGGCAAAAAATGAATGACCCATTTTTACAATCATTCATTCACTTGTTCATGCCACAAGCACTTATCACCATAATAGCTTACATTTTGATTTAGTACTTTGGGGTTTACAAAGGTCTTTCCTCAGTGGTGAGAGGGGAAGTGAAAGGATTATTTCTATTCCATTGATTTGTTGGGCAGCTACTTAAAGGTCCAAGGGACTCTGTGGGTCCCTATCTCCTAAAACCAGAGGCCATAAGCCAGAGAACACAAGAGCATTGCCTCTGAAGTCAGAGGACCAGGGTGAAAACCCCACCTCTTGCCCTAACCACCTGTATAATCTTGAACAAGTCACTTAGCCAACCTGGGCCTCAGTTTCTTAATCTGTAAAATGAGGGGGTTGGACTCTCAGGTCCCTTGCAGCTCTAAATCTGTGATCCAATGAGCAATTAGTTCAAAGCAAAATAAATTAATGAAATGGCATGGAAAAAAAGGTGCCTGTAAAATATTTCCTCCATAAACCCGGGCCAAGCTCTTACACAAATACCGTTATCCCTTCCGCATCATGGGGGTGATCTAGAAAAGGCACGTAAAAATTTTTGACCCTTCGTCCCAGAGAAGAAGTCTTGAATTATTATGGTATTAAAAGATAAAATATGTTGATATTATACAGGCATACAGGCTGTTGGGAACTCCGACAGTCAGGGCATACTCCTGAAGACACAACATGGCAGGGGTCTTCTAGCGATGTCATCATGTTAGCCCCAAAGTGTCTACTGAATGCATTCATCTCTAGGAAGATAAGTGCCAGATCTGTTTGTTCAGACCCGACCTCTCTCTTGACGTCTAGTATTGAATTGCTTCTTGACCATCTTTGGATGCCTCGTGAACATCTCACGTCCAACATATCCAAAACCGAATTCATTGTCTTTCTTTCCTAGTCCTTCCCTCTTCCTTAACTTCCATATTCTTATCCAAGGTTCTATCCTGCTCCCAGTCACTTGGGCTCACGACTAAAATGTGATACTCTTCACTCTCACCATCCATCTCCAATTCGTTGCCAAGTCCCAGCCTTTCTACCTTCATAGGGTCTCCCTGGTATGTGTCCTTATCTGCTCTGACACTGCAACCACCCCAGTGCAGGACTTTATTACTTCATGCCGGGACTATTGCAATACCTGACTTAAGTCTTTCCCCACCCTGGGTCGTCCTCCACTCAGCTGTCAAAATGATAGTCCTAAAGTGCAAGCCTCACCATTTTACCTCCTCCCCAACTCTTCCCCTACCCCAAATCCATCATTCAAGAAATGCCAGTGACTGATTATTACTTCCAAGATCAAATCTAAAATCCTCTGTTTGGCATGAAATACCTTCCTAAGTGGGTCCCTTCTTACTTCCTGATATGCTTATACCTTATTGCCCACCATATACTCTGGGACCTAGTGACACTGGTCTCCTTGCCTTCCTTCAAACAAGACAGTCCATCTGCCTACTCTGGGTATTTTCACTGGCTGTCCCCCATGACTGGAACTCTCTCCCACCTCATCTCTGCCTCCTACATTCTTTGGCTTCCTTAAAGTCTTGGTTTCTCATAGAAATCTTATAGAAGTCCTGCCTTCTAGAAGAAACCTTTCTCAGTCCTCCTTAATCTTCCCTCTGAGATTATCCCCAGTGTATCTTGTCTATCTTATTATTACATACTTGTCTGCACATTGTCTCCACAGACTGAGAGCTCTTTGAAAACAGGGACCATTTTTTTTACCTTTCTTTGTATCCTCAGCAATTAGTACAGTGCGTGACGCATAGTAGGCACTTAGTTAATGCTTCTTGACTTGACTTAGCTAGACTATTCATTGTCCCCACCAGACACTGCTGGGCTGGATGCTGCTGAAATTTAAAAGTGGCGACTGTCAAGCTCCTTTAGCTTAAATCCAACAGAATTTCCTAGCTCGTTTAAAAGAGGTAGAAACCTTTGTCTGGTACCAGCAAAAAAAAAAAAAAATTAAAAGACCTCCCCTCCAGTTCTCCTATCTCGTTCCCTCAGTCATGGCTACATAAATCTATTTCCCCAGCAGGGGATTCTCAGTCTTGGGTCCCAAGAAGTCCTTTAGAACAAAAAGCAGGGTCCTCTTAGCTAACTAACAACCCCTCTCAGGCTTAGTCTTTTTCATTAGACTGAACTCTTTTCTCCTCAGTCTAGGAATTTGAATCCTTCTATCAGAGGCTTTACCCCAGCTTATGCTGAGCATTCTGCACACATCCTATTTTAACCTCTGAAGGCTAGACTATAAACCATCTTAAGTGCTTTCTACCTTCCCTTGTTGATAAGTAGGTGAGGAAAAGTCACAGAGAGGATAAGCTCTTGGGTCAAAGTCATTTTCTCTCTCCTCTCCTAGACTAGTCACATCTCCGGTTCTTTCATATGCAAATCCAGCCAGCCCCAAACCCAGGAGGGGCTTTGAGCGCCCTCTAACAAACCTGAAGGAGCTGAAACTCAGAGATGAGGGACTTTCTCACATCTGCCTATCTAAGAAAGATCAGAGCCAAGACTGGAACCCGGATTTCTGACACCTGTTTGCAGCAAGTCAAGATGCCCCTTATATATCAAGCTTTTGGTTACATGCCTCATTTCTGTGCTAAGATCTGAAAAGAGCAGAGAAAATTTGGTGTCGAATATACATTTAGGAATTAATGAAAAGGAGACATTTTTGTGCTGAAATGGTCAAGGAAGGCTTCCTAGAAGAAGTGGCTCTTGAAATAGACTTTGAAAGATGGCTAGAATTGGGGGTGGTATGTGTTAGGGGCAGGGTGAGGTGGCTGTGAGGCCAAGAAACAGCACCCTGATAGGGTAAAGTGGGGTTTTTGGGAGGGTGCAGGTAAAGGAAACTTATGGCTTCAGGGAGTGAGGGGTGGGGATATTGTGGGCATCCAAACGGAGACATCTGTGCAGATCACGGGAGAGTCATCTGGGGAGGAATGGGACTCAGCCAGGTGGCGCTGAGTCAGTGATGGGGAGGCAGAATGTGGAGGGTGAGGGGACAGAGGGAAGAAGCCTAAAGGAGGGAGATAAGGTCACATTTGGGAGAGAAAGCCCTAAAGAAGAGGAAAGCAAAGTTTTCCAGGGTTAAACTCAGGACTGGGATTATGGCTTTGGATGTATGTGAGTGGAATTAAAACTCAGTCTGTGGTGAGGGTTAGGCTTCAGTCTGTGGTCAGAGGCATGTCTCAATCTGAGGCTAAAGAGAGCTGTCACTCAGTGACAGGGTTTATCTCTCAGTCTGGGTCCAAGGATAGTCCCTGATGAGGCTTTTGTTCAGACTCTTGTGTTATAGCTTTGAATCAGTATGTGATTTCAATTGGATCAGTAAGCTACAAATACAAAATGGAAAATTATCAATAATGAGGTGGGGAGGGGCAGGGAGAATTTTACATTTGAATAAGCATTTGCAAATCCAAAGGCTTCAGGGATCTAAATTTTATTGGCCTGGGTTAAAAGGTATTAGAACAAGGCTTCTCAAAATCTTTTTTGGCAGTCCAGTGAAACCTATGGGGAATTTCTCAGAATAATGTTTTAAATGCATAAAATAAAACATATGCGAGTACAAAGGAAAACAATTATATTGGAATCAAATGTAATTTTTTTCCCATCCAAGTTCATGGACCTCCTGAAATCTGTCTATGGGCCCTGCATCAGAGGAACAAGGGGAGAAAGAAAGAAGGGTAGTGATGAAGGAAAAAAGTGGCAAAGTAAGGATAGAGGAGAGGAAGAACCTGAAATCTAGAAAAAAATGTTTGAGATGGGGATGACCATAGACAAAGTTGTGACCAGTATAGAAATGTTTTATCTCCTGTGTTGCTAATAATAGCTCCAATTTCTATTCAAAAAGTGCTTGGGGGTTAACACAGAAATCCCATGATGTGGGTAGGGAGTATGGGCATTATTATCCCCATTTAGCACAAAGGGAAACTAAGGCTCATTAAGATTAAATGATGTGCTCATTCAGATAGTAAGTGTTGGAGATGTAATTTGAACCCCAGTGTTTTCTGACTCCAAGTTTAGGGTTTGAAATACTCACCATCCTCCCCGCTCCCCTCCCAGGCCAAACCCCCTAGACCTGGTACTTTTCTTTTAGCCCTAGGATCCACCAAGGTTTGCCCCCTTCCCAAGTTCCCTCCTTAGGTTCCTTACTAAAACTCCCCATCTTATGTCTCATCCCTTTGAGGTCTCTGTGTGACCCTAGAGAAGTCACTCAGATTCCCCCAAATTCAGTTTCCTCCTTTATAAAACGGAGGAGCTGAGAATAGAAGAGCTCTATTTGCTAACACTCTATGATTCAAAGACTCTTCCCAGCCTTGGTGTGTTATGATCTAAGATCCTTGCCAAGTGTGGTGTTCTACGTTCTAAGGTCTTTTCCAGATAAGATACTGTGGAATCCCATAAAATCTGCTGTTAATCGTGTGCTATGAGAGAGATCCTGGGAACAGCCCTCGCTCTGTCCACAATGGCTGTCCTTTGTGAACTTTCCAGGGAAGTAGGGAGCTCAGACTGGACATAAAGGTTGGACAAGCCCGTGTGTATAAAGGACAGGTAGGGACTTGGGTGTGATACTCATTCATATCATCCTTGCTCATCTGCCCTCCGTGGGCCTTGGGCAGGGCCGCACTAAGGACTGAGGGACAGTGGGTCATCAGTCTAGGTGGCTGGGTGGGGAGTCAGTTTCAGGAAGCTACTGCTGCCCCCCTAGGAGAGTTATTTGTTTGCAGAAGATCAGGGAGCCCCTCTCTGTATGCACTGACTGAGAAGCTAATTGCAGTATATTGCATCCACAATTAATTAACACGCATGTGAATCAGCTAATTACTCACCAGCCCTCCCCTCCCTTCCTCTGCCTGCAAAGTTCACACAGTGGTTGGGAAGGACCAAGAACTGAGCCCAGCTTCTCCTCCCTCCCTCGATCAGTCTCTCTTCCACTTCCCTTTCCACATTCCCCTCCCTTGCATCCTATGGGACTGTCTAGATACTTCGAGAGTCTGGACTAAGCTCTTTGCCGCAACCTGGGTTTCATGTGGCTAAATATATCTAGCTAAAGGTCAGCCAACAACAGGTCTGGGCTCTAGCCTCTGACTCTAACACCACTCTACTGTATGACCTCAGACAGAAGAATCCCCATCTCTAGGCCTCAGGCTCACCATCTGTAAAATGGAGAGAGATGTCACATTAACCTCTTCCTTCACCATAGAATGAGGTACAGGCATACCTCACTTTATTGTGCTTCACTCTATCACATGTCTCAGATACTGTGTTTTTGACAAGTTGAAGGTTTTTGGCAACCCTCTGTGGAGCAAATCTATTTGCCATTTTTTTCCAACAGCAGGTGCTCATATGGTGTCTCTGCATTACATTCTGGTGATTCTCACAATATTTCAAGCTTTTTCATCATTGTTATATCTGTTACAGTGATCTGTGATCAGTGACCTTTGCTGTTACTATTAGAACTGTTTAGGGATGCCATGAACCATCCCTATATATGACGGTGAACTTAATTGATAAATGTTGCCTGTGGTCTGACTGCTCCATTGACTGGTCATTCCCCATCTCTCCTCAGGCCTCCCTATTCCCTGAGACACAAAATATTGAAGAATATTACATTAACTTAGTTGATAAAGATGCAACATGGTTTGAGAGCATTGACTCCAATTTTGAAAGAAGTTCTACTGTGGATAAAATGCGATCAAACAGCATCACATGCTACAGAGAACTCTTTCGTGAAATAAAGAGTCAATTGATGTGGCAAACTTCATTGTTGCCTTATTTTAAGAAATTACCACAGCTACCTCAACCTTCAGCAACCACCACCCTGGTCAGACAGCAGCCATCAGCATTGAGACAATACTCTCCCCTGGTAAAAAGATTATGACTCACCGAAGGCTCAGATGATGGTTACCATTTTTTAGCAATATTTTTTAATTCAGGTATGTACATTCTTTTAGATATAATAGTATTGAATACTCAATAGACTATGACGTAGTGCAAACATAACTTTTGTATGCACTGGGAAACCAAAAAATTCATGTGACTCTCTTTATTGTGATATTTGCTTTATTGTGATGGTCTGGAACCAAACCTGCAATATTTCTGAGTTATGTTTGTATCTAAAGAAATATGTTCTCCCACTGGTATTTTTCTCTTCCCTGAATGCCCTTCACCACAAAAAGTTCCTTGTGCTTGGGTGAGAAGTAATTAAGGAGTGAAAAAAATGAGAGAGGATGTTGCAAAAAGGTGACCCACTGTCCCGAATGATTGGTAGTTACCACAGTCTTCTCCTCCAGCAGCCCTCAGATTGGAACTAGGAAGGGAAGAAGGAAAGAAGGGTTTGATGCTCTCCAGGTCTCTTCCAGATCTGAGATTATGTGATAGACAATCCCTCTGAGGGTAAGAAGGGAAGAATAGACCCCTCATGCTGACTGGGCTTTGAGAGGCAGAAAGGTCAGACTGTCTCTCTGCTAGCTGACCTTCGATCACAGGATCACAGAATCTCAGAGCTGGAAAGGCTCTCATAGGGCATCTAGCCTGAGTCCCTAAACAGAAATGCAAAAATGGGCATCCAGTCTTAGCTAAAGTCTTCCGATGGAGGAGGAGCCAAGATAGCTTGTTTTGTTTTATGACAGATTGAATTGTTAGGAATGTTTTCCTCCCAATGAACCTTAATGGGCATGCCTGCAACTTTCCCCTTTTACTGCTGGTTTGCTGCTTTGGGGCACAGAAGATCAAGGCTAATTACTCTTTAATCAATTGATCGATAAAAATTGATCAAGCACCTACTATTTGTTAGGCACTGTGCTGAGTGCTGGAGATACAAAAAAAGGCAAAAGTTCCTCCCTTCAAGGAACTTACAATCTTTCATTTACACAGCATATATATATATATATATAGATGCATATATATATGTATATATATACATACATACATGCATATATATATACATATATACAGCATATATTTATACAACATACACACAACATATCTAACATTCACATAGCACTTACTATGTAACAGGCACTGTGTGCTAAGTGCTTTCTTTACAAGCATTATCTTATGTGATCCTCACAATAACCTTGGAAGCTAGGTGCTATTGGTACCCCCATTTTACAGATGAAGAAACTAAGACAAACAGAGGTTAAATGTCTTGCCCAGGGTCACACAGCTAATCAGCGTCTGATGCTAGATTTGAATTCAGATCTTTCTGACCCCCTGCCCGGTACTCTATCCATTGTGCCACCTAGCTGCCCCATGGCAACCTCTCATATATTTGTGTATCATGCCCCCAATAAGTCTTTTTTCCCCTTTTTAAAAAAACTTTTTGTTATATTTTTAGCTGGATTTAAGACTTCATTGTCATAGAGAGCTCTTAGCAACAGCTCTCTCTGCCAACGGAGGTGGACATGTTCTCTGTTATTTACAATCTTAGAGACCTGCCTCGGGGCCTGAGAGGTTAAGGGGCTGGTCCATGGCCACACATTCAGTTCATGTCTGAGGCAGGACTTGAACCCAGGTCTTCCTAAGTTCTAGACCAGCTCTTTATCCATTACACCATGGTTTTTCCGAGACTTTTTTCTTAACTGATCTTCGTACTCATATATCGACATTTCTAAGCCATCCTCATCCCCCTCTTTTGAGTGCTCTCCAGCTTAGAACACCTTTCTTCAAATGCAATATCCAGGAACGCGCGCTATATTCCAGATGTGTCTCGCCAGGGCACACTGCAGCGTGACAGTCACCCTCCTTGTTCTTCACAGGACTTCTCTCTTAGTGTGGTCCAAGATCACCTTAACTTTATGGGTGACTGCATCCCACTGTTGACTCATGGACTTATGGTTTACTGCGATCTCCAGATCTTTTTCAGGCAAACTGCTGTATAACCATGCCTCTCTCCCCTTCTCCTTGTAAAGCCAAATTTTACAATTCAAGTGGAAGATTTTACTTCTATCTCTATCGATTTTCACCTTGTTCTGCCTGTTTCAGCTCGGTGTCCTGACATATCAATATCTCTTTGAATCCTAACTCTGACATCCAATGAGGCAGGGAGGGAGTAGGTATCCCTCCCAACTTTCGTTCATCTGCAAATTGAATGATTGTTCCATCAGCGGCTTCATCCAAGCCATTGATAAAATTTTAAACAGCTGAGGGTGAAGGAGAGTTCCCTGAAACCCACCAGTTGGACATCAAGCCATTAATCATTACTCTTTGGGTCCAGCCTTCTGATCAATTCTGAATCTACCTAATTGTACTATTGAACCCACATTTGTCTAGGTTGTTCACAAGAGAAACATGCAAGTTCATTTAGTGGTCTTCTCTAGGAAAACCCTATTTCATTCCTCTCAGCTAACAGTACTGGTTCAATTATATTTCAGTTGTGTCCAATTCTTTGTGACCTCTTTTTGGAATGTTCTTGGCAAAGATACTAGAATGGTTTGCGATTTCTTTCTCCAGCTCATTTTACAGATGAGGAAACTGAGGCCAATAGAGTTAAGTGACCTGCCCAGGATCACATTGCTAGTAAGTATCTGAGGCTGTATTTGAACTCCGGAAGATGAGTCTTCCTGACTTCAGACTCAGCATTCTATCTACTATGCCTCCTAAAAGCCTATTAAGCCTTAAAAAAGGGAAGTTATCAGTCTGGCAAGATTTCTTCTTGATAAATGCATGCTGACTTTTTGCGATCCCCACTTCTTCTAGATATTTGCTACCTATCGCTTTGATAATGGTGCTACGGTTTAGCTGGACATTGGAGTCAAGTTTAGTGGCTTAGAATAGGGACATTTGCCCCCCCCCCATGTAGCCCTCTGGCATTTCTCCTGCTCTCCACAATCTTCCAGTGATCACTGATGGTGACTGGCATTGCATTAGTCAGTTCTTTTAGTATCTTGGAATGTAGGTCTTCTGAGCCTGGTGACTTGAATCTACCAACTGTCCTTCTCTTTCCATCTCCCTACTTAATTTGCCTCTCATCCTCCCTAGTAATTGTTTTGCTTCTATCCTTTCTGATCTAATCATTTTCCTCTTTGGCCAAGAAAACAGAATCAAGATGAAAGTTCAGACTTTTCACTGGATGCCATTATCCCATTCATCGCAAGCACTAGTTGCCTTCCTTCTCTGAGCCTCCTCTTTTTCCCAATACAGCTATTTTAAAAGATGCTCTTTTATTACATTTACATTCTCTTTTATTGTCTCTTGGCTTTCTTGCCAGCGTTGACTCTATTTGGGCTTTAGTGCTTCTGACACAATTCTTACAGGATAACATCACATTTTTTGTGTACTTCCTCTGTTACCAGTCCTTGTTTCTATCTTCTGTACATGTATTTTGAAAGCCATAGAATCACGAAATTTGAGAGTTGGAAGATGGACCACAGAATTCAGCTAATTTAACCCACACATGAATGGAATCTCTACTATATCGTATCTAACTAGTAGCTGTCCAACCACTCTTTAAAAACCTTGAGGGAGGGAGAACCAAGGCAAACAGGGTCAATTGACTTGCCCAGAGTCACACATCTAGTAGGTGTCTGAGGCTGGATTTGAACACAGGAAGAGAAGTCTTCCTGACTCCAGCCCTGGGACTCTATCCACTGTGCCACCTGCCCTGCCCATAGCATATCAATAATTTTCTTAAATTACTATATCCTAAAATAAATGCAGTACTCCAGATGATGTCTAATGATGGCAAAGTATAGTGGGATTACCACCCCACTCCCAATTCCTGGAACCTCTTTCTCTTTTAATGTAGTCCAATCACATTAGTTTCTTGGCCTACCATATCACCTTGTTAACTCATATTTAGCTTGCCGTCCACTAAGATCCTTAGATTTTTTTTCAAAACAACTGCTATCTGTCTACTCTCCCATGTTATACTTGTGAAGTTGATTTGTTGTATCCAAGTGTAAAACTTTACATTTTTTCCTATTAAGTCTTAACTTATTAGAGTCAAACTAGCATAATAACCCATTAAAATCCCTTTGAATCTCTCATCTTTTGTGTTAGTTATCAATCCATAAACATTTATTAGGTGTCTACTATGTGCCAGGATACAAAAAGAGGTAAAAGACAGTCTCTACCCTCAAGGAGCTTACTAATTCTCTTGGCTTTCTATCATTGGAAGATCGATGACAATAGAATCTATACCTTTACCCATTTTGTTGATAAATATGTTAACCAGCATATGGTCAAACACAGATCCCTGAGGAACTCTGCCAGAGATGTCCTGCCACATTGACATTGAACCATTAATAACTATTCTTTGAGACTGGCTATCTACCAGTTTTAATTCCATCTATTTGTATTTCCATTAAACCTATGTCTCTCTACGTTCTTCAAAAGAATAGTATAAGATACTTTATCAAAAACCATGCTAAGATGTAGGTAAAGTATATCCACCAATTCTTATTTACTATCCTAACAATCCTGACAAAAAAGGAATTGGGGTTAGTGTGGCATGACATGTTATGGAAAAGCCATATTAATCCTCTGTAATTACCTCTTCCCTTCCCAAATGTTCATCAACCATCTCTCCTCTCCTTAACTAGTCATTGTAGAATTTTCCTAGAAGTCTAAATCAAACTCATGAGCTTGTAACTTTCAAACTCTGTTCTCTCTTTTTTGGAAATCGGACAACATTTGCCCTCTTCCAATATTGTGGCATGTTCCATGATCTTTCGAACACCACTCAAATTTTTCAGCAATAGCATCTTCTTTCAGGCCTGGAGGATACAGTTCACCTGGACCAGGTGATCTGAATTTCTTAAGGGCAGTCAAGTTCTCTCCATCTCCTTACTTATTTTGGATATCAGCTCTCTGTTAATCATTTTTGTCTTATCATTTTCAATATGAAGATCCTTTTCCTTTGCAAGGAAAACAGAAATGAAATAAGATTTGAACCATTCTGTTTTGTTTTCAATTACCATCTCATCTGCCTCCAGCAAAAGTCCTATTCTTTTTTCGAATTTCTTTTTTTTCCATATTAATACATCTTTTTTTTCTTCAAAATAAAATCTAACTTTTTGTTGCCCTCAGTTTTCCTTTCAGGCCACTGCTCATTCTGAACATTAGCATTCCCAACATTACTTTTACATGATATATCCCTACATTCCTCATCTCTTACCTGGCTTTGATTTTATCCACTAAAGGCAGATTTCTTTTTGGTGAGTTCCCTGTGTAACCACATTCCTTTTAAACAGCTATCTCCCTTTTTTCTTATTGAATTTTTTTTTAAATTTGTATCATCAGAATTCTTTCTTAAGAGCCTCTCGTTGCCCCTCCCGGGCTCACTTCCATGAAATTTTAGGCTGTGGAATCTGATTTTGGCTTTCTCTGAGTGCCTTAAAATCTGCTTTTCCCAAATATAGGCCTCATTTCAGATTACGTCTGGTTTTCTTCTCTTTCTGTATTTGGAACTCTAGGAGGGATTGGTCACTTCCTCTCAAAGTCCCCATCGCTGCCCACCGAGCAACCAGTTCCTTCTTGTGGCTAACAATTCTTTCCAGAAGAGCATTTCCCTTTATTGATTCTTCAACCTTTTGAAGGATGAAATGAACTTTAAGATAAGTGAAGAAACTATTAGTTGTTTTGCTTTTGTTGTTGTCTTGCTGTTCGATTCTTTGCAACCCCTTTTGGGATTTTCTTGGCAAACTAGTTTGCCATTTCTTTCTCTGGCTCATTTTACAGATGAGAAGACAAAGGCAAGCAGGGTTAAGTGACTTGCACAGGATCACAGAGCTAGTAAGTGTCTGTGGCCAGATTTGAACTCAAGTCTTCCTGACTTCAGATCCAGCACTCTATCTACTATATACCACCTAGCTACTTGTGTTGCTTTGGGCGGAGATAATTCCAACAAGTGTGTAGATTATTAAAGTCCTCTATTACTATCATATGATGCTTCCATGTTAGGTTTTGATCTCTTTCTGAAACTCATCATCTATTTCTTCCTGCTGTACTGGTGGTTTTTAGTGTATTCTGATGATGCTTATATTTCTGACTATATTGATTTTCCCTCAAATTCTTTCTACCAAGCTTTTTACTTTTAGTTACTATTTTCCCATACATCAGTAGTGTTGCCTATGTATACCTCCTTATTTAGATACCATAGAGAGTATCTGCAGTGCAGAAATTTTTGAAAAGTATTTTCACAAATCATTTTTCAACTATCTATACATACATTCCTAAAATGTGATGTTCTCCTCTGAAGCCCTTCCTTTTGATTGGCAGAAATGATGAGGACACCGCTGTGTCAGAAAGTTCATCCTTCTGACACTCACATTCAAATTTTCAGTGTCATCCTTAACTCTACGTTCTGATTCGCCCCACGTGTCCAGTTCGTTGCCATCTCTTGTTTCTGCTTCCATGATATCTCTCTTATACTTTCCCTTCTCTCTACTCACATAGTCTCTACCCTAGTTCAGGCCCTCATCATCTCTCTCTGAACTATTATAATAGCCTCCTAATAGGTCTGCTTGCCTTAAGTATCTCTCCATTTAAAGTCACAGAACCACCAAAGTGATTATGAAGTGGTATAATGTTGGTGGCTCTCTTTGTCCTTTAGGGTCAAAGAGAAAAGATTTTGTTTGATATTTAAGACTCTTTTTTCTCTTAAATGTTTTATTCATTTTGAACTTAAAGACAAAAAGACAAAACAAAAAAATCACCATGTATACAGCACAACACAAAAAGAGGATTCAACATGAAATCATGAATCTCCATTTCATACTTTAACCTTTTGTTCTTCTTGAAAAACTGTGTGATAAACATTACATGTTGTTTTCAAAGCTACCCTGATTTTCTATGTTTCCTTCAGAGTTTTCTTTTGTTCTCTGCTAAAGCTCTTTACAAACTGGTCCCATCCTAACTACTGAGACTTATTACACTGCATTCCTACCAATTTACTCTACAGTCCAGTCACACTGGCCTTCTTGTGGGGCCTACCATGAAACACTCCCATTTCCCATCTCCCACTTTTCTGCTGGCTATCCTTTATTGCTGGAAAACATTCCCTCCTTACCTCTGCTTTTTGTAATCTTTCGTTACCTTCAAGAAGTTAATTCAAGCACCAACTTTTCCTGCAAACCACAACCCTCCCTACTCCGCCCCAGCATCTGTATGTGTTATATATATTCCTAGACATGGACATGTTGTCTGTCCTGTTAAAGCTCCTTGAAGCCAGGGAGTGTTTTGTTTTTGTGGATTGTGTGCTACCACATAGCATAATGCCTGACACATTGTAGGTGCTTAATAAATGTTTGATGATTGATTTATAATTCCTAGCTCAGGTTAGAGGGGAAAGAAATCATGCAGATCACAGGATTTAGAGCAAGAAGGGATTGTTAGTGGAAAAGACTTAAGGTAGGGTAGAGAGGAAGCTAATTGAAACAGTGGTTAGAGTGCTGGGCCTGGAGTCAGGAAAACTTGAGTTCAAATCTGACCTCAGATATTTAATAGCTATGTGACCCTGGATAAGTCACTTAACCTCTATCTTGCTCAGTTTCCTTATCTGTAAAATGGGGTTAATAATAGCACCTGTCTCCCAGGTATTATTGTGAGGAAGATAACAGTTGTGGAGCAACTAGCTCAGTGTCTTGGACATAGTAATACTTATCTAAATATCAGCAATTTGGGATGTGGATTCAGAAGAACTGAGTTTGTATCTTATGTGACCATGGCTGACATATCACTAAGGTCACCTCTCTGGGCCTGTTTTCTCAACTGTAATAATTTCAGGTGATATTTATAGACCGGGTCTCCCAAAACTCTTCATACAATTTTAAGCTTTAATAGTTTGAAATTGCACTAAGACTTTTGGGACATGCTGAAATATATTAAGAGGTTCTGTGGTTATGCAGCCCTTTAATGTTTGCAAAGCAGGCATTATCTCATTTGAACCTCTGAAACATCCCTGTGAAGTAGGGACTACAAATATTTGTATTTCCACTACAAATGAGCAAGCCTTGTTTCAGACAGATTAAGAAACTTGACCACGTGGTCAAGTCGAGTCCTTGACCCTCTGACTGCATTCTAAGAATTAGTAAGTATCAGAGGTGGACTTTGAACCACGCAAACTTCCTGGCTGGAAGAGCAGCGCTCTATTGACTTTGTGCCTGAGGACCAGCTCAGCTAGGAGGGCTCCAGAGGGCTCCAGAGACCAGAGAGGGGGTAGAGGCTGTGTAGATAAAAAGTTTCTCCATGGGCATTTGGGACATAAGGATGCGCTAACAGATTGAAAACTCCCTTTGAGCAGGAATTATTTCATACATTGTACTTTGTTCCCCAGAAACCAGCCTGCCTAATAGATACTTAATAAATGCTGGTTCATTGACTAGAGAAGCGCCTGAGCTCAGCTGCTGGGATGTCCCCTTTCTCATTTGGGGACTCTCTGCCCTCTTTTAGGGTTTAGGGTTAGGGTTTAGTCTATTTTAAAGTTTGTGGCTCCATCTGTAACAAGGGTCTGGTCTGAATCTGTTGGTGGGCTTAGCTCGGACAAGCTGTAAGTTCACACAGTCAGGCTGAATGAAGGCTGGGTGATTCAAAAGAGACCTAATATTTACCAGTCCCTTTCCTAGGCAGAGCCTAGTGGGGCTGCTGATCTCGTTGGGATTGGATCAGTGTGTTGACAAAGGGAGGCCTTTAGTTGTGCAGGAGAACAGGGCCTTATACTGGGTCTCAGTGTCTAAACTCTGTGTGATATGCAAATTGCATGCACATGGCACATAAGACCCTCTGACTTAGAGCTTTAGCTTCACCTGGGCTGGAAAAAGTCCTGTGCAATGATTCTCATTTTACAGATGGAGAAATTAAGGCACAGAGACAGTAAGTGACTTACCCAGGGTCACACGTTTAGTAAGCGTCTGGGGTAAGATCTGGTCCCAGGTCCTCCTGACTCAGATAACAGGGCTCTCCCCGGAATCCCATGATAGCTCTCACCTCAATCCTCCCTCCCCCATTTCTTCTTGCCAGGCTTTGAACCTGGACCCATCATAGTCCAGAAAATGGGGAATGAGAGAGGACGAGGAAGCTCTGTCTCTCCGGATAGGTCCCACAAGAGTTATAAGAACTCCAGGTTGTTGAGTTTCTGGGACGTGGGGAAGATGGAGTTCTCATCCTCAAGGAGCCTCATATGTGAGGAGGAGACAGAGCCCCTACACTAAGAGAGGAAAGGCCAACAAGGCAGGGGTCATCTTTCCCCTTCCCTACTGTTGACTCCCTGAATTTCCATGTTCTCTGTCTCTTGTAGCAATGCTAGATGCCCCCTGGTGGCCATGGACTGCAAGTGCAGAAAGTAGAAACACGAACTCAACCCTGATTCCTTCCATTCAGGAACGATGCTAGCTGCTGGGAAGATAGAAAGTTTAGACAAGATTGAGGCCTGCCCTCATAGAATTCCTGGTCTAACATTGGGATAAAGCATAGACCTAGATAACTACGATACACAATAGATGGTTGTTGTCTTTTTTTCTCTAAGAGGACCAAAAATGACATCACTACGCTTGAGTCAGGATTCAATGTGTCCAACTGTGGCAGATAAAGCCAATACAAGCTCAGAATGCTCTACCACAGGTCGGGCACAAATAGTCAGTGTGAACATTTGGGATGGATACTCCTAACTTGTGCATCCAGAGTTTCCTTTGAACTGTTTTAATTCTGCTTTGCTCACAGAGCACAGTGCCCTCTCCGATGTGGGAATGCCATGCTGAGCAGTCCTGTGCCAGTGTCTCCTATATCACACTATCAATTCCAAAGTTCTTAAGAGAGACCTTGAGAGTGTCTTTGTATCGCTATGATAAATGCCAAGTACTCTGTGAAGTCTTAGGGCAAAGGTCATTCCTGACCAAGGGCACCAAAGAAGGCTTCCTGGAAGAGGTGATATTTGAACTGGGCTTTAAGCGATGGATAGTAATTCAAATGTGGAATGAGTTACAATTTATGCATAAGAGCTATAAATTAGTAGGGCATTGTAATGAAAAGTATACCGGAGGGGCAGCTAGGTGGCACAGTGAGTAGAGCACCGGCCCTGGAATCAGGAGGACCTGAGTTCAAATCCAGCCTCAAACACTTGACACATTCACTAGCTGTGTGACCTTGGGCAAGTCACTTAACTCCAATTGCCTTGCCTTCCCCCCTCCAAAAATTAAAAAAAAGAAAAGTGTACTGGGCTTAGAATTAGAGGATTTGAGTTAGAAACACAATTTCTGTTACTTATTTTCTCTGCTACCTTGGAAAAGTCAATTTTCTTTCCTAGGCTTCAATTTCCTAATATGTCAAACTAAAGAACCAGAAAAAAATCTTATCTTTGGCGCTTTCTATCAATGAAGCTGACAGTCAGTCACGCCATCCTAGTACTTGTCAGAATCAGCATTCATCAGGAGGTGAACTCTTTTTCAATTTAGGGGGTGGAGTGGGGCTTCTCTCCCAGCCATTCCCTAAATGGCCTTTCCAAGGGCTGAGATCCAAGTCAGGTCCCGGAAAGGAAATTTTCCAGTAGCAGAAACTTGGGGGAGGTAGTAGCTCAGAAAGATCCCAACTGGGAAATATAGCAGTTGGGAAGAGGTTGACAAAAATTGGGACAGCAAAATGATAAGGACTGTGAATGAACCAATGGATGGATGGTGGGAATGGATATGGTGATAATGACAGTGTACCTAAGACCTAATTGGAATGCAAAATTATCACAGCAGATTGGAATAATAGATGAAGCTAACAAGCTGAAATTTATTGGAGAGAAATGTGATATCCTGTGCTCGAGTTTTTAAAATATCAAATGCATAAGAATGAGGTGGGGGTGGCATGATTAGACAGCATTTCATATGAAAAAGACCTGGGGGTTTTAGTGGACTTCAAGATCAGAATGCATTAGCAGTGGGAAGAAACTATAAAGTGATCTCTGGCTGCATCGCCTAAAGCATAGAGTCAGGACAAGAGAAGCTGAAGTTTCTCTGTTCTCTGCTATGGGCCTACCCCATAGGGAGTATTTCGTTCAGTTCTGGGAGCCACATTTTAGGAAGGACATTGACAAATTGGAGTCGGAGGGGGGCTATTAGGATGGTGAGGTAACCGAAAACCATTCTATTATTCCATGATCAATGAAGGAGTTGCGAATGTTTAGCATAGAGAAGACTGGGGGTGGGGTGGGAGTGAAGGAGCGTTTAAAGAAGAAGCTTGATCTCTGCCTTTAAATATTTAAAGGACTTTTATTGATCAGGGGGGCTGTCCAGAAAGCAAAATGAAGAAAAATAGGTAGAGGTTACCAAGAGGCAGATTTTTGCCCCATAGAATAAAACAAATCTCACAACAGTGGAAGGTGCTGCCTGGCTGGGTAGCGAGTGCTCTGTCAGTAGAGGTCTTCCAGCGGAGGGTGAGTTATCATTTATAGTTAGTACACGCCTAGGTACGAGTTGGAAGACATGCCCACAAGTCCCTTCCAATTTTAGAACGCCGGTGATGGTGATGAATATGTTGACCCCAGCAGGGACCTCGCTCCGGATGAGAGGAAAGCAGAAACTCTCATAGACTGTTGCATTGGGTTAATACCCAATTAAGGTGCATGGCAGGTGACACAATGGAATTCACAACCCTAAGGTCCAATGGGCTGGTTTTGGCCATCCTGCAAAAGAGGACCTCGTGCCAGGCCATGGCGAGGCGCTACCTCGGTGGCAAAAACAAGGGGTTTAGCATTTCCACTTGTGCTATTCTTTTTCACTGTGGGATCTCGGGCAAACGCCTTCGGATCTCTTGCCCTCTGTCTCCGTCTCTCTAAAGAGAGGGTTTCCAAAGGCCTCGCCCAGTTCTGAGTTCAATAATCTATGATCCTATGGCACTGGGGTCTTTGCCCCTTTGTACTTAGTCCTGGTCCAATTTGGATGTGAGTTCCACATCTAAAAGGAGGAGGGACAAACTAGGCAGGGGGGACATGGAGCGGCACTGAAGGTATTGAAGACTGGAATCTTGGAGGAGAGCCTGAAGGTATGAGAATTACGGTATGAGGCATGAGGAGGAGAGTGTCAGGCGAGTCACTTAGTGAATGTCTCCGAGTCTGTGATAACATGGTGATAATGGGGGTGAATAACCTGCAGAGGGAGGGACGCTGGGTAGGTATCAAAGAGGATTTCTTGGCTGGGAAGGCTAGACTATATAGTACAAGAGGCTGAGGAAAGGCACTTGAATGGGTTTTAAGGTAAAGAAAGTCTTTCCTCTGGGACTGAGGATGTTAACGGAGGAATGGATGGAGTCTGGTGGTTGGGGGAGAGGAAGCTTGGATTCCATTCCTCATTCTAACATTTACCAGATGAGTGATCCCAGACAAATCACAACATCTTTGAGCCTCAGTTTTTTTTTTATCTGTAAAATATGGATAATGTTGCCTTAGAAGGTTGTTGTGGAGAGGGAAACATAAATATGAAAGCTCTACAGGTATGGAGATTATGAATAAAGCAGTGGGGGTCTGGATGAGAAGTAGCTTACAATCCCTTGGACTATAAACTCCTCGAAGGCGAAGATTATGTCATTTTTATATCTCTATAAGTATTTCTGGGGCTACAAAAACTTTAACTCTGAGCACAGGATACTGCACACAGTAGGTGCTTAATGTTTGTTGAATTAAATTTTGTGTAGAGGAGAACAACAGAAACAGGGCCAAAGTGATGACAGAGCAAGATGGGAGACCTGGTTTCCAGTTGGGGCGTTCCAGCCCTGTGGCTTTAGACAACACGCTTTCCCTTAACTCAGTTTATCAGTCAAATGAGGGAGTCCACTAGACGATTGAAGTTCCTTCCAGCTCTAGACCCTATAAAAGGGAGATGAAACAAAAGACAAGAAGGAAGAAGACTGAGCCAGGAGAAGAAAAAAGAAGAGAGTGAGAAGAGAGGAGCCAACAGAAAGATTTAGAGACAGCAGAAATGTGGGAGGAAAGAAAGGAAGGGAAAAAGAAGAGACATATACACATAGCACTTAGACAAACTAACAGATTCTGGTTGACTTGATTATGAAGAAGAAATCACTTTTTTTTTCCTCTTTTCCATTCTTTTTCTCCATTCTACTCATAGCCTCTCCCACATACACTAACACAATAAATTCAACATATTTTTTTTTCAAAATTGTCTTGCTTGTCTATGTTTTCTTCTTTACTTCCTTCTGTTTTCCTCCGTGCATTTCAAAAAATATATTTCAACGGACCTTCTCTTTTTTCTCTTCTCATGTCCCTCCCCTTCCCCTTCCTTCCTTTCTTTCTCTAGTCCTTCTCCTCCTCTTCCTTCTTCTTCCTCTTCTTCTCCCTTTTTTCTTCCTCTTCCTCCTCCTCCTCTTTCTCTTCTTCTTCTTCATCTTTTTCTTCCTCTTCCTCCTCCTCCTCTTCCTCTCTTTCTCCTTCTTCTTCTTCTTCTTCTTCTTTTTCTTCTTCTTCTTCTCCTTCTTCTTCTTCCTCTTCCTCCTCCTCACCTTCCAGAGCAAATGTACACACAGTAGCTAAATTTTTAAAAGCATGTCCTTCATACTTTGACTTCAACAGCTCTCTATCAGAAAACGGAGTAGCCTGCTTCATCACAGATTCTGTGGAGAAATAGTTTCTCATTTCTTTGATTAGAATTCTTAGGTTTTCAAAGTTTGTTTTTTCTTTTCAATATTATTGTCATTGTATAAATTGTTCTTTGATCTATTTATTTCACTCTGAATTAATTTCTTCCCAAAATTATCTAAAATCTTTTTTTTAATTTCTTACTGTACAATAATATTTAATTATGATAATATAACATAATTTGTTCACCGATTCCTCAATTGATGGGCAAACTTTTAGTTTTCAGATCATTTCTTTTCTTTTTTTTTCTTTTTAATATTCTCTCCTCCTTTCAGGATCAAGAAGTTTGTTTTGATTAGAACTATTCCCTCCCTGGTATTACCCTCTCTATTAACTCTGCTCCCTCATTTTTCAATTTCTCTGTTGAGTTTGTATATTTATATACCCAATTCTGTGTGTGTGTTCACCCTTTCTTTGTTCATTTCAAGTAAGAGTGAGGTCCATCTGATGCCCACTCCTCCCACCTATCCCATCCTCCATGTACATTTTTTCTCTCAATGCACCTCCAATTACGTGAAAGAGTAAGTTCTATCCCCTTCTTCCTCTTTTATGTATTCTCTTTACCCTCACCCTTTTCTCCCTTCTTAAAAAGCTTAGAACAGAACTAATTAAACTCCAGATTCCCCATAAAAATCAACTCAGCTAATATCCTTTGAAAAATTAAGATTTGGAAAGGAATTTGTTTTTTCTCTCCCTGTTAGAGTGTTAGCACGGTATCATTATACCACACCCTTACAGTTGTTCAAATAAATTTAGCTTTCTAGGTTTCTCTTGACTCTTGTACTTACATTTTAAAGTTCCTACTAAGCTCCGTTCTTTTCATTAGAAAAGTCCGAAAGTCCTCTATTCCATTAAACATCCCCTTCACCCCTATAACATTATACTCAACATTTCAGAGTAAGTTATTTTTTGGTTGTAAGTCTATAGCCTTTTTTTTTTTGAATATTGTATTCCAAGCTCTCTTCTCACTTAAAGGAAAGGCTAATAGGTCTTATGTGACCCTGAAGCTTTCTGGATGTTTGCAATATGTAGAATTCAGCTGTTCCTAAGAGAGAAAGAAAGAAGGAAGTATTTGAATGGAAGTTTCCTAGGGAGTCCCTGTGGCCCCTTTGTGGGGTCTGCAAGGTCAAAACTTAATAATAATAATAATAATAATAATAATAATAATAAGAAGAAGAAGAAGAAGAAGAAGATATTTTAATATCCAATAGAGTAAATATTAATAAATATAACCCAAATAAACAAAAACTCTTTGGAGTGTCCTCAATAAATTTTGAAAGTGTAAAGGGATTCTGGGACATAAAAAAAATATTGAGACCCACTGATCTATACTATTCCCCAGAGTTCATTTAGTCTAACAGAGGAGGAAACTGATGCTTGTAGAGAATATAAAACAGAAATTTAAGTGATTTGTTCAAGTTTACAAAGGCAGTATGTGACAGAAATTGTTTCAAATGTTGGCTCAAAGATTCCAAATCCAGTTCTCTTTCAGCTTTGCTTTGTCTCACCAGTAACCTCACTCTATCTCTGTACTTGCCGAATCTCCGCCCCCACCCAGGGCATTTTTTTCCTTCCCCCTTCTTGTCCCTTCCTTTTTCTGACTTCTTTCAACCCTAAAACACCAACTCTCCTTCTTTTCTCTCTCCACTTTTCCAAAATAGTGTGCAATTGTGAGTAGCCAAGTGAAGTATGGATGGGTACTGTGTATAAGAGATGTGATTATCTGAAGAAATGTCAACCTCCACCTTTCACTGCTACTGGCTTATTTCCTTATTAAATCTCTCTCCAGGTTCAAAGCAGTCTGGCATAGCTCAGAGATTACTAAAATTGAAGAAATTCTCTTATCGGTTTGCCCCCACTTAGTCTAATCTAAAAAAGATATTCTTGCCCTTTTGGGTCTACTTTCTCTCTCTCAATCCAAAACTATGCACTTATAAATTCAGGTATTAATCATTGTAAGTGGTAATGCTTTTTAATAACATTTTAAAATAAAATAGTAATGTAAATATATATTTAAAGAGATAGGTTGAATTTATTCCCTTCCCCAACCTCCTCTTCCTACCAATAAGAGGGACAGCTAAAAACAGAATCATTAGAAAGGTAAAGAAGGGGGTTGCCCCCTTCACCCTGTAAAATGATGCAAGAAAAGAGGCGATAGAACCGGAAGCAGAGCACTCTGAACTCATCTGCAGTATCTACACCAACCACTATATCTCTCCAATTGCATTTTTCTCCACTTTTTGTGCTCTACACCGTACCACAAGGTGTCTGCTCTGCTTGCTTTCTCTTCATTCTGTTACAGGGATGGTGCCCAATTCTCCCCTTCCCTTCAAACATGGAAGGAGAAACATGAGTAGAAAGCAGACTCATAGTACTCCTTCTGCTCCATTTCTCTTGTTTGCTTTTTTGCCATATACTGACACTGTCATTCTCTTAAGTTTCCATGGCAAAATCCTGATGAGAGGGTGTGGGGTTATGTGTATATAGATATTTATAAATGTCTTGTGCTTATAAACACATACATACAGACATATAGACATATCTGTGTGTATGTATTAGTTTGTCTAATGGAGGGATTGGCCCATGATAGTCTAGTTTTTAGCACGTACTCGAATTTGCCTTTCCTGGTGGATTATACAGAGCATATTCAGATCTTCCCTGATTGGTTTCAATCCAATATGTGAAACTTTGGGGAGCCAACTTCTGGCCATGAGTGATGGAAGGAGTGGTATTGTGTGATGAGTGTGATGGTCTTCTGATTGGCTTTGGAGCCAAAAGAACCATTGGCTCAGAAGATGCTGAGCTGGAACTGGGTTTGAATACAAAAAGGAGGACCTCCAACAATCTCTCTTGTATGAGGCTAAACTGCTGTGAGTTGCTGGGTGGGAGGAAGGGTAGCTGCTCCATCTCTCTCCCACCCAGCCGTCATGTACTTATGAACACACTGCACTTTTGTTTCTTTTATTGTTTTCTGATATTAGAGTATGAAAAAGAAGGGAGTATTTGGGTGACCATATGAGTTAAGAAACTACATCAGAGGTCCCACCAGCTTCTAGGGTCCACAGAAAATTCCCCCAGAGGAGGTTGGAATGGCTGACAAAAGAGAAAGTGCCTGACAGAAAGATATGGAAAGACAGTGGCTTGAGGATGGTGCAGTTTCAGGCACTGTGACCTCATAAGCCATAGCTAGGGACTCTAGAAGTGCCTTGATTCTTGAAATTAAGAAGGGACGCCATACAAGGAGACTTCATGAGCATTCCACAAAAAGAGAAAAGGAGCTCAATGCCCAAGAGTTGGGAGGTACTCCTTTGGCTCACAAATAGCCTAAACAAAGACCTTGTGTGCGCAAGGGCAGAAAATAACCCTGCTTTGGAACTATTGTTTTGTAACATCTTTTCTCGCTATACCTTCTCAGTAAATACCTTTTTGTGGAAGACTTTTGATGTCAACTAGTTGACCAATAATGGCAAGCACATCTGTGAGAATTCAGGAGTTTCAATACTAGTTACCCTACAACCTTGACAGAAGAGATGCTAATTGGGAACCTTGGGAACCCCAAATTCTGAGTGTGTGTGCATGTTGGGATAATGAACCCAAAGGGGGGTGTTACAGGAATATGATTTTTGTTTTTGTTTTGAGGGGGAGTTGAGACAGTGTGGTATTGTGCATTGAATGCTGAATCTGGAGTCATGAAAGCACAAGTTCAAATCTCACCTGTTCTGGATTATCCATGTGACCTCCCCAAACTTTAAATATTATATATTCAGTTACACATTGGTACTTGAGGAGGAGGTTCCCAAATGAAGAAATAACAGATCACTGACTACTGAGAAAGAAGTTACTTGGTAAGGAAAGGAAAGATAAAGAGGAAAGGGAAATGAGCCAAGAGTAGCGGGGGAGAGCAAAGGGAAGGGAGAAGGGAGGCAATGATAGGGAAGACGAAGGAGGAACAAAGGAGCTAAGTCACAGAGAAGAAGCCTTCTGTCTTAGAGACTCTGGCCACCCAATTCTGCCATGATTCTCTTTCCTCAGAATTCCACATCCCATCCCCTCCAGTCTATTCCTAATCCTATCCCCTTCCCCACCACCTCCTGTGTACCACCTGAAGGTAAGCCTCGTGGAAACAAGAACCTCTGGGATGGGAATATGAAGGAAACGGGGACAGATTAGCGACATAAAACAACTTTGGAGTGTTCTGCGATGGCAATTAGCCTGTACCTGCTTTCTTTACTTTCTGAGGCTCTCTCCATCACTTACCTAACCCTAGTCACCTTTTCCTCTGTCTATGATCTACATACTTTCCATCCAGCCATCCAGACAGCCAGCCACTCATTCTTCCATGATTTAAACCCACCCATACCTACATTCATTTGCCCACCCATACTTCCACCTATCCACTCATTTCTTTTGTAAATGGAGATTCGGGTATACAGGGACCAACACCCACCACCAAACCTCAGATTCTACTTCTTCCTTTTCAACTTGGTGTTTTTTGAGTTAAATGGAATTGATCTGAACCACCCCCCACCCCGATTTAGTGGCGTACTGGTTTCTGCCACCAGTCTCTCGTTAGTCTCTGGATTACTCTAGTTCCCTAGGTCTCTTGTCCTAGAGAAACAAAGAAAACCTTGCATCTTTCTATATAGTGATGGGGTTAACACAAAGCTTTGCTCAGTAAATTAAGAAAAGTTGCAACAGTAAAGGAAGGTACAAGCATAGATTTTCAAGTACAAATTACAAAAATTATTTGTTCACTAACTCTCTTCTGCCTTGCCAGCTAAAGTCTTCCCTCTTTTAACCTTTCCCTGTCCCTCAGAGTCACAGAGGCTCCAAAGCAAATTAGAGACAGTGGTTAAGTGAGGTGCTAATGGGCCATCTCAGGGTCAGGAAAGTATAAGAGGACTTCACTCTGAGGTTTCATTACACATCAAAACACTAGGCAGACTTCCAGACCCCCTCTCTCCATGTCCATTACAGAGGAAGGAGAGAACACAGAGAACAGTCATTGCTTTACAGCCATCCCTCTAGCCACTCAACCACGCTTTCACCCACTCATTCTTTCATCCACTCACCCAACCTTTTATCTATCCACCTAACCACCCTTCCATTCACCCACATGCCCATGTAGCCTTTCACCCATACATACTAGTCCTCCCTTCCTTCTTCCCATCCATCTTTCTTTCCATCCATCCTTCTATCCACCCAATCACCCCTATCCATCCTTCTAGCCACCCACCAATTTTTCCATAACACACTGCTCTTTTCTTCCATCCACTAATCTATCTATCCTTCCTTCAGCCCTACCTATCTTTACCCCCCCTTTCCGGATGCTACTGGGAAGCGAGAGGCAGGGATCAAGCTGCTGACTCCTGGATGGATTGTACAGAAAGCCCTCTCTCTCTCTTCTCTCTCTCTCTTCTCTCTCTCTCTTTCTCTCTCTCTCTCTCTCTCTCTCTCTCTCTCTCTCTCTCTCTCTCTCTCCCTCACACACACACACACCACATCACACACACACACACCACTCTGCTCCGTGTGTGCGGGCATTTTATCCATGTCTGTCTTTATCCCTCCCTCCAGCTTTCACTCCTCCCCTTTCTCTCCTTTTTTCTTTCTCTCTTCCCCTCCCTTCCCTCTTTCCCATGTTTGCTCACTCCTTCTCTCCCCTGTCCCTGTCCTTCCCCTCCATTTCTTCCTTCTCTCCTTTCTCTCTCCTTATCTCTTTCTCCCCTTCTTCTTTCCCCTCTTCCTTTCCTTTCCTTCCTCCCCCTTTCCTTTCCCTTATTTTCTCCCCCTCCCCCTCTCTCCCCCTTCTAATGTGTGATCTGGAAGGTTTATAAGCCCTGATGTAATCCTTAATGTAGCCTCTGGCTGGAGGTTCGGGATCTAGTCGCACTGAGCGAGATTCGGGAGGCAAAGAAGAAGGGGGAGAGGGGGGGAAAAAAACCCTCTCTCCTCCCCGCCCCGCCCCCCGGGCTCCCCTCCCCCTCAGGAAGGGAGGGGGGGGAGAGGATTCGAAGAGAAGGGGAGAGAGGCGGCGGCGGCAGGAGAGAGGGAGCGGTGGCGGCGGCGGCGGCAGAGCGGGGATCTGCGGTGATCGGCGGCGGCGGCGGCGGCGACGGCGGCTCTGGGCTCGGGCTCAGGCTCTCCCTGGGCGGGCGGGCGCTGCTCTGCGCTGAGCCGGGCGCCCTCGGGCCGCCCGAGGCTGCGCTCGCCTCCTTGGATGTAAGCGGCGGCGGCGGCAGCGGGCGTCCCGCGACGCGTGCGGGACTTGCAGCGAGTCCACGGCTCCGGGGGCTCCGGGAGGGGACAATTCGACTCCGGCTGCTGTGTTTTTTCTGGAGGGGGAGGGGGACGCGAGGTCCGCGAGTGTGTGTGGATTTACGTCCTCTGTGGCTTGGGATCTGGAGCCCAGGGACTTGGGGCTGGCGGCCACTAAGCCCCCCCCCCCATCAAGCTTGTCTTTGCGCCCCCGAAGGCAACCCTCCCCAGACTCCGCCAGTGCTTCCCGGGTTCGGCTCCCTCCTGCCCCGGCTGGCGGATGCTTCCTCTGGGGGATTTGCAACTCGCCGGCCCAAGTCTCCAGGAACATCGACCCCGCTGGGGAAAGGTAAGCTGCTGGTTTTCTCTGGGTAGGGACTGGGAGAGCTGGTTAGGAAGAGGGGTGGGGGTATATATATATATATATGTATATATATGTAAAAGACAAGTGGACAATCTGACTTCTTAACTTCCCACTTCGGGGCTTTAGAACGATCCCCCGGGGTTTGCGCCTTGAGCTCCGGAGTTTATGCACACACACACACCCCCACCCCTTTTATCCTTCCCCTTCCCCTTTCATGCTAAACCTGCCTCCTTCTGGAGTGTTTCCAGGGTGAAGTTGGGTTTGGAGCGATTAGAATCCAGCCAGTCACCCTGTTCCCGAACCCCAGCCCAGCCCAGCCTAGCCCAACCGGGAGCGAAGGCAGATGCTCCCTAGATGTTCTCCATCCCCACACCCCCAGACCTAGTGCCAAGCATAGAATATGCCCCCAGTTTTTTTAACTGCTTCCCCCTCCCCCACCATATACAGACCCCAGCCAGGTACACACACACACACACACACACACACACACACACACACACACACACACACCTTTCCCCCCACCCTCCAAACAGGCACAACATATTGTCCAGATGTTCTTACTGCCCCCCTCTCCGACTGCAACCAGGAGGCTTCACTGATATTTTCCTATCATCATATACGAAACGTATTCCATAAATGTTCATGCCCTTCCCCTACACAGAACCCTTAACCAAATATAACAGCCCCTAAATTCACCCCCCCCCCATTCAAGTACTAAACATAGTTCCCAGATGTTCTCCACCCCCAGACAAGTATGGAACATACTCCCCAGATGTTCTCTCCCTTCCCAGCCAGGTACAGAGCATACTCCGCAGATGTCTCTCCCCCAACACACCCATCCCTCCATTCCTCCCCCGTTTCTCTTTTCCATCTCGTCTTCTCGGCAGAGCGGATAAACAGCCTCCAACTTTTGACCAGCCCTCCGCTGGTACCAATCTATCCTCCACAGAGCTGGCCCTGAGGGGGTCTCCTGGATCTGGCTGAGCGAGCTTTGGTTCTCCCTCCCCCTCTCTCACTTGCTCTCCCTGGCCTTCGTTCTTTCCCTGGCTCTCGCTCTCCGCTGACCTGCCTGGAGGAATGTGTAGCCAAGGGGAGGCGGGAGCTGTATGGGAGAGGAAACTCCGGAGGGGGCGACAAGGGACTGGTGGTGCTGGTGATAACGAGAGAAGAGGGAGCTCAGAACTGGAGAGACACCCCCCCACACACACACACACACACACGCTCTCTCTCTCTAGAAAGGGGGGTGGTGCTCACAGCCGCGAGTCGCCCGCAGGGCAAGGAGGGAGGTCGCGGCGGACACTGCGGGGCTTCAGGCCCCAAGTCCTGAGGCCACTGTGGGGCTTCCCGAACTGGCTGGCCTGAGCCCCTCCACTTCTCCTCCTGCGCAGAGTCAGGCCGAGCCAGGGGTAAAGCACCCTTGGAACCCACAGGCTCATTATCATTGCAATGCCTCGAAGTTTCCCTGGACGTCCGGAGCCTCTGTTTGGAGGCGCCCCTAATTAGAGGAGGGGTCATCAGCTTGCTCCCCCTTCCATCCCCTGAGCCTCCACATGGAGCTCCGAGTCTGAAGTATAGACTCTTCCACGAACTCCCGTGGAGGAGTTGGGAGGGGGTAGGTGTGCCCTTCCCTCCCTGCCCCCACTCTCCTTCAGAGTGGGGGTGGGAGTGGGAGGGGTGAAGGGGTGGAGAGTGGAGAAGAAGAGGTCCTTGTCCAATCCCCTGCCCCCACCCTGGACTGAGACATTTACTGTTCCACTCCCTCCCTCCCCTTCATCACACACACACACACACACACACACACACACACACACACACACACTCTCACACACACACACATCCCCCTGCCCGCGCCTCTGCTGTGGGTGGCAGAGCCATCCTTTCTCCGATACAACTGGGTTCTGCCAGGTCCTGGAGAAGGAAGAGGGCCATATGATTTAGAGCTAGAAAGAACGTTAGAGATTACCTAATCAATCTCCTCATTTTACAGATGAGGAAACTGAGGCCCAGAAGGAGCACGGGACTAAAAAGGGAGAAAGATGGAGGAGAAGGAAGAAAGAAAGCAAAGGAGAGAGAGAAGGAAGAGGAGGAAGGAGAGAGGAGGAAAAGGAAAAGGGTGGTGGTGTGGGGGGGGGGGGAAGGTCGTCTAATGCTTTTTCCTGGCAAGGGAAGGGACCTCTCCCGTCATGGCTAAGGGATGCTAAGGTTGGGGGTAGGGGGAACCTGAAGAGCTCCCACGGGTGCGGATAGCAGGTAATTGCTACATCCCCGAATGGCTGGGCTCTTCGCTACCCAGTATCTGGGAGAGAAGGGTGAGAAATCTCCCCTCAGGCGAGGGAGCTGCCTCCTCCTTCCCTCTAGTCCCGCCAGACAATTATCCCTACTCAGAGTGGGACTCCTGGGTCCCTGACTGGTGGCTGTGAATATCAGAGCAAGGTCAGGGAGGCTAAAGGAAGAAGGAGAGGGCTTTGGGACGTCGGAGGTTGGGTGCAGAAGCCGGGGCAAAGAGACAGACTTCGAAGAGGCCCACATTATATGGGACCACCCCCTCCCCAAGCATTTAGCTCCCCGACCCTATCCCACCCACCCCCATCCTTATTCTACCTCCCTTTCTCAGCCTCCTTCTCTGGGACCTGTTGATTCTTCATCCCGGGGGCGGTGGGGGCGGAGATAAGGACCCGGAACCGGGAGTTGGCGGGGGGGAGAGTCCGGGGGCTGGAGATGGTTGAGAAAGAGAGAGGGGGAGGAGAAGATGGGAGGAGGGCCGACAGGGGGCTGGGAGCAGCAGTCTGGGGATGGTCTGGTGGCCAGACTTGACTGGTGGTCTGGGGATGCGAGCCGGGACATTGATGCCTGAGAGGTTCTTGCGCCCAGGGCCAAGACGTGCTGGAGACGGCCTAGGCCAGGGGGCTGGGAGCTGTGCGCTGGGGCCAGGAGCTGAGAGCTGGGAGCTGAGTGCCAGGCGCTGAGGCAGGTCCGGGGTAGGGGCTGGGAGCTGTAGGCTGGGACCGGCCAGGGCCTGGGAAGGAACAGCAAGAGAGAGGTGCGTGCGCTCCAGAGACACTTGCTCTAAGGCTGGACCGGCTTAAAGAAGGAGAGGCCAGAGAGATGTCTGCGTCCCAGAGCGGGTATGCAGCATTCCCCAGGTCGGGCGACTGTGCAGTTGGGAGGAGGCTGGAACTCGGGGGAGGTGGCGCCGGGGGCCGGGGCCCTAGCACGGGGGGAAAGCAGATCGAGAGAGCTTGTAGCTAGTTCTCCGCCTCGCGGTGTTGCGGAGACGTGCATCCGTCACATGGCAGCCTCCCGGGCTGGTGGAGAAAAGGAGGAGGAGGGAGAGGAGGAGGAGGAGGTGGTGGTGGTGGAGGAGAAAGAGGAGGAGGAGGAATGCTTATTTAGAGGATTACGGCAGCGGTCTCTGAATCATTGCGCCCTCCTCCGGAATTCCTGGCCTGGAGGGAGTAGACCTGGCCAAAGTCTGGGTTTTCACCCCCCCACCCCCACCCCATCCCCTTGCCTTTCCTGGAAATCTGACAGCTCCAAAGGACCAGGCAGGTGGAGCTCTGCGTCTAAGGACACGCTGGGTCCCGGGTGCAGAGGGGGATCCAGATTGAAACCTGCCTTTTTGGCTTGGCTTCTCCAGGGCCAGGACTGCTGAAAGGCTTGCAGAGGAAGGGTGGCGGGAGCATCTCCCACTCAGCCTAGTCTAGTAGGAGCCAGAGACACTCTTAGGACTGAATCTGGGACCTGAAGACTTGGAGAAAGCCGTCCGGGGCTGGGGTCTCCTTTGCTCTCTCGCTCTTGTTTGCTTGGGCTGCGGTGGCCTGGCTTTCTCGAACTGCAGAGAGATGGCGCCAGCTCCCCGCGGATGGGCTCCCGGACCTCTGTGCTTCCCCTGGCCTTCCCTTTTCGTGCCAGATGAGTGTGCGAAGGTGCACCCACGCATTTGCACATATTTGGAGGCTCACATGTATGCATACATACATGCTGGCATGTATATAAGATGTGTGTCTCCATGCATTGCGTGGTGTGTATCTGCCCAGGAAAGGGACCAGGTTTGCTTAATTTCTCAGATGCCTCTTCGATCTCTTCTGCAGGGACGTTCCTTCCAAATATACAGATAGCAACCCATCTTTTCCCCATTCTTGTTCATAACATCCCACAGGTTCCACCAGGGTGGGGGGGGGGGAGGGCACTAAATGTTCTAGGGATCTTCTTTTCTTTCTTTCTTTCTTTTTTTTCCTGACATCAGGAAGTCTGGTCCTTAGTCAATGTAATTCAATTGAGAATCTACTCTGGGCAGAGATCTGCCCTAAACTATGCGTATACAAAGTTGTGATAATACCTGGTCCCTGCCTTCCTGAAACTTCCAGTCTAATGAAAGAAAATTACATATCTAAAGGTGTGTGCATCAGTAGGAGACTGTGTCTGTGTTTGTATGTCTATTTATGTGACTGTGTACCTGGGTTTCCTGGAATCCCAGAGTTGAGGAGTCTTGCTGGGCCATCTCCTTTTCCTTTACTCTCTGCTACGATGGAGGCCATTAGTGAAACTATTTGCTTGTGTAGGGGGTGGACAGCCTTCCAGTGACCTGAGCACTCCCGCTTACCTGCCCCCCTTCATTTCCTCCTTTTCTCCCTCTACTGAGATGGTCATCCTCCCATCCCATTATCTCCCTCTGTATCTCTGATGACACCCTTTCTGGTGTTCTCACAGTTTTCTCTTTCCCTGTACTAGTCACCCACTACCTACTTATCCCCCCTCTTTTTCTGATACCCTCACCCTATTCCTGACCATTTTTACTCACCCCTTCTCTTCTTTTCTACTATTACCTTCTTTCATCCCTCCCAAAAGAAGCGCCCAGAACAGACAGAGTAAGGGAGAGGTTAAAAAGGGAAGACTTTGTGCCAGAAAGAGGTGTTATTTAGCATTAAAGCATGGAATAGGGGATGGGTGGGGCTTATTACTATCTACAACTGAAGTTGCTGAGATACTTGCTAGGTCTGTGGAAAGGTTTTCACTTTCCGAGGCTCAGGGGCCAAGTTTATATTTCTGGTCCCCAGAGAAGATCTCTCCATACCTACTGTGCTCATCCCAGTCTAGTGGCTACAGAAAGGCTCTCATCTTATGCCCTAGTGAGACCCCCCTGATCCTAAAGTCCCAAGCACAACAGAGCTGCTGGAATGTAGGGTGGCTATTCTATTCAGGCTCCAACTTGGGGTGACTTTTGTAATGTATCCAGGTCCATGAAGACATTTTTGTGCTCTTAGATATATAAAAATAGTCAATGGCATGCAGACATATAATAAGCAGAATGCCCAAGAAGCATTCTGGGTTTAGTGCCAGCAGACCTGTGTTCAGGTACTGGTTCTGATATTTACCGTCTCTATGATCTTAGGAAAGTCACTTAACCTCTCCTTGCCCTCAGTTTACTTATCTGTTAAATGGGGGCTGTGTGGACCAGATAACCATTGAGGTCCTTTCCAGTTATAAATCTTTGAAACACAAATATACAGTCAACAGAAAGCCCCCATCAACCACAGAGAGAAAGGCATATACCATATAGTATAATTATCTACATACATATGCAAACATGTCAATATTCACACATAAACATACTGCACAAATATCTGCACAGCTATACAGTCATTCACTAATGAGAATGTTCATATATATGTATCTATATGTGCATGTGTACATACATAGATATACATATATGGCTATATCTGCAAGTATGAATTTATCTTTAATATGTCCTCCTTCATTAAAGTATAGCTCCTTGAGAGCCCAGACTGTCTCACTTTTTCCCTTTGTTACCTCAGCAATTAGCTTGGCACATATTAGGGGATTAATAAATGCATTTTATTTCATTCATTCAAGTGCGTGACATTGGTCACAGAGTCTTACACATAGCAGGCTCAGTAAGTAGTAACTACATGCATACATCAATGAATGAATGAATTTGTTCTTAGAATAATTGTAATACTGAGGACGTTACAATAGGATTTTAAAGTTTGCAGTGATTTACACACATTATCTCATGGGATCTCCACCACAGCCTTTTGAAGCCAGTACTGCAGGTTTTACTCAGTTTAAGAAACTGAGTCCAAGAGAGGTCAAATGACTTATCCAGGCACAATCACAGAGACTCTGAGGATTCAGAGACAGGTTTCTGGACTCTCAAGTTGGCAGTCTGTCTACTGAATAGATGCCAGACTGCATCCTAGACTCATAGTCATTCAGCATCACAGCCCTGGGACCCCTTCCTTTTACTTAGGCTCAGACGTGACCCAAATTGTGAGCCTGATGAAGACGGAGCTCTTACCTTAATCACAGAATGAACTCTGACTTTGAATAAGACCTTACCCCTGTCCCAAATTGAGCCCTGACCTTGGTCCTAGATTGAATCCTAACCTTGGTCCCAGACTGCTCCTGAACAGAGGCATTAAGGTGATGTAGTAGCTGGAATGCTAAACTTGGAGTGAGGAAGAGTTCAAATCCTGCCTTTGACACTCATTAGCTATTTGACCCCGGGCAAGCTGTTTATCTTCTCTCAGCTTCAGTTTCCTCATCTGTAAAATGGGACTAGCAATAATAGTGAGGCTCCAGTGATACTGACAGATCTTGCTTTGTAAACCCTAAAGTGCATTATTATAATTTAACTCGAATCTCCCGTAGGGCATGAGATGCTCACTCACACATATACTTGGCCAAATTCAGTACAGGTCAATATACCTTTTACAAAGCTATCCATAGCAAGGCTGGGGTAAGCAATTACACTCTTCATTTAGAATGAGTAGGTGGCATTAAACCCAGGAGGGCTTCCAGGAGGAGGAAGTGTGGCCCTCATAAGCTAGGGGGAAGGCAGGTGAAGAGTACTTTTAATGATGAAAAAATGAGAAATAGAGTGATATGGGGAAAGGAGATGAAACAGAGGTTTACTCAACCTCTTGTTCTTCTAGTAAGCCTTCAGGGAGCTCACCCTTGGGACTTGACAGATGTCACTTGGTCTTTTCTCCTTCCCACTTTATTTCTTATACTTTTTTATTATTATGCTATTTATTTTTACTATTTATTATTAGTATAGTCCCTTATTTCTTTGAAATCCTCTAACCCAATCCCTTTATTTTATGGATGAGGACCCTTATGCCCAGAGAGATAGTGATTTGTACAGCCAAATTGGCAGCAGGGTCAGGATTTGAACTCAGATCTTCTAATTCCAGAACCAACGAGTGTTCTTTCCTCTGAGATTCTTGTCCCTAAATGACTCTTTTACATGTAGTCAGTCAATAAGCGTTTATTAAAGGCTTACTACATGCCGGGCATTATGCTAAACATCGGAAATAGAAACAGAAAGACAACCCCTGCCCTCAAGTGGCTTCCATTCTAATGAGAGAAGATGAAGAGGGGATACAGATACCATGCCTTCTCAGGGGCATTGTAGAGAAAGTCTGGAGTGGATCCTGGAGAGGAATGACACATGTGACTGTCCTGGGTGCCCTCCTTAAGGGGAGGTTCTGAAAGGAGCCACCCAATCAGAGGGAGAGGTCTCAGAAATGGAGGCTACTTCCAGTGTGTGAATTCCCCAGCTTGAGTGAGCTCCCAGGATGAATAGGCTTCTGCGGCATGGCAAGGTAAGAGGACATCTGGAATGCAACCTGGGGAGAAACGAGGAAACTTACTTCCTTGAGAGGAGGCAGAGCTCGAGATCTGGCCAAGTTAGGGGGCAAGTCACTTCCCTTCTATAGACCTTGATTCTTCCCTTCCTTCCCCTTTTGTCTCTCTATCCCCTAAATGAGGAAACTGGATAAAAAGTTTTCTAAGGATCCTTTTAAAGCTGGAAGGTCAATAGGTCAGTGGCTCAAGGGAGCTTATCCAGCCTCTTTGGGTAAATAAATTCTGGCAGTATTTCTAGTTCAATGAAGATATCTCACCGTTTCCTATTCTCTCCTTCTCACATTTCACTGACTCAGGCTCCTTCCATGATCCCGCTACATACACACTCTTAGGGAAGGGCTTTCTTAGACAGAGAAGAAAATCTCTGGGGGAGGGGACAGATTAAATATAAGTTGCAGAGGACGTCTTGAAGACATTCTCCAGAGAGCTGGTTTCTAGGGATTGTGGCAAAAGGGTAAAATTTAGTCTCATGGGGTCCTCAGATATCATCTGATCTAACCCTTTCATTTTCCACATAGGGAAATGGAGTCCCAGAAAGGCAAAGTCACTTCCCCCTCCCAAGGTCATTCAGGGCACTAGAATCACATGATGTTAGAGCCAGAAAGGACATTGGTTGTGATCCAGTCCTACCCCTGGTTTTATTGATGAGTAAATTCAATTCAGCAAATAATGTTTTGAGGCTCCTACGCTTCCCAAGGCTATTTGTTCGGGATATAGAAATTTTTTAAAAAAAGGCCTAGTTCTTATCCTTAAAGATATTATATTGTACTAGGAAACCCAATTCTCAGAAGTGTCAAATGAGTTTCTCAAGGTCACATGAGCATGTATGCCACCCCCCCCCAGATTATCAGCACCTTGAAGTCAGGGATCACCTTGTTATGCTTTTTTGTTGATTTTTTTTCCTTTGTATCCTCAGAGCCTAAACATACCAAGCAATTAATAAATATTTGTTTCATTGAATTTAATTGAATTAAGTAGCAAAAGTTAAGCAGATTTGGTGGTAGCTGGGCTTTCTTTGTTCTTATCCTCCATATCATTTTCCTGGTAAAGAAACTGAGGGTTAATAATAAAATCTGATCAGATGACTAGGTGGCACAGTAGAGTGCCCGGCCTGGAGTGAGGAATATTCATCTTTATGAATTCAAATCCAGCCTCAGACACGTACTAGCTGTGTGACGCTGGGCAAGTCACTTAACCTTGTTTGCCTCAGTTTCCTCATCTGTAAAATGACCCGGAGAGGGAAATGGCAAACCACTCCATTATTTTTGCTAAGAAAACCCAAAATGGGGTCACAAAAGGTCAGACATGTCTGAAATGACTGAATACATACACACACACACACACACATTGTTCTGTGAAGGCCATTTTTCCACTTTGATCTCACATCCTCGTGGGTGGCCTTTGATTGACCTTTCGGTTATTGATGGATGGGTGCTCCCCCCCGCCAAAGTGGCTGGGGAGGGTTGTCTTTTCTGGGTTTCTTTGGTATTCCCTTGCAGGCAATTTTGGCCTCCTCTCCACAGAAATCCGGAGGAGATGGTGGGCAACCAAGGATAAGGGCTCTTCAGGCCATGCTGTCTGAGGATTGGTGGAAGAAACGGGGTGTTTATCCTGAAAAAGAAATGACGTGGTATGGGGGGAACGTGATCATTTTATTCAAATAGCTGAAGAGCTGTGATGTAGAAGGTAGACTAGTTTTGTTTGATCCATGAAGACAGTACTAGGAGCAAATTGAGAGGTTGCAGGAAGGAAGATTTAGGTTGCACAGGTAAAGATTCCTGATAATGACATCTGTCTGTGAATAGAATGGGATGTCTTAGGAGGCAGTGATTTTTCTGCCCTGGAATTTTTCATAGAGTGGCTGGATGGCCACAGCAGAAAGACTGATAGATTTGGGGTTTCAAGACCTTGGGTCAAATCCTGGGTCTGCCATTTACTGCATGTGTGACCTCAGACAACTCAATTAACCCTTTTGGGCATCCGGTGTAAAGTAAGGGGCTTAGAAGACCTTTAAGATATATAAGACTATACGACCTGTAAAATCTCTTCAAATTTTAATGCTAAGAGAGGAATTGAAGTAGATGCCCCCTGGAGTCCCTTAAGGCTCTGGGATTCTGTGACTAATGCCTCAGCTGTGCCTTCTTGAACTTGGTTGATGGGGGTTCCCAAAGAAAAATTTTTTCCCCTCACCTAGGCCTTTTTGTGGGGGCTACTCTACTATGCACGTAAATGTATGCTGTCGTTCAGTCACATCCCACTCTTCGTAACCCCATTTGGGGTTTTCTTGGCAGAGATACTGAAATGGTTTGTCAGGTCCTTATCCAGCTTATTTTTACAGCTGAAGAAACTGAGGGTAATAGGATTAAGTGACTTGCCCAGAGTCACACAGCTTGTAAATGTCTGAGGTCACATTGGAGCTCAGGTCTTCCTGACTCCAGGCCCGATGTTCTGCCCACTGCACCACCTAGCTGTGTCTTATCTTAAACATTCATAGTGCCCTGATATTAGCCGAGGAGGGGGAGATAGGGTAGAACCTGTGACTCTAAGAACTTCAGGTTTTAGTTTAGCTCTTGAACCTCTTATATTATTTTCTTAGCCATCTTCATCTTTATTATTAACACCATCATCAAGTCACCACCTTCACCATAACCATCCCCATAATTAGCCCATTACCATCATCACCATCGCTGTAAATATTACCATCATCGACCCATCTCAGTCCCGATTAATAACTCTATCTTCAACCCATTCCAGCCACCACCATCACCATCCTCGTCATTAGCATAGATGTAAGCAATGACGCCACCAACACCATCAGCAGCACTTTAATCATCATCATCATTATCACCACTTACCCTTATCACCGTACACTGACAACAGAGAGAAGGAGATGTTGGTCAGTTCTTACTCAATGTTTTCTCTAATCAGTCAGCTATACAATGCCTGTCATGTATGGCATTCTGAGAGTGCTGGGAATACAAAGAAAGGCAAAAAGACAATCCCTGCCCTCAAAGAGCTTACAGTCTAATGGGGAAGATAATAAGCAAACAGATATGTACAAATAAGCTATATATATATGCATATATATATACACATACACACACATATATACATATATATATTCTGCTTCATAAAGTAGAATGACTTATGGAAAGGACAGAGGAAAATGGCTAACAGGGAGCTGATATTCAGTATAACTGGAGAGAGTAAGAGAGCACCTAGCTGTCCTTGTCACTCGGTCCAGATGAACTACATATTTGGGTCTTGAAAGAGATTGCCAAACCGCTGACAATATTATTTGAATAACTGTGAAGAATGAGAAAGGTACTATAGGACTGGAGAAAAGCAAATGATATCTCAGTTTTCATAAAAGGAAAGCTATTAAAGCCTGCAAACTATAGGCCAGTGAACTTCACTTTCATTCCTTGGAAAACTCTAGCATGTGTTATCAAAAACATCATTTTGTCCCCAGAGCCTCATTCATTAATGAACACCCAGAGGAGAAAGCAGCCCTCATGCAAGTGAGGATGGCTTATACAAGAATGAGTTGTGCGAGACTAACCTTATTCCTCTCATGCAAGTGAGGATGGCGTATACAAGAATGAGTTGTGCCAGACTAACCTTATTCCTTTTTTGAGGACAGTATTATTAAATTGACAAGTCAGGGAAATGTTATCAATGGAACTTACCTAGATTTTAATGAAGCCTTTGGTCAATGTCCTTCTTGTAGAAAACTTGGAGACAAATGGGCTAGCCAATAGTACAATTAAGATCGATTAGAAGCCCGTTGAATGGCTAGTCTTAAAGAGTGGTCATTAATGGTTCTGTGACAACTTGGAAGGAAGTCTAAGAAGTGTTTCTATGCTATTTAATATTTTGTCACTGCCCTGGATTAAGGCAAAAGCAGTATCTTTATCTAATTTGCAGATAGCACCAAGTGGGATATGATGGCTAATGCAACTGATAAAATCAGTGTTTAATAAAGAAAAAAGGAAAAAAAAAGGCTGATTCATCAAGATCCACTAGATTGGGTCTAATAAGATTCTTTTTAGGATAGGGTCAGACTTGTAGTTTTATCCGAATAGGGAACTAACTTTTAGTTTGTAGAAACTATAAATTGATGCAGATCTATAACTAATCCGTAATTGATGGTATGAGAGTTGCCCAAGACACCTGGGAAGTTGTGGGATTTGCCCAGAGTCAAACTCAGCTGTATGTATCTGGCATGATTTGAACCTGGCTCTTTCTGGATCCAAGAGAAACTCCTTAGCCACTATGCCAGGCTACCTTCTGAGATAAAATTCAAAGTCTTACACTTAGGTTCACAAAATAGGCTTCACAAGTACAAATATTGACTTCACAAGGTGGGAGAGGTATGGTGAGACAACAGTTGGTCTGAAAGTGATCTGGGGGTTTTAGTGGATTGCACACTCCATAAAGTTAGCAAGGCGATAAGGCAGCCAAAAAAGTGAGTTCAGTTTTGGGCTGCATTAAAAGAGGCATGGCCTCCAGGAATGAGGAGGGAATCATCCTTCTATATTCTGCCCTGTTCATACCACATCTTGAATATTGTGTTCAGTTCTTGGCATCATAATTAGGGAAGATATTAATAAGTTGGAGGACATCCAGAGGAGGGCAACGAGATGGCGAGAGGCTTCCTGTCCATGCAGCATGAGGCTATGTTGAAGGAACGGGGGCCATTTACCTTGGAGAAGAAATCCCTAAAGTGAGGGGCCATCGAGGGGGGAGGGTATGAGAGCTATCTTCAAATATCTAAATGGCTATTACGTGGAACAAACAGGGATTAAATTTATTCTGTTTGACCTCATGGGGTGTAACCAGTACCAATGGGTAGAAGTTTTAAAGAGCCATATTTATCTTCAATAAAAACATGGAGGAAAAACTTCCTAACAATTAGTGGTATCCAAACGTGACATGAACTGCCTGGTGATTCCCCCTCGCTAAAGGTCTTTAGGCAGCAGCTAGATGACCACTTGCAGGAGAGGCTGTAGAGACGATTGCTTAGTGGGTTTGAGACTGGTCGCCCAATGAGGTCAGTTCTGGCCCTGAAATTCTTGACAGGTTTAGCTCTCTCTCTCTTTTCTCCGATTATCTTGCCTGACTTGCCTCTGTAAATGTTCTATCCTTTCACTAGAATGTAGGTTCCTTCAGGACAGATGTTGTATCAGTTTGGGGTTTTTATGCCTAGAGCTTGGTACGTATTGGATGCCCAACAAATATTTATTGTCTTGCCCTCTGGTAACTACAGATAGAAACAAAAGAAAACAAAAAACCAAACAAAAAACCTAGTGAAATACAGTCAATGAGAAAGGGAGGAAATGGAATAATTAAGCCTGCAGAAGAGATGAAGAGATGAATGAGGACCAACATAGACAGAGTCTTCAAAGTTATGCTTTTTACATTGTTAACATTGGTGATGTCACTATTCTCCACTTTGTTCTCTTTGGTTCTTCCCACCAGGCAGTGCAGCACATTAAAGGGAGCGTGTCGAGAGAGAGGGAGGGGGGAGAGAGAGAAAGAGAGAGAGAGAGAGAGAGAGAGAGAGAGAGAGAGAGAGAGAGAGAGAGAGAGAGAGAGAGAGAGAAAGAATGTCTTGTCTTCTGGAGTCAAAAGATCTGAGTTCAAATTATGCCTCTTATACTTACTACCTATGTCACCATGGTCAAATCACTTAACTATTCTGGGCCTTAGGTTTCCTCACCTGTAAAATGAGGAGGTTGGAGTAGACGATCTCTTAGATCCCTTCCAGGTATTCTTCTGAAAATATTACCAAATGTCAGTAGTACAGGGATACAGCTCAGAAGTCAGGTGATACTTTCCTACAGTGATGGTTGTCTGATTCATTAGCAGGTGGCAGAATGACTCTCTCTCTCTCTCTATCTCTCTCTCTCTCTCTCTCTCACACACACACACACACACACACACACACTCACACACACACACTCACACACACACACACTCACACAACACACTCACACACACACACTCGCACACACACATGCACACACACTCACACATCTTTAGATATAGACAAAGCTGTTCCCCTAGGAGTCTCCAAGATGACTTTCCAAGGTTGTTCCCAGGCTGCCTGGTAGACTTCTGCTCTCAGAGAGGAGGCTGTTTTAAGGTCTCACCTGAAGTGAGACAGGGGAATCCTAGAATCCCAGGACCTCAGAGCTAGGGGAGACCTCAATGGGCATCCAGTCAAATCTACCCAAAGCAATATTCCCATCTGTAGTCTATATCTTGGACAATGAGCAGCCAGTCTCTTCTGGGATGATACTAGCTTACTGTTTTCATGGAGAAGTGAATGAGTAGAAAACTGCCACATCTTTCTAATGAAGGAATAATAGGGTCTGAAGGTCTTTATCCTGTTCCCAGGAAGTGTGATGTGTGTTGTTTTCATGGCAAGAGAAAGGACGTGTGCACTGCCCACCAAAGGACTGAGAAGGTGGGGTAGCCCACGACTCTGATGCTTGCTGCCCTCATGCCCTTGGGCATGTAGCTTCATTTTCTTTGACCTCCAATTCCTCATCTTTAAAATGATGGGGTTGGATTTTATGGTCTAGTGCTGTGATCCTATAAGCTCACATAGCCTGTGGCCCCTCTTCCTTACCTAGCTCTCAGTGCCTTCCAGCGGGAGCGTGGGGATGGACTGTAGTAATGGCCAGAAGTTACTTCTATTCTCCGAAGACTTCACTCCCCTGCTAACATAGACATTTTCACTAGAGACAGGTCTTGACCTCAGAGATATGAGTATTTGTGAACTTCACGAGTTCAAATCCAGTCTCAGACACTTACCAGCTGTGTGACCCTGGACAAATCACTTAACCTTCTGGAGACAATTTAGAACTAATCTAGCATAGGAATTCTAAAGGGCTGTAGATTTGAAGCTGAGGATGAATGGACAGGCGAGCCCTGTCAGCGGGTCAAGAGGATGATTTGAGGAAGGAGGAAACATGGAGAAGTCTTCTATGGGTCTTCTCTTCACTGTGTGACCTCATGTATGTCTTTCACCTCAGCCATCTTCAACTTTTCATCTGCAAATTGGGTATGACTGCACCTAACCCAGCTGTCTCACAGGGCTTTTGGAAAGATTCAGTGACATGAGGAATGAAAAGTCCTTTGTAAACTACACACGTGGTGGGTCATTGTAAAGTGCTACTTAGCTGTCAGTAATTATTATTATCACTAATAATAATATTATTATTATATTTGTTACTTGTTTTCATCTTTTTGATGGGTTCATTTGGAAACAAGGACAAAGCACTCCCCTGTTAATATCTTTTATATTTACTGCCCCATGGACTAGCGTGCTGGTAGATACAACATCTGCTTTTTATAATTGAATAAGAATGTAAGGACGTAAGCTTATTTCCGTACACTCATGGAAAGCATCCCCATGGTGGCTGAGGGGGATGATGGGGATCATGTGGGCCTCTTATTTTTCCCATGTAGTTTTAATTTTTTCTGCTAAGTTTCAATATTTTGAAAGTTTTTCTTTCAGTGTAGTTTGGAGATTATGAGTATTTGGAATAGCAATTAACTATGAAAAACATTTATCTTAAATTTTTATGGATCAATGACATGTCCAGGTGATTATGGACAATCGTTTTGGATGTTGTCGCTGTTAGTAGTAGTGTTGGTGGTGGTAAGGAGACAGTGTTACATAATGGGTAGAGATTTGGCCTGAGAACAAGGAAGAGCTGGGTTCAAATCCTGTTCCTGACACATATAGACTATAGAACCTCTCAGTGGTCTAGGCCAGAAGTATCCAGCATGCTGAGTGGGCAGCACTTTCTGAACATTCCCTAATGTGGCTGAACCAGGTTAAAATGTAATTGGGAAACATTTAGCAAAATTTAAAAAAAGAATGAAACATAGATAATATCACATTTTAAAACTAAGTCAATATGCTACCTTCAGGGATCCTTAGGTATTATTGTTGCTGTTCATTTGTTTCAGAGATGTCCTACTCTTCCTGACCCCATTTAAGGTTTTCTTGGCAGAGATATTGGAGTGGTTTGCCAGTTCCTTCTCCAGGTCATTTTACAGGTGAGGAAACTGAGGCAAAGAGTTAAATGACGTGTCTGAGGCTGGATTTGAACTCAAGTCTTCCTGACTCTAGGCCTGTGTTCCCTCCACCGCACCACCCGGATGACACAACTGCTTTAAGAAACTCTCTAAGATTGTAGGTTGCAACAAAGATACTGTCCTGCATGGATAAAGGGAGTTTCCTTCTTTGGGAGTTCCCTTTATCAATTAAGTAACAGATCTAGTCTCTAGAGCCATTATTATTAATTATCATTGATAATAGTAGTGGTCATGGTCCTGGTAGCACACTGATTTGTGCCACGGCCCCATGGAACTCGGTTCGTCTCTGGCCCTCGCTGCCTCCCTCTCTGAAATGATGGGCTTGGACTCAGTGGTATCAGAGAAGGCCCTCTCCCATCCAGGCACTCTGATGCTCCCCTCCAGCCCTATTCTTTCCCTCCCTCCCTTCTCATTGGCAGGGCATTTCTGTCCTCCCTCAGGGCTGGGGAGGAAGGCTCGGGCGCCTAGCAGCCAATCTTCCCAGGCTGCTGATTTGGGAAGCAGAGATGCAGGGGTGGCCGGCAGGCTGGGGGTGTGGTGGCCGGGGATCGGCGTAGGAGGAGGTGGGGGCGTTCGCCGCTGCCACCGCCGCCACTGCCGCTGATGCAGAGACTCTGAGCCAGACCACAGTTCAGCAGCCAAAGGAGTGAGTCACTGCCAACTCTTCTGGAAAGCCTCCTGGATAAAGGGCAGATTCACTGGCTGACGGTGGGAGAGGTCAGAGCCAACTGCAGCTGGGCTCTCCGCGTTTTCATTCTGTCTGGGTCTGACCCCGCCCTGGCCCCCCAGGTGGAGAATAGAGATGCTGCTGAGCTCCTGACCTCAGGGAGCCCCTGTCTGAGGTGGCAATACAACGCCTCTCAAGGATACTTCCCTGAAATGGGGAGAGACAGCTTCTGACCTCAGAGAGCCTCTGGTCTGAGGGCGAGACAAGGTCCTTGTCCTTAGAGAGGCCCTGATCATAAGATCCTAGCGTTAGAGCCAGAAGGGAACTGAGGTCACGTGTGATGATATCTAACAGATGAGGAAACTGAGTCCCAGAAAGAAAGGAAACAAATGCCTGCTGAATGAATGCCAGTCACTGTGCTTTACAAATATTATCTCATTTAATCCTTGCAACGATCCTGAGAGGTAGGTGTCATTATGATCCGTTTGACAGTTGAGGAAACTGAGGCAGTTATGTGACTTGTCCAGCATCACACAGCTGGTGAGTGCCTGGATTTGAAGTCTGGATCCGCTGTACCCCTAGCTGCCTCTAAGGGAGATGAAATAATTTTGCCACGGTCACAAAAGCAGTGAACCTAGTTCCTTAGACTCCTCTGAACTTTCTGCTGTGTTCTCTGTTCCTCTTACTATCAGATTCTGTTATAGACTGGTTTAAGGCTCACCTATCATGCTTCTAATCAAGCCTTTCCCACAGTACCTCTCCCCAGCCCACCATGATGCACAGGTGTCTTTCCAGGTCTGTTAGGTCAGAATGGCTTTGACTTTCTTCTGCAGCTTGGGGCCTCTTCTGCCCTGCATGTGCCCTGTACCTCTGTTCAGACCAGGGACTGCCAAACCTTAGATCGAGGCCCATCAGACAAACTACAAAGGCCTGTGAAGACAGAGAAGCTGGGGATGGAAGGGATTTGAGCAGACAAGAGCTCCCTTGAGCTCTGGCCTGCATTCTTGAACCATTAAACCCTCTTTCTGAGAGGAGGGGACATGGTGGAACTGTCTAGTCTGTTTCCCTGCCTTGGGACAGAATAGCACTCCATGGGTCCTTCAAAAGAGAGCTGTGTGGTTTACTCCAGGTAAGGAATAAAGTCAGTCTCTTTCATTTTCCTGAGGAGGTTTGCAGAATCTTTGACTTGTGAAGCAGAATTCTAGAGTTTTAGAATCTTAAAATTCTAGGATTTTAGAGTATTATCTGAGAAACTTAGACCTATGAGGCAGAATTCTAGAGTTTTAGAATCTTAAAATTCTAGGATTTTAGAATATAATCTGGGAACCTTAGACCTGTGAGGCAGAATTCTAGAATTTTACAATCTTAAAATTCTAGGATTTTGGAATATAATCTAAGAACCTTAGACCTGTGAGGCAGAATTCTAGAGTTTTACAATCTTAAAATCCTAGGATTTTAGAATATAATCTGGGAACCTTAGACCTGTGAGGCAGAATTTTAGAGTTTTAGAATCTTAAAATTCTAAGATTTTAGAATATATTCTGAGAACCTTAGACTTGTGAGGCAGAATTCTAGAATTTTACAATCTTAAAATCCTAGGATTTTAGAATATAATCTGGGAACCTTAGACCTGTGAGGCAGAATTTTAGAGTTTTAGAATCTTAAAATTCTAAGATTTTAGAATATATTCTGAGAACCTTAGACTTGTGAGACAGAATTCTAGAATTTTACAATCTTAAAATCCTAGGATTTTAGAATATAATCTGGGAACCTTAGACCTGTGAGGCAGAATTTTAGAGTTTTAGAATCTTAAAATTCTAAGATTTTAGAATATAAATTGAGAACCTTAGACTTGTGAGGCAGAATTCTAGAGTTTTACAATCTTAAAATTCTAGGATTTTAGAATACAATCTGAGAACCTTAAACTTGTGAGGCAGAATTCTAGAATTTTAGAATCTTAAAATTCTGGGATTTTAGAATATAATCTGAGAATCTTAGACTTGTGAGGCAGAATTCTGAAGTTTTAGAATCTTGAAATTCTAGGATTTTAAAATATAATCCGAGAATCTTAGAATTGGAAGGTACTTTGACTGCTCTGTAGGATCATCTCCCCATATTTGCCCTATTCCCCACTCCTAGCCGGTATGGTAAAGGTACAATGTCTCAACCACCCAGGGCACCTGGTCATTGATTCAGTTGCCTTTCTCCAGGAGCAGAAACTTCATATCTTCTCTTGGTCATCTATTCTAGTGTTTTAGCCCCTTGGGGTCCAAGAGGTTCTTCCAGATGTCTGACCACCATCTCACTTGTCCAGCTGTAAGTCCATTGTGTTAATCAGTCTATCCACAAACATAGTTTAAGCACTCACCACGTACCACTGGGCTGAGGGCAGATGATACAAAGAAGGGCAAAAAAACGATCCTTGCCCTCAAGGAACTTACGTTGTAATGGGGAGCTAACATGTGAATAACTAGGTTACGTATAGGACAGATGTGGACTAGATGGCTCTGAAAAGGACACAGAGAAGACCTGCTTCAGGTCATCATCCAAATTGTCCTGAGACTGGAAGACGGTAATCAAGTCACTCAGCCTCATCTACTCCCACTGCTCAACACCACAAACCCATTTCTTCTCAACACATACACAGGCCCTCTTCTTTTATGAATCTCAGCTGGAAGAGACCCCTAAGGGATCATAGAACAAGAAGATGCATTAGACGCAACCCTCTAATTTTACTGAACAGAACAGTTAAGTGACTTGCCCTGTGTCACACAGCTAGTAAGTGCCAGACTTGAACCCAAGCCTCCCTGTTCCCCATCCACAACTCCATGTTGCCAATTTCTACCCAAAGCATGAGTCTCTTCTACAGCATCTTGCACAAGTGGTCCTCCAGCCTCTGCTTAAAGACCTTGAGTAACAGAGAGCTCACCTTCCAAGGTGGCCATTTTCAACCAGAGTCTAGCCTATGTGTTGCCTTGCTCCCAGGAGAGGCTTGTCAGGAGATGGAGTCTCCTAGTTAATGAAAATGTCAATGCCTTGTCCCCTGCCACCTTCAGTCTGGGGTAGGTGGGGGTGGGGAGAGAAGCAAGTTAGTTTGTTTGGTCCAATGATCCAGTAGCAACCTCTCAGAGTGGTAACTTATGCTATCTCCCTGACAGACTCACCTTGACCCCTTTTTTCTCCAGCGCCTGTTGGAGAGGTATGACAAATTGTTAGAAAAAAAACACTTTGGGGGTTGGACCCTCTGAAGCTCAACTGAAGGAAGAGAGAGAGAGGGAGAAGGAGAGAGACAGAGACAGAGAGAAACAGAGAGAAAGAGACAGAGAGAGCAACAGAGAGAGAGAGAAAGAGACAGAGAGAGAAATAGAGAAAGAGGCAGAAAGAGACAGAGAGACAGACAGAAGCACACAGAGGGAGAGAAAGACAGAAAGACAGAGATAGAGAGAGACAAAAATAGAGACATAGAGAGGCAGAGACAGACAGAGACAGATGGAGATGCTGATAACCTCTAGGGGAGTGGGGGGCCTGTAGGAATATGTGAAAATAAAAGCCATATGTCCCCTCAGGCCCTCAGGATAGAGCAGGGGGTCATTTCTCCCACACAGAAAGGGCAGAAGATTTCTGGCACCCCTCCATCATTCCCAACTTGATGGTCTTCCTTTGCCTTTACCTCTCTCTGTCCCTACTGCTGCAGCAAGAAGGCTGCTTGTCTCTTTCTTGATCAATGCCCTCCATACCTCCGCCCCGGCCGTGGGTAGGGACACAAGATAATTTTGAAGAAATGATTTAAAGGCCTGCAGTCATGGTGCTGAAGAGGACTATAGAAATTACCTAGTCCCAGAGTAGAATGAGCTGTCTGGATTTATGATGCTGAGATCCCCATCAGGCGGAGACAAGATGACCACTTGTCCAGGATGCTCTTGGGAGAATTGCTGTTTAGACAGCTTTGGTAGCACAGTGGATAGAGCTTTGGGCCTGGAGTGGGAGAGATCCGAGTTTGAATCTGGCCTCAGATACCTACTGACTGGCCCTGGGCAAGGTCACTGAACCTCCCAGGCTCGGAATCCTCAGCTGTAAATGAGGATAGCATCTACCTTCCAAGGTTGTTGTGAGGAAATGAGATCAGACGTGTGAAGTGCTTTGCAAACTTGAAACACTATAGAAGCAGTATTTATTATTGCGCAATCTGTAGTTGGAAAAGCCTTTATAGATCCTATAAAGTAATAATATAAATTTAAGATAATATTATAATATAAAGTAAATGCTTTCGATTTACAGATGAAGAACCTGAAGGCCAGAAAGCTTAAAATGACCCTCATAGACTCTCTGACTCTGAGACCAAAGGATTCTTTGATTCTATTAAGGTCTCCCATTTCCCCCCTCCCCCAGTTTTACATCAAGGAAGCGACTTGCCCAAAGTCTCCCCACAAGCCAGTGGCAGAGGACACTTCGGCAGTCATTCTGGGCATTCCTTCCTTGGACTCCCCTGTTCTTCCTCGGCTTTGGAGCAGATAGAAGATATCTGATGAACTAATGAATGAATGAACTAATAAATGAATTAATGAATGAAAAAGCATTTATTCAGCACTTTCTGTGTGGTAATTAATAATTGGCTCTGATGCATATGAGTGGGCAGCCTTCTGTGGGAGGGGGAGGGGAGAAATGCCAAGGGGGCCATAAACACCTGAGCTGCAGGTGTTCTGAGGTGTGGTTCACTGAGGGCAGAGGTCTCTGGGAATGGGCAGGACCCATCAAATCCCATCAGGCAGCAAGGGTCCTCAGAGGCTGTGAGGTCCTGCTCCTTCCTTGTGGATAGCGTTAGGGTGGCTGTGCAGGAGGGAGACCACTTTTATGTTGTAGCGTTGCCAGTGACTTGTCCTGTGACCTCGAGAGAACCCCTTAATTACTGTGGGCCTCAGGTACCAAGGCTGTCAAATGTTGAACTTGTACCAGTGCTTTCTGGAGCGTCTCCAGGCTCAGACATCTTTTCTGTTTTATGGTCTTCAGACTTTCCCAGGTCTGTGCATTCTTTTTCACCTCTATTCACAGAAGGGGATGCGTGCGTGCCCATGAAGGAGTCCAGCCCAGACACTCTGGGGACCTGCCTTCCCTCCTGAGTGCTTCCCTCCCTCCCCGCATCCTCCTCCCTTCTCCAGCCTCTTGGCCCGGCAGGGTATTGATTCTCCGCAGAGCCTCCCCTCTCCCTGCTCCCTCCCCCAGCCAGCCCCATTCAGCCACAACACAGACTGCACTGTTCTGCAGGCTCCAGTGAGGGGCCAGCTATTCAGAGGGCTTGTTCCAGCATGACAGAGCGCCTTTTGTGGCCGGGCCTGCGGCTGGGCTGGGGATGGCGGCGGTGGCCCCTGAGGGTGGGGAGAAGGCCCAGGGCTGCCCAGGGGCTGGGGGCTTGTGAGGGAGAGAGTCAGGTAAAGGGAGGGCTTGGAATCAGAGCAGAGGCTGGAGGGCATAGGACACAGAATGCTTGGGATTGAGCCGTACTGATAACAACGAAAATAACCATAACAGTAATAGTAATAAAAATAACTCCTTCCTACTGCGCTTTAAGGCTTCTCAAAGCGCTTTCCTTACAGTGACTCTGTGAGGTCAGTAATGCACGTAGTAGGCCCTCCATTTTGAAAAATGGTAGAAACTGAGGCTCTAAGTGTCTTGCCCATTGTCTTAAAGCTAAACTGGGGCACAATTTGAACCCAAGTCTCGGAATCACGCGAGCTCAACGTAGGAAGGGGCCTGAGAGGTCGCTGTCTAGTCCAATTGTGCCCTCGCAAGAATCCTCCCGATAGTAAAGCCAGCTAGAGACCTCTGCCTGAAGATCTCAGGTGGTAGTGGGGGTGGGGAAGGGCAGAGGGCACTCCCTCTAATGGCAGCTCCGTTCTATTTTTGGAAAGCTTTTGGAAACCTCCTCTGGAGGTTTTCCCTAATCCTTTGGAACCTCCCGACTCCAAGCGCACCCCTTTGCAGGGCTGCCTGTCCGAGGGACCAGAGCCTACGGAGACGAGGAAACGTCACAACCAGATCGAACCGTTAGGAAGGAGGATGTGGCGGAGGGGAAAGAGCCTGGCCCTCGCAGCTGTGGGGCCCCTGGGCTCAGGCACACGCTGGAGCCAGCCCCTACACGCTGAGCCTGTAGTTAAATTTTGGGTGCGAGCATTTATACTTTGGAATTCAGCAAATGTTACAAATCAGGTCTTGCTTTATTTTTTGCCTGATTGCCTAGACTTAAAAAAGTGATGGAGGAAACTTTAATAATGCAGATTAAATTCAAAGTATAGTGTTTTCTCTTCTCTTCTTTCTCCTCTGCCCTTCCCTTCTCTTCTTTTATCAGAGAGCTGGTTGTTAAACATTTAACACAAACTCCTATCTAGGTTTTAGTACCTTGTGCTTTGTGATCTCAGGAAAGGCCTTTCTTTCTGACTTTTGGTCTCCTTCTCTGTAAAATGGGAAGGTTGGATTGAATTATAACATGATAAGAACTATAAGAACTAATAAATAAGAATGACAATAATAAAAATAATAAATTAATAAAAATGAAGAAATACGAACAATAAATAAATACTAATGAATACAAACAATAAAAGCTAACATTTAGGCCGTGCTTACTATGTGCCAGACACTGTGCCCAGAGGTTTACAATGACCATCTCATTGATGTTCACTACAACCCTGTGAAGTGGGGGCTATTTTTATCTCCATCTTACAGATAAGGAAACTGAGGCAGGCAGAGGTTAAGTAATGACTTGTTTGAGGTCACACAGCTAGTAAGTTGTCTGAGGCTGGATTTGAATTCAGATCTTTCTGACTCCAGGCCAGACACTGCACTGTGACACCTAACCCCCTATGTCCCCTAGTTTATCTCTACTCAAATCATGAATCTGCTTTACCACATCCTTACCCTGTTGACTCCTAGATCCCTGCCCAGGGCTCTTGCCACTGTGCTGAGCACATATTAAAACAAAATGAAAAGCAGTCCCTGCCCTCTAAGAGTTTACTTTTTTCCGTGGGGATATAGAATGCAAAGAGAGAACGTTACACATAATAATCTGAGGAAGGAGACCACTAAAAACTAGGGGGGTCAGAAAAGATTTCGGGATCAGAAAAGAATCGGTGCATGAATCGCTCCTTGAAAGGAACTTCAGGATTCTAACAGGCAGAGGTGATGAGAGAGGGTGTTCCAGGGAGAGGGCACAGCTTAGGCAAAGGTGCAGAAGCAGGTGTCAGCAAGTAGGCCTTTGAGTTTTAGACTACAGACGACATGAAGGGAAGTGATATGCAATCAACATGGAAAGACAGACTGGGACTAGGTTGTGAAGAGTTTTACAATGGTCTTTTGGGAATCTGTATTTTGTAATCTTAGAGACAGTAGGGAACCATTAAGGATTATTCAGCAGGGGAGTGACGTGATCAGGCTTGTGCGGAAGGAAGGAAGGAAGGAAGGAAGGAAGGAAGGAAGGAAGGAAGGAAGGAAGGAAGGAAGAAAAGGAAGGAAGGAAGGAAAGAAAGAAAAAATAAGAGAGAAAGAAAGAAAGAAAAAAGTAAAGAAAGAAAATGAAAGAAGAAGGGAGGAGAAAGAAGGGAGAGAGGAAGAAAGTAAAAGAAAGAAGGGAGGAAGGGAGGGAGGGGGAAGAAAGAAAAAGGAAGGAAGAAGGGAGGGAGCAAGGGAGGAAAAAAGGAAAGAAAGTGGGGAAGGGAAGGAGGAAGGAAGAAGGGAAGGAAGGAAAGAGGAAAGAAAAAGAGAAAGGAAAAAACAAAGACAGGAAGAAGGGGAAAAAAGAAGGGGAGGAGGAAGAAAGGAAGGAAGGAAGTGAGAGGGAAGGGAAAGAGGAAGCAAGGAAAAAAGAAAGGAAGGAAGGAAGAAAAAAAAAGAAAGAAAAGGAAAATTGAAAGCTTGTATTGTTAGAAAGAGCTATCTTGTTTCCACTGAAGTCTAAATACATCTTAGATTGTAGCCCAGGGGATTGGGGTTAGATTCCGGGAAGAACCTCCTGGCAAAAGAAGGGTTGTTAGACCCTGTCACAAGAGACCAAGTAAGAATTGGAGGATGTGTGTGTGTGTGTGTGTGTGTGTGTGTGTGTGTGTGTGTGCCTGTGTCTGGTGGTGGTGGTGGTGGCCCTGGTGGTGATGGTTGTGGTATTCTGGGCTCTGCTGGTAATAGAGAATGTGTTCTTGGGAAGCCTTGGAGCTGGCAGAGGGTAATCAGGGTGGGGATTGCCTACACTGAGTTCTAGAAACCAATTATAGTCTATCTCGCCCTGCAATTTCAACACAGAAGTAATCACAGATTCCCCTGGAGAGGAGCTAGTGATTGGCGTTTAATTAAATAGTGACTAGTTAACAAGATGACTAAACAGTGGATGAGACCCAGCTTTTGCTGCCAGCCCCCAGCGCAACATTTACCCAGAGATCTCTAAGCACTGACCCTACAGCAGGTCCTCACGTTGTTTCTTCTCTAAGGCATTTCTGAAGGCATCCTGGAAAAGAGAATTCGGGTACAGCTTATGTATGTTTTTCTTTACCCTCTCAGTTTTTAGCACTCTTTTTCTATTAAAATTACCTTGTATCCCTAAAAATATACTGGATTTGGTTACTTGTGTTCAAGTTATTCCTCCCCAGGAAGATGAAGCTCCTTGAGGGCAGGTTCTATTTTGGCTTGTTTGTATTATTTTGGTTTGTTTGTATTGTAATACCTAACACTGTGCCTTGTACATTGTAGGCACTTAATGTTAATTGAATTGAATTCAATCAACCAATCTATCAAAAACATTTATTAAGCTCCTGCTGTGTACCAGGCAGTGTGCTAGGTTCTGGGGATACCAAGAAAGGCAGAAACGCAATCCCTGTCCTCAAGGAACTCATTCTTTGAGAGAAACATGTATATAAATAACTAGAAACATATACAATTTAAACAAAGTAGTTGGGAAGTAATCTCAGAGTGGAAGGCACTAGCTGCGAAGACCCAGAAAGGCCTCCTGTAGAAAGTAGGATCTGAACCAAGACTTGAGGGAAGCCAGAGAAATTAAGAGGTGAAGGTGAGAAGCTATAGTGCCTACCCTCAAGAGGCTTCAGCTCTGCAGAGGAAGAGGAATATTATGGTGGCTGGTTACTGTATATTCCTTAAACACAGACCCAAAAGAAGCCAGATTTCCCCCAAAAACATAGTCATGGCCTAATGCATCCTCTAGAGTCAAAGAATGCTAGTGATACTTATACCTGCACAACCTTGGACGAGTCACTTAAAATTCCTGGGCCTCAGTTTCCTCATCTGTAAAGTGAGGGCTGTTGTAGTAGATGACCTCCATGGTCCCTTCCAGTTATAAACCTATGATCTTGTGAAGAGTGAATCAGAATCCCATCCAAATGCCAATAGGTTAGAGAAAGGTGTGATTAATTCAGGAACCCTTCCTGAAAACAGTAGCCCTTGGTAGCCAAAGAAATCTTGCGCCTTCCTCCTCTCAGGGAGTCCTTGCTGAAGGCCAGAGCCCTGTTAGTTATCCCAAAAGCAACAGAGGCTGAGTGGGGGAAGTTGGCTTTGCTCTAGGGGATTGGGCTCACTTTCAAAGTCTCTTTTTGAGCACGAACTGAGGCCTAGCTTACTTGAGATCGAGATATTCACCACAGATTGAACTTGAATTGGCCTTGGACCATCCATTGATGTTTATGAATGAGGAAATGGAAGCCCAAGTTAGGGAGATGAGTTGTCTGAAGTTACATGGGTCATAAGAGTCTACGATAAAGGCCTCCATTCCTTTCTCTTACTCTCTTCTTACCCTTGTGCAGTCTGACTTCTGACCTCATCAGTCAACTAAAGCTGCCCTCTCCAAAGTTACCAATGATCTCTTCATCGCCAGATCTAAAGGCCTTGTCTCAATCCTCATCCTTCTTAACCTCTCTGCTGCCTTGTTAATATTCTCTTCTCTCTATGTTTTCATGAACCTACTACTCTCTCTTAGTTCTCTTCCTACCTGTCTGACCATTACTTCTCAGGGTCTTTATTCAGGTCAATCTTGCTAACATCGGTAGCCTCCTAAGGCTCTCTCCTGGCCTGGATCCCCTCTAGACAGTTTCACTTGGTGATTTCATCAGCCCCCTTGGATTCAGCTATCATTTCTATACAGATGATTCTCAGTTTTATTTACCCATCTAACCTTTCTCCTCACCTCCAGTCTCACACATCCAACTGCCTGTTGGACATTTTGAACTGGCCATCTAGTAGACATCTCAAACCCAACAAACCCAACTGAACTCATTTTCTTTTCCCCCCAAACCCTCCCCTCTTCCTAACTTCCCTATTACTGTGGAGGACACCACTATCCTCCCAGTCACCCAGGCTGGAAAGTCAGGTGTCGTCCTCCACTCCTCCCTAGATTTCACCCCCCCCTCCACCCAAATCCTTCATTTTCTCCCTTTGTAGCATTTCTTCTATATGTCTTCTCCTCTCTTCTAACACTACCACCATCCCAATCCAGCCTTCATTCTCTCACACCTGGACTATTAAAATAGCTTTCTGATTGGCTCCCTTCTTCAAGTCACTTCCCGTTTGGGTCCATCATCCATTCAGTTATCAAGTTAATCTTCCTAAAGTGCAAGTCTGACCATGTCTGTCCTCTATTCAATGAACTTCAGTGACTCTGCATGGCCTCCAAGATCAAACACAAAATCCTATTCGGCTTTTAAAGTCTTCTATAACCTGGCCCCTTTCTACCTTTTTCAGTCTTTTTATGACTTACATCCCCACTGTGAACTGGATCCAATGATGCTGGCTGCCTGCTGTTCCTCAAACATGACCCTCTATCTCCAGACTATGTGCCTTTTTACCAAATCCCCATGGATGGAATGTTCTCTCTCCCCATCTCCACCTCCACCTTCACCTCTGAGGTGTTTGGCTTTCCTCAAGTCTCAGCTCCACTCCCGCCTTCTGAACGAGGCCTCTCTGGGTCCTCACCTTTGCTAACATCTTTACTGAGATGACCTTCTATCTGCCTAGGTCAGGTGTGGGGAACCTGCTGCCTCAAGGCCACATGTGGCCCTCTAGATCCCCAAGTGTGCCCCTTTGACTGAATCCAGACTTCACAGGACAAATCCTCTTAATGAAAGGATTTGGTCTGTAAAACTGGACTCAGTCAAAAGGCCGCACCCAAGGGCTTGGAAGGCCACATGTGGCCTCAAGGCTGCAGGTCCCCCACCCCTGACCTAGTTCTTTGCATGTTTTCTCCCCCATTAAAATGTGAGCTCCCTGAGGGCAAGGCCCATCTTTTTTACTTTCTCTGCCTCCTCAGCATTTAGCACAGGGCCCGACACACGGTAAGTGTTTAATAAATGCTTGACAATTAAGTGCAAAAGAGATGTACCTCTCTGCTGGCTGGAAAGGGCTCCATCAGGCATTCTGAATGGAGCAAGAGAGACCTCTAGGCTAATAAATTATAGATAACAAATGGATGTGAGGCAGTTCTATCTTGAGAGACCAGCGCGGGAAAGTAGACAGAACCCTGGCCAGGGAGCCGGGTCAAACGGATTCTCATCTCAGCTCTGCAGCTAAGGTCCTTTTGACCTTGAGAAAATCACTTTTCCTCTCTGGGCCCTAATTTCCTTTGCTTTGAAATAATGGAATTAGACCAGATGATTGCTGAAGGTCTCTTTCATGACATTTCATGATTCTATTCTCCAAACTCAAGGTCAGGCAGTTGGCAGCAGAGGCAGCTAGGTAGCACAGTAAAGAACCTGGATTCAAGACCTGAGTTCAAATCCAGACTCATATACTTACCAGCTGTGGGCAAGTCACTTAACCTGCGTCAGCATCAGTTTCTTTATCTGTATAGTGGGGATGATAACAGGGCCTACCTCCCAGAGTTGTTGCTAAGATAAAATGAGATGCTCTTTGTAAAAGCCTTAAAGCAGTGTTTGCGTAAATGCTAACTTTCTTAGCTATTAATACGGCAGAGGCCGAGACCAGAAACTTCAGGCATTTTGACCTCTAAGTCCAGTGCTCTTGGGTCTTCACATTTCCAGACCTATCACTGACCCACTGCATGGACTTCCCTCTCTGGGCTTCATTTTTCTCCTTTGTAAAATGAGGAAATTGGACGGAGTTCCCTTCCAGCTCTAACGCGCTCTGGCCTACGTGTTAAGCACCCTCACACAATGTACTATTCTTTATATTACAAAGAATATATTATAAAGTTAATGTTGCACATTATTTGATACAATATATTGTGTTTTGATGTATCATATAATATATTAAATAATATTATGTGATATGGTATTTTTATTATCATAAACAAAGCAAGGGGAAAGACATATGTGGGGCAGTCAGTGAGGGTAGTGAGAGTCAGCACTGGGGTAGCTAGATGGCAGTGCAGTGGACAGAGCTCTGGGCCCGGGGGTCAAGAAATCCTGAGTTCAAATACGGCCTCAGATACTTACTAGCTGTGTGTCCCTGGGCAAGTCGCTTCACCTGTTTGCCTTAGTTTTCTCAACTGTGAAATGGCATTTACCTGCCAGGGCTGTTGTGAGGATCAAACAAGAAAAATTACAAAGCATTCAGCGCAGTGGCTGGTGCAGAGTAAGTGCTACGTGTAGGTTAGCTCCTGTTTGGAGAGTGTGAACACTGAGGGAGTTGCCATTCACTTAACCTCTCTGAGCCTCAGTTTCTTAATCTGTACAATAGGGTCAATAATACTTAATATTCAACTTATAGGATTTCTATGAGGAGAGTATAACTCTTACAGCTTTCTAGAAAGGCAACTGTCATTTATCTATTTATTAATTAATTAATTTGGTCAGTTTGGTTTTAGAATGCTTTCTGATGGAATCAGAGTGGTACTTTTGTGAGAAAAGTAGAGAGGGATACATGAAAGAAGGAAGAGAGGTGATACAGTGGACAATATGAGGTGTTTCAAGCAGGCCAAACACTCATAGTGGGGTGATGGGGGACAAGTTAATGAGCTAGAGTGCTCCGTGGGTAGGAGAGAGATAGAGGGACTGACCCTCTAAACGTCTTCTTCACAAATAGGAATTGCTGCACATTGGTTTAATAGTATGATTCTTGGATTTGAATCTCGAATCCTCCTTATTCTTTTGTTTTATAGTTATTGACCCAATATCAAGAATAGAGAGGCCTGCTGTCTTCCTGGGGCACGTTTCTAGGTCATGACAGAGAAACCCTCCCTTAAAACTTTTCAGACCCTGTCAAATTACCACCACCAACTTCTGGTGACTCACATATGGATAAATGATACTTCTAGAAAGATCCTAAGAAGGAAGATTGCCGAGCATTATGAACTCCTGACTAAGAAATGAATACTGTTGAGTTTTAGTGGTTTTTTTCATCACCGTGAGTGATTGAAAATAGGCATTTCTGAAGAGTAAATCAGATTTGGGAAGTGAACAGCTGCTTCCAGAGATGGTATCTGAGAATAGGGTTTGGATTTCTTCACCACAGTTTAAAAGAAATAATAGGCTCTTGGCCAGGGATGGAGTGCGTCTAATGAGGGTTGGTTTAAAAAAAAATCTATTTGCCTGAACTCTTGAGAATCTTCTCAGGAAGGTTTAGAAGTGGTGCAGGAGTAAGAAAATTGCCCAAAAAAGATCTCTGCCAAGCCTGATACCACAGGGAGTAGCAGCTGCAGAACAGGAGGGAGGAAATCAGTAGAGATGCCCAGTAATTCACATAAGGGAAAAAATAAGCCCAAGAGGCAAGCTGGCATCAAATCCTGTTGCCTCAGTGGTCTAACTGCAGATGCGCGAGGTGGAGGGTAATAGCAGGATTAACTCAATATCTGGATGCAAGGAAGTCATCTAGCCTCGTAGGGATCATTGACTCAAGACTAAACTATGACTGGCAAAGGGATCCTCCCCTTGAAAGGAACAGTGGGTAAAAGGGAGAAGAGGGTGGCATTGTATATTAAAGAAAGGTGCTCACGTGAAAAAGAAACCCATTAACTGGAGGGAACAATGTCTGGGCAAATCCATGGAGGGAGAAATGGAAGTAAAAATTCTTAGGAATATACCGTAGAGCAGACCACCTGGATAGAAGCAAGAAATAGATGAGTTATTTGAACATCGGATCATAGTCCCGGCATAAAAGTAGTGTTGTATAGTGAAAAGAGTGTTCGAGGAAGAAGAGGTGTATATTCCGATCCTGGCTACAATATTTAGGAGTGATGTATGGTCATGGACAGTTCACTTATGTTCTCTGAGAGGTACAGTGGATAGAAGCTGTGGGCCTGGAGTCAGGTAGTCCTGAGTTCAAATCTGGCCTCAGACACTTCCTAGCCCTGTGACCCTGGGCAAGTCATTTAACCTCTGTTTGCCTCAGTTTCCTCATCTGTCCAAAGGGGATAATAATAGTATCTACCTCCTAGGGTAGTTGTGATGATCAAGTGAGATAATATGTGTACAGTGCTTCACAAACCTTAAAGCACTATATAAATACTTATTGTTAAGGGTCGTTGTGAAGATCAAATCATTTATGTCAAGCGCTCTTCAAAAAAAGGGCTGCATAATGATGGCTAGTCCTTTAACGGAGCCCTTTAAGGTGTGAAAAACGTTTGATTTATATTGTCTCAACTGATCCTTACGACAGCCCTGTTAGGTAGACGCTGTCATTATTCCCATATTATAGACGAGGAACCTGAGGAGAGAGAGGTAAATCGACTTGTCTAGGATCGTACAGAGACAGGTAGGGGGTTCAGTGGACAGCACATGGGACCTAGGGTCAGAAAGACCTGAATTCAAATCCAGCCTCAGATACTTACTAGTTGTGTGACTCTGTGATAAGTCACTCAACCTTTGTTTGCCTCAGTTTCCTCATCTGTAAAACGGGGATGATAACAGCACCTATCTCGCGGGGTTGTTGTTCACTTCAGTTTCCTCTTCAGGGACAATAATAGCATCTACCTCACAGGGTTGTTGTGAAAGCCAGGTGAGGTAATAATCGGGAAGCACTTAGGGCAATGCCTGGCACAGAGTAAGTGCTATGTAGATCAAGGACAGCTATCACCACCATCGTCACCATCGCCATCATCATTATTACACAGCCAACAGATATCTGAGGCAGAATTCAAATTCGTGTCCTCCTGATCTCAAGTCCAACGCCCAATCCACTGGGCCACCTTAAACATTTCTCTGACTGGGAATTGAACCAGCGCTGCTGCTGTGAAAGCCCTGAATGCTAACCACCAGACCACCAGGAAGGCCTATAAACATCGGCTATTACAGTGGTGATAGGGGCTTCAATCATCTTGACGTTTGCTGGAGCACTCTTTCTCTCTCTGCCAAAATGAGATCACCTGATGGATTTTTTGCTTACTTCCATGATGACTTCTTCCTTCAAACGGCAGAAAAAAACAATCAGGGAGAATTCTATTGTGGATCTTGCTCTTACCCATCATAGAGTAATCCCAGCTCTGCCATTTACTTTCTGTGTGACCTTATCCAAGTCATTTCTTGTCAGTTTCCTCATGGCTGGAATGGATAATCTCAAAGGTTTTTTCCAGCTTTACTATATAGCCTCACCATCCTATGACCTATAACCAAATGAGAAAGAAATCATTCCATCATTGCATTTGAGACAAAGCAAAGGAAAACTGGACGTAGACCTGAAATGTTGAGACAATGGTTTGTAAAGGCTTCAGAGGAAAGATTGGTCTGATTCCCCAATCTAAGGAAGCTTTCCCAAGAAGCTAGCAAATAATTCCGATGTGGACAGAAAAAAAAGAGATGTAGAAAAATACAGGTATGGATGCACAGGGAATTTATCAAGTAACCAAATGTCATGTATAGAAGACGAAGGGGAAGCTAAGTGGCACAATGGATAGAGCCCCAGTCAGGAAGACCTGAGCCTCAGACACTTATTAGCTGTGTCTCCCTGGGCAAGTCACTTAAGCCTGTTTGCCTCAGTTTCCTCATCTGTAAAATGAGCTGGAGAAGGAAATGGCAAATCGCTCTAGTATCTCTGCCAAGAAAACCCCAAATGGGGTCACAGAGTCGGACATGACTGGAAATGACTGAACAATAATAACATGGAAGGTGGAAGCAAGGTCCAAGAGCAGCAGACAGATAGAAAAAGCAGTTTGTTCCCTTAAGGGCTCTGTCAGGCATGCTATCTCCTTGAATAACCTGAGATTGGCAGTGGAGGCTGACCGACACACATTTTGGTTGCTCGTGTGTAAATGGCTTTCGACTGGGCACTAAGAGGCAGTAGCCACAGAGACAGAAATGAAACAGTCCCTCAGGAATCTTATCTTTTATTGGGAAAAACAACATGGGCACATGTGAGTATGCACAAAACACAAGGTAAATGTAAACTAACTTGGGGAGAGGATGCATTATCAGCCAGAAGGATCAGGAAAGGCCTTGTGTAGGTGGCACCAGAGCTGAGTTTTGAAGGAAATGAGGAATTTAAGAGAAGGAGGTGAGGAGGAGAGGCATTCCAAGCCTTGTTCAAGTGCGTGGGGATGGAGATGGAAGGGAGCGTATGAGGAGCAGCGAGCATGCCAGTTTGACTGAACTGATGAGTGTCTGGTGAGGAGCAATGTGGAATAAACCTGAAAATAAGTTGGAGCCAGATTGTGAAGGGCTTGGGTAAAGGGTATGTGTAAATGCCACAGAGGGGAGCTTGCGCTTGATCCTGGAGGCCACTCAGAGCCGTGGGAACTTATTGAATAGGAGAGGGATATGGTTCAGGATACCAGGACCAGAAGAAGTAAATCCCAAGGTACTGAATACTGTAATTTCTGAGCTGTTGACAATTCTCTTTTAGGTTGTGATGAATGAAAGATGTCTTAAAGGGCTGAAGAGGGCAAATACCTCAATTTTTTTTTTAAATAATGGAATGGAATCTGTGAGCTATAGGCTGATAGATTTTGACTTCAATTCTTTCCAAATTTTTAAAGGAAGTTTGTGAGTGTGACCCTGGGTTCAAGTTGGGGTCCTTTGCTTGTGTGACTTGATTGCCTCTTTCCTGAAGCCTGTAGAAAGATGGCATGTCCACCCTATTAATTATCCAGCAAGGGAATGCACTATATGAGATTCCCACTAGGTGGGGCTCTTCCTGAACCACAGCCACCTAGACTCTTAAATTACTCTGACACCTGCAGATGGGCTCTTTCCCAAGAAGCTGCATTATCCATGCAGACCACCAGAGGGTGCTCAGCCTGCAAAGACCTAAGTGTTTCCCCACCTCTGCAGGTGCTGTACAATCTTAAAGGTTAAATTAGCTTGGATTAACTCCTTGCTGGCCTGGGCTGAATTTGATGTAGGGGATAAAATGGTACATTACTCAAAATATTAAAATTTGAAATTTAACTTGTTTAGCTAAAACTCCCATCGTGTTTGTGGATTATTTTTTTTTCCCTGTTCATTCCCCGTTGCATTCATAGATTGAGAAATTAAGCCTACTGTGAACATGCAGTGTCTCGTAATAGAATGAAATGAAAAGGAATCAAGACTGGGAGCTTTCGTGTGGGGACATTTGTCTTTATTCATCTCCTAGTCCCTCCTTTTTGTACTCCTGCGTCTGTGGGCATAGGACAGCTAGGTGGAGCTGTGGCTAGAGATTGGATCTAGAGTCAGGAAAACCTGAGTTCAAATCCAGCCTCAGATACTTACTTGCTGTGTGACCCTGGAAAAAATCACTTAGCCCTCTTTGCCTTAATTTCCTCATCTGTAAAATGAGCCAGAGAAAGAAATGACAAACCACTCCAGTGTCTTTGCCAAGAAAACCCCAAGTGTGGTCATGAAGAGTCAGGCATGACTGAAATGGCTGAATAAATCTTTGTGCATGGAAGATTAGAGTCCTGACCAGCACACACATACCCACAGCTCCTTCCAGGATTTGTGCTTCCCTTCTCAGGATCTTGGACTGAAAAGGGAAAGCAGGGAGTGTTTCTTCCTCCATCTCTTCACCTCCCCAACTGCCTGCAGGCTCTGCTTCAGGATGGTGCTGATTCTAACAGCCTGCATTGGCCTGACTATTCCAGTATCTCCCTAAAGCTACTACTCATGCAGTTTTGACCTCCCACTCAGCCTCCCTTGCTACCATCTCTGAAGAAGGTCATAGGAAAAAAAATCAGGAAAGAGGCCATAGATAAAGGAAAAGAAATGGTGTTGTTGAGTTGCTTCAGTTGTGTTTGACTCTCTGTGACCCTATTTGGGATTTTCTTGGCAAAGATACTGGAGTGTTTTTCCATTTCCTTCTCTAGCCTATTTTACAGATGAGGAAACTGAGGCAAACTGAGTTAAGTGACTTGCCCAGGGTCATACAGCTATTAAGTGTCTGAGGACGGTTTTGAACTCAGGTCCTCCTGACACCAAGGCTGGCATTCCATCCATTCCACCACCTAGGTTAAGACACAGCACGCAGGTATCTTCTCTTTTCACCTGTTAATCTGGATTCCTGATCCAGTGTGCATTCTAAGTAAGACCATTTCTGCTCTCTTCTTTGTCTTAGAGAAAGAAGGGGGAAATCTCACTTCTGGTGTTACCTCATGATTCTACTCTTTCTTTCTCACTCTGTGGAAGATTTCTTGGGCATCAGTGTCTCCACAGAGATTTTTAAAAAATTATGCAGAAGCACTAAGTGGAATGAGTTTTTAGAAAGGAAAATGGTGTTCACTGAGAGCCCAAATGGTTCCAAGAGGACCATGTCCTCACTGACAGGTTTAATAGCTTGGCAGATAATTGGAATACCGTAACATAGCATAACTAAATTTCAGCAAGGCATTTGACATGGACTCTCATGCTTTCCTTATGGAAAACATGGAGAGATGTAGGCTAGATAACGTTAGCCTTAGGTCAGTTCAAAACTAGTTGAATCCCTCTACCCAGAGAATTGCTATTAGTGAGCTGATGAGGGAAGTCCAATATCCCCAGGAATATGTCCTGGGCTGTGTGCTGTCTGATATTGAGGATCAAATGAGATAATATTTGTACAGCAGTAAGCACAGTCTGTGGCATATAGTGGGCACTTAGTATCCTTCTTTCCTCTCACCCTCCCTCTTCACCTAACTTCCTTCCTTCCTCCCTCTCTCCTTCCCTCTTTCCCTCCCTTCCTTCCTCCCTCCCTCCCTACCTCCCTTCCTTTCTCCCTCCCTCCCTCCCTCTCTCTCTCCTTCCCCCCTCGCTCCCTTCCTTCCTTCCTTCCTCCCTCCCTCCCTTCCTTTCCTTCTTTTATAGAAGTGAAATGAGGTTCCTGCGCTTGATTAACCAGACAACATGTCTTAGGCAAGATTTGAACCCAAAGTTCTCCTCACTCAATCTAAATCCACTCTCCCCTGCCCTCCACAGTGTGCTAAACTGCCTGGGCCAGGGGGGGAAAAGGCTAAAGGAATCTAAGGGTTTTTTAGAAAAGGCATGCTATCCATGGTAAGGGAAATGGCAGTCTCACTTTCTTCTGTTCAGTCCATTTCCTTCCGGGTCTGTGTTCAGCTCTGCGTACTGCATTAAGGAAGAGCAGGTGTCCTGGAGTATGTCTATGGCTATGAGGGGTCTTAGTCACATGAGCACTAGTTGAAGGCTCTGGAGATGAGGAGATTGGGGGTGGGGGTAGGGATGATAGCTCTTTATTATCTAAACCTACAGTGGTACAAGCAACAACCATAACAGCAATAATAGCCAATATTTAAATAGCCCTTTAAGGTTTGCAAATCACTTTACATATGTTAACTTTGATCCTGACCACCACCCTTTAAGGTATGTGCTATTCTTGTCCTTTTTTACAAGCAGAGAAACCAAGGCACAGAGAGGTTAAATGACTAGCTCAGGATCACACAAATAGCAGCTGAGGCAGGATCTGAGGCTCCAAGGCCTGCTCTCCATCCTTTGTACCACTTAGCTGCCTACGATCTATGACCTCTAAGTGAGGAGGCCTAGGTCTGAGTTTTGGCTGTGGTGCCATGATGCCATGAACTTGCGGTGGGCCCTTAGGTGAGTCTGTTACTTTTCTGGGCTCCCCGCCCCACACCGCACCCCAGTCAAATGAGGACATTAGTAATTACCTCTCTTGCCTGCCTACTCCTATGAGACTTGGAAGAGGAAGGAGGAAGTGAACCAGAACATGGGCACTCATATATATTCAAGGAGTTTTACTCCCAGTGGTTCACATTTCTGTCAATACTTTACAGCTGACGATGTACTTCCCTTGCATTTTCCACTTGAGGGAAATAGTGCAGCAATTATTCACCTTTTACAGGTAGGGAAACTGAAGCTTAGAGAGAAGCAGTGCTCAAGGTCACACAGCCAATCAGCCAGAGGTCCGGGCGCCAAACCCAGGTTTTCTGACTTGTGAGGATAGGGCCAGCAAAGTGCTGTGTTTAAATGACAGACTAGGTTCAATGGTCAGGCCTGGGTCAGGGCCTCCAAGTTCTAGCTTCTCTGAAGGTCCGATCATGAAAATTGGAGAATTGCAGACTCTCTCTCAAATCTCCCCCTCCTCCTCCTCAGTAATAGGTATGTCTTAGCAGGAGCCTTTGAGATGGTACCCAGACTGAAAGGAATAATTCAAATGATGACATTTTAAACACTGGGAAAGATAGATTTGGAAAGGGTTTGTGGGCCAATTGGTCTTCCTAGGGCTAATTACATTAATGAGCAAACCATAGCTGTCCTGCCTACATGAGTACATTTAGGACAAGAGTTTTTAAGCTGGGATCTGTCAACTTACAAAAAAAGGGGCGTGTGTGTGTGTGTCTATGCAAACATATAATATGGCATTATACACACACGTAATTTAATTTATATATAATATATTTAATCATATATAATTGTATTTCATTATAATCAGTTTCCTTTGCAAACCTATGTATTTTGTTAATGAATTTAAAAATATTAGTCTGAAAAGAGGTGCATAGGCTCCACCAGACTGCCAAAAGAATACACGGCAGCAGCCTTCTTGCTGTTTCTTACACCTCACACGCCTTTTCTGTGCTCCAAGCCTTTTTGCTGGCTGTCCTCCTTGCCTGCAACATTCTCCCTCCTCACCTCTCCCTCCTGGATTCTTTCAAATCTCAGCTTAAATCTAACGTTCTGCAGGAGGCCTTTCTGATCCTTCCAAGCCCGCCATTACCTTCCATCTATCCTATACAAATCTTACATGTACCTGGTTCTCTGCATGCTCTCTTTCCATTAAAATGTGGCCTCCTTTATGGCAAGGCCCAGATTTTTTACTTTTTTGTACCCTTAGCACTTGGCATAATGCCTGACACGCAGTAGGTACTTAATGAATGATTGTTGACTGAGGGACACAAAAAAGGTTAAGAATCCCTAATAGGCTTTTTCTGGGTTAGATCTGCTCCTAGAAACCATCTGATGTGAGTTTAAGATTGTAAGGAGCTGTTTTCCTGGAGAAATTCTAGGTCATCTCGTTAAAGGGTTGACTTGTGCCCTTTTCAAGTTCGAATTCAAAAAGTCTTTTTAATTTCTGCTACATAGAAGCTATTATGCTAGGAAATGGGGATATAAAGATGAATGATGTGGAGCCCTTACCCTCAGGTAACTTATATTCTATAGATTAACAGTGTAGAGGGTGAGGAAGATTTAAGGAGGAAAGAACACTTAATAACAGTAACTAACATTTATACAGTGCTTTAAAGTTTTCAAAGTTCTTTACAAACATTATCTCTTCTGATCCTAGTGACAGCTCTGGGAGGTCAGTGCTATTATTACCCCGTTTTACAGATGAGGAAATTGAGGCAGGTATTCAGTGACTTAACCAGGGTCACTTAGAGAGTGAATGTTTGATGACAGATTTGAACTCAGGTCTTCCTGACTCCAGGTCCAGCGCTCCATCCTCTATTCCATCTAGCTTCCCTTTTGTTAAGGAAGCAGTATTTCTCAGAGCCAGGGCAGATTCACCAAGAACAGGTCATGCCAGGCTAAACTGAACCTCATTTCCATTTTTGACAGGGTAGCTAGATTGGCGGGTCAGAACAGTGCCTAGTATGTCTAGATTTCAGCAAAGCCTCTGACTCGGGTTTCTCACCATAGCCTCTTCATACCAGAAGGAGAGATGAGGCTGGACAAGAACACTGGAGATGAATTTAGAACTTGTTGTAGTTGTAGCATGGTGCAATAAACTAGATTTAGAGTCAGAGAATGGAGATGCAATTGCTATATTTGCTACTTCCTGCCTATGACCCAGGGACAATTACTTCAGTTCTCTGGGCCCCCGTTTCCTCATCTTTAAAATGCAAAGTTTGGATTATTTGACCTTTATGATCCTTTTTGGTACAGAATATTGTGCTTTTCTGACTAACCACTCATCATTAATTGGTCAACCTTATCCTGGAGGTAGGGTTCAGCTAGAATGCCCTAGGCTGCTGTCCTTGGCCTTGTGAGATTTAGCATTGAAATGCCTAGGATGAATGCAGAAATGGCACGGAGGTCAGGTTTGTGAGTGAGTAATGGAAAAAAGATGCTTCATGTGCCAAAGGAAACAGAACTGGGTTATTGGCATGCCCCGCAACTATATAGCTGGGTGCTTTTTTCCTCTTATTTCTCAGATCTCCATAGATGCTTTACCTGTGAGAGAGTGGAAGAAGCACTGGGCTTGGAATCAGGAGGTCCGGGGCTCAAAAGCCTCTGCCATTTGTCCATAGTTAGTAAACCACTTGACCCCTCTAAGCTGCTGTCTCCTCCCCTTAAAATGGGGACGATAACAGCACCTACCTCACAGGGTCGCTTTAAAGACCAAATGAGATACTGATGTTAAATGCTTTGCAAACCTCAAAGTTATTTTGGTTAGCCATTATTACTCCTTGTAGTTAATCTTCCAATCAAGTTCTTCTTGATATCGCCTCGTTGTTTTCTGAAATAATTTGTTTGACAATCTGTCTCTGTGCAAATGCTGATTGGATGTCTTCAAGGGGCCCTTTTAAACCCAGAAAGTTTAATCATTTCCTTCTCCCCCTTCCTCTCCCCCTTGTTAAGCACGAGCCAGCAAATAGTAGGTTTACAGAATGAGGCCAGCTTAGCCAGGAGTGTGCTAGAGCCAGTTCTGAAAAAGAGCTGATTGTTAAATTTTCAGTGCGAGCTTTTATATACTACAAAATGGGGCTTGATTTATTGTTTTGTCATTAGTCCAGATTTAGAAAGTGATGGACAAAATGTTAATAAAGAAGATTAAACTTGATTGCATCCTGCCTACTTTCCACCATTCCCCTACCCCAAGCTGAGAGCCAGTGTTTGAACATTTACCAGCACACCCTTGGCTCAGTCCTTTTGAGTTTTCTATCAGCCGAGGGGATATTGCCAGCCAGCATTGTTTTTGGAATGGCAGGTAGGAAAGAGCAAACAATGAAGAAAATGGGCAGCTGTCTGGTCTTTCTTGAATCAGTTCTTCCGCACAAGAGTTTATCCTTTATCAGCAATACCCATATTTTTTAAAAAATGCACTTTTCAAAGCCCAGTCACGCTATGATACCAAGGAGTTAAGAGACCTGGATTTTTGCCTCACCTTCTTTACCATTGACTCTTGTTTTGCTTTTTGTTTGTTTTTTTTTAGAGGGGGGAAGGCAATTGGGGTGAAGTGACTTGCTCAAGATCACACAGCTAGTGTCAAGTATCTGAGGCTGGGTTTGAAAACTCAGGTCCTCCTGACTCCAGGGCCAGTACTCTATTCACTGCGCCATCTTGTTGCCTCTTTACCATTGGCTCTTACATAAAAACGAGGGAGCTCCTTCTATTCTGTATTTCCTCTTCTTTAAAGCGGGCATCCGTTCTCTGCCTTGGCAATCTGAGTCCTAAAGATCAGATGAGATAGTGGATATGTGAGGGCTATGACCCTGCCAATCACTAAGCAGATGTCTTAGGGATGAGGATTGTTACCAGGCTATCATCCTCATTCACACTGCGGAAACCTTCCAAACTCAGCAGGAAAGAGGAGAATCAGCCTAAACAGACGATTCGTTTCCAATGCGCTGTTGCTGGGGTTTATGGTTTGGCAGGTATCCGTAATGAGTGCTCTCCTTTGGTCCCCTTCATAGACTCATGGAAGTTGGGAGGGGCCTTAGAGCATAGAACATAAAAACATAAGAGTTGGAAGAGATGCTAGAATACTGAATGTTAGAAAATAGAACAGAGAACATCAGATCAAGAGGGAGCATGAGAACCTAAACCATAACAGAGAGCTGAAGGGAACCTTGGAACATAGGATGTCAGCTCTGGAAGAAACTTTAGAACATAGAACTTCAGAGCTGCAAGTGGTGTTAAACACAATTGATAAAACATTTATTAGGTGCCTACTATGTGCCAGACATTGTGCAAAGTGCTAGGGATACAAAAAGAGGTAAAAGAAAGTCACTACCCTCAAGGGGTTCACAATCTAATGGAACACAGAACATAAAATGTCAGAGCTGAGCAGGACTTTAGAACCTACATTGTCAGAGCTGGAAGGGACCTCAGAACATAGAATGTCAGAGCTGAAAGGGACATTAAATCATGGAGTTTCAAAGTTGGAAAGGGCTACAGAATGTATATCATCAACCTTTTCATTCTATAGGGGAAAAAACAGAAACAGGGAGTAACTTGGTTATTGTCACACAGCAAATCAGTAGCTGAGGCAAGACCAGAGTCAACACATCTTCATATGGGGGCTGGATATTTAGAAGGGGAAGGGGATGCAGTACAGGGAAGGTCAGGCTGAGAGGGAGGAGGTCTGGGTTTTATTCCCAAACCCTGCCACTGACTGGCTGTCCGATGGACTGTCCATGGAACCCCACGGTTCCCACCGAGTACAGATATCTTTGCCCTCTTGGGGAGGCCTTTTCCTAGAACCACTGGAGATCAGGATGGTAGATCAGGATGGGTAGACTGAGGCTGCCCTATTGAGATTCTCCAAACTGCAACCCTCTCAGAAGCTCCTGAAGGAGTGACATAAATAGAGCTCCTCTGGAGAGGCCAGTTCTGTGAATTATCCTGTATTTTACTAGTGTTCCAGAGTACCTTCAAATGCACAATCTACTTGGATCCTCACAGCAGCCTTGTGGTACAGCAACAACCATCTCCCTTTTTATGATGGAGACATTGAACCATGATGTGATTTGCCTTAGTTTACACAGGCATTCAATGGCAGCATTTGGGACTAAAATCCAGACCTCCTCCTTCTGAGCCTGATCTTCCCTGTACTGTACCTCCTTCCCCTTCTAAATATCCAGCCCCCACAAAAAGATGTGTTGTTTCTCTGGAAAGCCAGGGGAGTTGCTAAGAAACAGCATTGGAGAAGCTCCAGGACAGAGCTTGTGATGGAGGTTGGGGGGAAGCTGGGAAAAAGGAGGGGAGGACCCCAATGGAGATGTTTGGTTTAGGCCACGGGAGCATTGGAACATAGGAGAGAAACTCATGAGCTGACCTAGGTAAATAGGACAAAGTGAAGGATTTTTAGGGATCATAGGATCAGAGATCTGGCATTGGAGAGGATTTCAGAAACCTTCTTGTCCAACTTCTCATTTTTACATGAAAAAACCCTATGCTTAGGGTGGCTAAGTAACTTCTTTAAGGTCAGAATCAGATGTGGAATTTGAACCCAGGCCCTCTGAACTACAGAACCAGTGGCCTTGCCTTTATGTGTTTCCCCTACACTTAGCACAGTGCCTGGTGCAGAAAAGGCGCTTAAATGTTTGTTAATTAACTGACTGACTGAACTTTCCACTCTATCATCGCTTTGTATCCATCTGCCTATGGACCCTGAATAAGAGTTGGAGTTAGGGTCAGGGTTAAAGTTTGTATTGGGGTTGTCAAGGTTAGGGTTAGAATTGGCCTTGTTGCCAGCATGAAGATTGGTTCTAGGTCAAGGGCTCCCATTGGTATTAGCATTAGGGTTATGGGTGATGACTGGTGGTCCATATCCCTCTGCCATTTTCTTTCTTTTTATTTAACTCTGTGATGTCATCTTCTATTCCCAGTCTTTGTTTGTCATTTATTTCAGCAAACTTTTATTAAGCACCGACTGTGTTTAAGGGACTATGGTGGGTTCTGGGCCCCCACAATATCATGCCAAGCCTTGAGACTCCTTCCCTCTCAGCTCCCTTCTTTTCCCTAGAGGGAAATATTGACAACCATAGTCAGACACAGAGTGATAGCTAATGAATGCATGTCGACCTGGAGGGAGGTCTCTAGTGGAATGCTTGAGGGATCTGACCTGAGTCCTGTTCTGTTCGACATTTTTATAAGCAACATATTGAGAATGCTTGTCAAATTTATCACTGTCACAAAAGTGGGTGGAATAACTAACACTTTGGATGAGAGACGGGATCTAAAAAAGACTAAAACAGGTTGGAACAATGGTCTAAATCTAGTAGGATGAAATATTTTCAAATACTCAGATACATCTCTGATCTCATCAATGTGGATGTCCCTTCCAGTGATGAAAAATATGACCCATACATGCCTGTCCATACTATGTGACTTTTAGCCATGTCCCATGAAACAAGGATGAATAGAAGAGGCGTGAATCTATTGTCTTACAGTTTAGGTTAAAAGAAATCATCTGTGTGAGCAAGGAATGGAAAGAAATTGCTGGATAGATACTTTTCTGAAAAAGATCTGAAGGTCTTAGTTGATCACAAACTCAATCTTAGTCTAGAGTGTGACAAGGATGCTCCCAAATCTGGTTTGATCTCAGGCTGCATAAACAAGAAGCGTAAGGTCCAGGTCAAACCAAATCTGGAGTTAGACTGTTCAGTTCTGGGTACCACATTTTAGGATAGGCTGAAGCATATCCAAAGGGACAGTGACTAGGACAGTGAGGGGATTTGACATCAATCCACATGAGGTTCAGAGGAAGGAAATGGAGATGTTTAGTGAGGAGATTTGGAGGAGAGGGCATTATTGTCTATCATGGATGCCTCGCCCAGTTCCTTCCAGCTTGCCAACTCTGATGAGCCTTGCTTCTTTAATCCAGGTCGCTGACCTTGTTCTGAGAACTTATGGGGGCCTACCTAGTCCGTGGCCCTGCTTTGGGGGAGAGGAAAGAAGGAGTCTGGGGCCTTGCCTTCCAAAAGCTCATATTGTAGAGATAGAGGAGGAATAGAGCAGGGCCCTGACCAAGTGGAGCTTTTATTGGGGAACCAAGCCTCACCCTATAGTCTCTAGAGGAAGAATTAAGTACTGAATTATGTGTTACTGCATTTGTAGAGCAAGTAATAATAAATAGCTCATGCATATAGTCAGCTCTACAATTCAACAAATATTTTTTTCAAATTATCGATATCTTTTTGGGGGAATTATGTTTCCAAATATATCCCTCTCTTCTCCCCCTCCCAGAGAACCATCTTTTATAAAATAAAGATTAAAAGATGAGAAAGAAAAATAGTTCAGGAAAACTAACCACCATATTCTCCAAGTTCACCGTTATATGCCGTGCACACAAGTCCCCCACATCTGCAACAAAGGAAGGAAGCTGCATCCTCCTGCCTCTTATTTGTGGCCAAGCCCCGTCATAATTTCATAGCAGTCAACTTTGGTTATTTCTTGCTGCTGCTCTTTCTATTTACATTTGTGTATATTGTTTTCTTGGTATTGTTCTCTTCGCATCAGTTCATTTAAGTCTTATCATGCTTCTCTGGATTCATCACATTCCTTGTTTCTTACATTCCATTTGACATGCCAGAATGTGTGTTAGCCATTCCCCAATAGATGGGCATCTGCTTTGTCTTCAGTATTTTTGCCACTGGAGAAAGGGGCGCTATGGGTATTTTCAGTTTAAGCAGCTATTACAGGCAAGGCACTCTGCTAAGTGCTGGGGATACAAAGACCAATATCTTCGCATTTCTAGGGGTAGGATGTTTCCCCTGCTTTGAGCTCACTGATGGGGACATTCCTTTGAACGATGCAGGTTGCAGCCAATACGTGTAAATACACGGTTATTTGAAAAGAAAGAGGAAACATTGACATGTGGGGGAGGAGGAAGATCAGGGAAGACTTCCTGGAGGAAGTGATACTTACGCTGGGCTTTGAAGGAAGAAAGGGATTCTAAGAGAACGATGTGCACTCTATGTATATAACTCTTAGGGGAGTCTACAGATACCCAAGCCTAGTCTCTTTCTAGTTCTAGTCTTACATTGCATTAGGCACTTCCAGCTGGCTGTCCTGTAAAATCAGTTATCCAGAATGGATCTCATGAGCCCCACCTCCTCCCTGTTTCCCCATCCACATAGCAAACTCCTAGATTTCCCTGTTTCTCATGAGGGCGCCACTATTCCAGTCACCCGGGTTCACAAGCTCAGACTCCTCCCTCTCCCTTGCACCAGATAAGCAAGCCTTCCTGATCCATTCTGCTGCAACAACATCTATCTCTCGCTCCCTTGCCCTTCTATCCACTCACACAGTCATCACTCTAGTTCAGACCTTTCCCCTCCCTTTTCTGGACTATTGTTAACAGCATCCTAGCTGTATGACCTTGGACAAATAACTTAACCTCTGCTTGCCTCAGTTTCCTCAGCTGTATAATGGGTATCCTCACCTACCTTCCAGGGTTGTTGTGAGAATCCAATGAGAGAATATTTGTAAAGCATGTAGTACAGTGCCTGGCACAAAGTAGGTACTACATAAATCCTTCCTTCCTTCCTTCCTTCCTTCCTTCCTTCCTTCCTTCCTTCCTTCCTTCCTTCATGTACCTGTCTTCATTCCATCTTCCTTACAACTGACAAAAGAAGCTCAAGTATGTCCCAGTCACCCCCCTGCTCAGTAACCTTCAGTGGCTCCCTAGTACCTCTAGGATCAAATGCAAACTCATCAGCTTAGCATTGAAAACATTTGCCAGTCTGGCTCCAGCCAAACTTCCCAGTCATTTTACATCACTACTCCTCATGCCACATCCTCCATTCAAGCCACATGTTCCTAGTTGTTGTTTTTCATACAAGGCATTTTATTTCCCATATATGTATGTGCTCTGAGTGGGCTCTGTCTATGTGGCAGGAGAGGCAAGATGGCCTCAGGGATGCCTCTGAGATAACTTGTGATTCTGGCCGTGGTCTCTGGTAGCCGTATCTAGTCTTCAGAGAACCATGAGCATCTCTAGGGGCAACTGCTGTAGGCTGAGGAGCTAAGAGGGGGAAGACCAATGGCCAACAATAGAAGGGAAGCACTGCCTTGTGCCTAGGATGGGGGATTTAGGGTGTTCAGGCCCTGGGGTCTTGGCACCCTTAATGTCTCTGTCTCTATTGATAAGCTACTGAGGACCATTTCCATATTTGGCTAGAGAGAATGGGCATGGGAGAGACTCAAGATTCTTAGGCTATTTTAAGGGAATCCTCAGAAACCATACATTCCAACCTTCTCCTTTAGAGCCAAGGAAGCTTAGGCCTAGTTCAGGGAATTGAATTGCCCAAGGCCACATGACTGGAATTACACATTTCTAGCAGCAGCCTGAAGGGTCATCTAATCCAAATCCTTCATTTCAGAGAAAACTGAGCCCCTTAGAGAGGAAGGAACTTGCTGTGGGTCACAGAGCAAGTCATTGGCAGAGCTGAGACTTGGGCCCAGATCTTCCAACCTCCCAGCTCCTGGTCTTGGGTTGGGGTCTTTGCATGACAGCAAGCTGCTGCTGAATTTCTTCCCTCCCCTGCAGAAGAGTGCCCATAGGGTCTGATCCATGGGTCTGGAGTTTGAGGACTTGGCTTAAATTCCCATCTCTGATGGGTGCTGCCTGTGTGACCTTGGGTAGGTCCCTCGGGGCCTCAGTTTCTTCCTCTGTAAAACATGAGGGTTGGACTAGATACATTTTAGGTTCCGATGAAGAGTTTGAACTGAGAGACAGAGGGAGAATCAGAGAGAGTGGGAGAGGTGAGAAGAGAGATGATGGGATGGGGGGAGGTAGGAAGAGAGAGTAGAGGGGGTTGGGACAATGGGAAAAGGCAGAGGGGCTGAGCCAGATCCAATGGTGCTGGGAACAAGGCCAGAAGGTTAAGGATACAAGTTGACTGGAGGAGGCAGACAGGTGGTTATAGCCAGAAGGATTCAGGGCACATCCCAAAGTTTCTAAGGATGGTTAACCCTTAAATTCATTATAGATGGAACTGGTGGCCAAATTAACAGCTCACCAGAACTCTGTGGACAAGGACAGACTGCTCTCTGCTTCCTAAACACTTGCCCGACCCCCAGCCAGTTTTTTGGGGAGCAATTAAGAGGCGACTAGTCTGTCTTTAGACAGAAGGGAGGTGAACAAGATGACCTCTAGAGGTTTGCATCCCTCCACTCCCCCCTCAACTTTTCTGCCTGACATTCAGAGTCCTCTGAGAGACAGATGGGGAGCGGATGGCTGGCTTGAGGGGGAAGGACCAAGAGACTCAGAGTCAGGGGGAGAGGAGAGAGAGCAACTTGGAGCTGGTGCAGCCAGGAGGAGAGAGGAGAGGAGGCTGGGGAGAAAGAGAGAGAGAAAGAGAGAGAGACAGAGAGACAGAGACAGACAGAGACAGACAGAGACAGAGAGACAGAGAGAGAGACAGAGACAGAGAGAGACAGAGACAGAGAGAAAGACAGAGAGACAGAGACAGAGAGGAGAAACAGAGAGAGACAGAGAAACACACACACACAGACAGAGGCAGAGAGAGACAGAGAGAGAGAGAGAGACAGAGAGACACACACACAGAGACAGAGAGAGACAGAGAGAGAGAAACAGAGAGAGACAGAGAGACACACACACACACACACAGAGAGAGAGATTACAAGACACAGAGAGACAGAAAGACGAACAGAGATAGACAGACAGAGAGGGAGAGAGAGACAGAGACAGAGAGAAACACACAGAGCGACAGACACAGAGAGACAGCAAGACAGAGAGAGAGACAGAGACAGAGACAGAGACACATACACACACACACACACAGAGAGAGAGAGATAGCAAGACACAGAGAGACAGAAAGACAGACAGAGATAGAGAGGGAGACGGAGACAGAGAGAAACACACAGAGCAGACACAGAGAAGGAGGGGGGGGAAGGAACTGGAGAGTGACAAGGAGACAGACAGGAAGAGGAGAAAAATACATAGGCACAGAGAAACAGAAAAAAGGAAAGAGGAAGGCAGGAGAGAGAAAAAGGAGATAGGAAGTGAGGAGAAAGAGACAGAAGAATGGAGAGAGAAAGAGGGAGGGAATAGGAGGGGGAAGGGAAGGAAAGAGAATGCAGGAAAGCAGGATAGATTGATCTGGAGAAGAGACTGGATAGGCAGAACAGCAATCAGAGGCCAGCAGGAGAAGACACATGAGGCAAGTCGGCCTGCAGAGGCCCAGAAGAGAAAGGTCCCTGCAGAATTCCCTGGGTGGGAGGAGGGATGTGGGCGGGTCGGCACTGCCAGTGGCTAAGGTGCTAGAGTCAGCTCTGAGGCTCATTGAACCCTGAGCCTGGGAAGACAAACCACAGAAGGAGCAAATTTAGCTTCTTCCCCTTTCCAATTTTTTCACTTGCAGCAGGTGCCTGCAGTCCCCCACTCCCATCCCCTCCCCAAAGGAGAACCTGCTCCCCCAGAGCTGTTGGCTGGCCTCCATCCAAGGAGCCAGATGTGGGCAGAGGGCCCAGGCCCCGGCTGCCCTGTGATTTCTAGCCGATCATGATGTTCTGAGGCACCTCAGTGTATGTGACCTCGGGCAAATCTCCTTCCTTCTCTGGGCCTGTGAATGAGGGGGTCAGGTTCCAGAGTGTCTAAGGCTCGCCAGCTGTGATACTCTCTCTGATCTCAGATCTAGGGGGTAGTAGGAGAGGGGCGAGTAGATGCTCTTTGTGGTGGGAGGCGCCAATCGTATGTCTTCTCATTGCCCTTTCCTGATGGTTCAGTGAGATGGAAGTAGGGCCAGAGGGCCCATTCTCTCCCAAATGTTTAATGTTCCTTTCTTCTCTATTTTTCCTGTCTCAACTACAGTTGATGGCCACAGGAGGGAGCATCTGTCTGGAAAACGCAACTTGAAGTATTTTCAAAATCGTCATTCCCCTGCTCACTGGCTTCTCCTCTCCTTTCTACCTGCTACGGCCCTCCAGTTAGCCCCGCGCTCCCTCGCTGGTTCCCACCTTCACTTTTAACCCCGGATCTCCTCTTGCACTTTGCTGGCCTCCTCTTTCCCACCCCACACGTGGAGCCCTTGTTATGTCCAGACCTTACCCAACTTTGGCCGCCAATTGCGCTCAGTCCCGGGGGCCCCGAGATCTAGGATGAGGAGCCCAGCTGCTGCCCTGGACCTGGTCTGGATCCTCACTCCTCTCCTCCTTTTTCTGGTCCAACCAACCTGGGCAGTGGGTGGCACTGACCCCGGGCAGGGGTCTGACCCCTGCGCCACACTAGTCCTTGGCAAATTCTTTGGCTATTTCTCATCAGCCTCCGTCTTCCCAGCCAACGCTTCCCGCTGCTCCTGGACCCTGCGGAATCCTGACCCACGGCGTTATACCCTCTACATGAAGGTGTCTAAGCCTGCTGGGCCTTGCGGGCCCTGGCCTGTTCGCACCTACCAGTTTGACTCTTTCCTGGAGTCCACACGCACCTACTTGGGAGTGGAGAGCTTTGATGAGGTCCTACGTCTCTGTGACCCCTTGGCCCGTTATGCCTTTCTCCAGTCCAACAAGCAGTTTCTGCAGATGAGACGGCAGCAGCAGCTGGGGTCTGATGATCAGGCCCTGGTCTCTGCATACCCAGGCCCTGATGCAGAATTCTCCGTGGAGTACTTGGTGGTGGGCAACCGCAGCCCCAGCCAGGCTGCTTGTCAGATGCTTTGCCGCTGGCTGGAGGCCTGTCTCGCTGGCAGCCGGAGCTCTCATCCCTGTGGCATCATGCAGACCCCCTGTGCCTGCTCTGGTGGGGATGCCCCAGACCTAGCAGCTGGTGAGAACCCTTCCCGGGGGGATGACTGCCTGAGGGATGGCACGGAGAGCCCAGAGAACTGCCTCACCAGCTTGACCAAGGACCGAGGAGGGGACGGCAGGACTGGTGAGTGATCAGGGTGTCTCTGACAGCTGACTTCCATCCATCCTCACAAAAATTCAAGGGTGGCTTGGAGAAGGAGCACTGAATCTGAGCCTGAATCAAGCTGGTGGCAGGGATGTGTCAGAGAACATGACCAGAGGTGGTACAGGGGAGATCCTTTGTTTTCCAGGGCTAGGGAATCTAGAATGATTTTTTTTTAAAAAATTTTTTTGGTGGGGGGAAGACAACGCAATTGGAGTTAAATGACTTGCCCAAGGTCACATAGCTAGTAAGTGTGTCAAGTGTCTGAGGCTGGATTTGAACTCAGGTCCTCCTGACTCCAGAGCCAGTGCTCTACTCACTGTGCCACCTAGCTGCCCCTAGAATTATTTTTCGAGGGGGGCCTCCTGCTGTTTTTGAAAATGATTCATCAACCAATCAAAGCAAAATAATGGGATTCTATGAACTCCTTCAGTGAAGGGATAATTCCAAATTTTATTAAATCACGGGGATTCTCAGGATCATACCATCAGACCAGTGGTATTTCAGGATCATACCATCAGACCAGTGGTATTTCAGGATCATACCATCAGACCGGTGGTACTTCAGGATCATACCATCAGACTGGTGGTATTTCAGGTTCATACCATCAGACCGGTGGTATTTCAGGAAGGTTCTAAATTCTAAGAGGACAAAGGGTTCTAAATTCTACTAGGCCTACCCCTGGGCCTAGTAGAGGCTCTAAATTCCAGTGGGCCCATGCAGTTCTAAATTCTAAGAAGACAGTGAGGTTCTAAATTTTAATAGGCTAATGAAGTTCTAAATTCAAAGCAATCTGCAGAGTTCTAACTTCTAATAGGCCAAAGAGATTCTAAATTCTAATAATTCAATGGGATTCTAAATTCTGATAATCCTGAGGTTCTAAATTCAAAGAGATGCATAGGGTTCTAAATTTTAATTGAACTGTGAGGTTCTAAATTCTAGACAACAGGGGGATTTTAAATTCTATCAGATAAGGAGCATTATGACTTCTAAAGAACAAAGGGGTTTTATATTTGAAATCCCCACCCAGGGGAATTTCAAATTCTGTGGAAACAGGACATTTGAAGTTCTAACAGGCTAGGGGAATACCTGTAGAATGTAAGAGACCAGAGATCTTTTGGATTCTAGTAGACCAGAGGAATTCTAAAGATGGGGGTTGTCAACCACCCCTCATTCAGGTTGTGGGCTTGGGAATTTTTGGTTTAGCACTAGGATGTAAATTTTTAATCTTGTGGGCACTCCTTTCCTAAGCATGATGGCCTACCAGGGATGGGGAACTTGTAGCCATAAGGCCACATGTGGTCCTCTAAGTCCTCAAGGGTGGCCCTTTGACTGAATCCAGACTTCACAGAACAATTTGGATTCAGTCAAAGGACCTCACTTGAGGACCTAGAGAGCTACATGTGGTCTTAAGGCCACAGGTTCCCCACCCCTGGATCCCCAACAACCCAAAATAATGCCAAAGGCCATTTCTCAGGCTTTTAGGTTCTCTTCTCCTGTCCTCACTGTCTTCCTTTTCCCTGCCCCGCCCCCGTGATGCCTCATGACCTCAGAACTCTACCAGTCACTTACTCCTACTAAACTCGATCCCTTGTTTCATCCTTTCTCCATACAATCATTCCTCACACAGCTCTTTTGACTGGAGTCTTCTTGTGTCTTGTCCTTCACCAAGGATAAAGCTTTTCTAAACATCATCCGTGATCCTTGGGGCGGAGAGGAGGTGGGCAGAAATCGAGGTTGGCATAGAGACCCAAGACTGAGTCCTATAGCCCTGGTCTCTAATCAGTATCAGTAGGATGTGTTGTTGTTTGTCTTTCATTTCCGAATAGGACCATGATGTCGGGGAGGTGATGCCATGACATGCAAGTGACTTGGATTTAAGTGAGGGAGGGCTATGCAAAGTCACCAGCATCACTTTCTCATTAGGAGCCCTCTGGGTCCGGTGGCCAGATATAGATCAGGATGACTGGAGATGGCCCTCAGTAGGATGTGTATTCTGAGCCGGGTCTCCAAAAATGGGCATGGAGTTGAATTCCCCCCCCCCCACCAACTCACACTAGGCCTCCCTTGTGGCCAATAGCACCTCATTGCAAGCTGTATGGCTCTCAGGGTCAGGGGTTCAGTCTGTGACCAGGGTTAGGGCTTAGCTCTGACTGTTCCTAGGATTAGGATTGATTTTGTGAACCAAAGCTAGGTGCTCTCCTAGGACTCAACAATATGTCTCTGGTCCCATAAGCCCTGAGCTGTGGTCCTTGCCCATCCAGGTTCACCGTGAATAGTAAAATAAATAGGAAGAGAGATTGTGGTTGGAGGTCCTAAGAAAACACATGGTCAAGGGCTAGAAAGTAGATCAAGGTGAGAGACAACGTGGTATGACAGAAAGATCTCTGAGCTGGGACTCTAGAGGTCCCACTAGGCAGCTGAATGACCTTGGACAAGTCATTTACTCTAAAGGTGTAACCTTTCTTCCATTGTGTTTTCCTCCTCGGGCTTCTTGTGTCTGCTTAGGTGAGAGGAGAAAAGTGACTTTCAGAATTTCTCAGGAACCAAGAGACCCAATGTTCTTCCTGTCTAGGAGGCAATGTATGGTTATTGAATTTGGGAATCAGGAAAACTTGGTTTCAAATTCTGCCTCAAAAATTCATAAACTATGCGACCCTGGACAAGTCATTTTATATTCTCTGCTTCTGTTTCCTTATGTGCAGAATGAAGGGATTAGGATGCAATCAGGTCCCTTCTGGCTTTTCATTTATATTCCTTTGTAACTAATCCAGACAGGGTTCTAAGGGGCTGGAGAGGCCAGAGAAATTGGAGAAAGAAGTTGGCATACCCCCGGGGCAGAATAAGGCAGGCTTAAAGGTCAAACTTTAGAGGTCATCTGGTCCAATTTTCTGCCCCATGCAATCCTCACAGTTCATACTGTCCTTTTCTTGAATACTTCCAGTGAAGGGAAACTCACTGCCTTCACAACAACCCATTGTGTTGCGAGATTGCTCCGATTATTAGAAAGTTTTTTTTCTTAGATGGATCTGAAATTTTCCACTCTGTAATGTTACCCTTCAGCAATTTTATTTCTGCCCTTTACGGTCAAACAGAATAAGTTTATTAACTCTTCAATCAAAAACCATTCGCCTCCTTTGTGTGAGGCGCTGCGGTAGACATTGGAGATAGACAGAAATGAAACGGTTCCTACCCCAGGAAGGTTACATTTTATCTTGTGGATTCGGTGTGTACGCATAGAAGAAGACGCAAAATAAATACGAGGGATAATAAGTTAATGAGCAGCTAGATGGCATAGTGGAGAGAATTCCGGGCCTGAAGTCAGGAAGACTTCTCAGTACTCAGCAGGAGAAGGGAAGAGAATGATAGCTTTCTTCGAATTTCTGATGTTTAAAGCACAGCCTGGAGAGGAATGAAGTTACCATTTGTACCCTGCTGCATTTCCTCTTGGGGCGGCTAGGTGGCGAAGTGGAGTGCAGTCAGGAAGACCCATCCTTCTGAGTTCAGATCTGACCTCCCACATTTACTATCTGTGTGACCCTAGGGAAGTCACTTAACCCTGTTTGCCTCAGTTTCCTCATCTGTAAAATGAGCTGGAGAAGGAAATGGCAAACACGGTTAAGTGACTTGGCCGGGGTCACACAGCTAGTAAGTATCTGAGGCCAGATTTGAACTCAAAAAGATGACTCTTCCTGACAACTGGCCATGTACTCTATCCTATCCACTGTGCCACCTATCTGCCTTTTAAATGAAGCTAGGTGCAAACAAATGCCTTGAAGAGAAGCAGCATTACTCCAGTCTAATTCCTGTGCCAAAGGACAGCCTTCAGACATTAGAAGAAAGCTGTCATTCTCCTCTCCTCCTCTCCCCTTCTCCCCTCCTCCTCTCCTTTCTTCTCCTCTGCTCTTCTTTTCTCTTCTCTTCTCCTATAGAAGATTGAGAGCCTTCTTGCCCTAATCCTCATTCGCTGTCAGAATAAAAGTTCCTTTAGAAAGCAGGGGCTTTGAATTCAAAGAATTCATGTCTTTGTATCCCCACTGTGTAGCACAGGGTCAGGTATACAGTAGCATTTAATAAATGCTTGTTGAGTCATTGTTTGATTTGTTCATGCATTCAAACATTTTGAAGCTGTCTGGAGGTTTCAGTCAAATGGAGGGGTATGAAATTGATACACAGTTCCAATATAAAGAATCCCATGATAAATGCATGAGAAAGATGCAAACAAAATGTGATCTGAGGCCGGAGAGAACGTTTTTACTGATGGGAGGAAGAACTGGAAAGGGAATTTGGAGGAGAGAACATTTAAGTTGGGCTTTGAAGGATCCGTGAGAATTCAACAGATAAAGAAAATGAGGGAGGGCATTCCAGGCGTGGGCAAAAATCAAAAATGTGTGGTCAGGTTTTGGAGGACCTCCAATGGACAAGCTAAGAACTTTGAACTTGAGACTCTAAAGATTTGCAGAGTGTACAAAATGGTTTAGATGGGGAGAGGTCAAAGGTGAGAACAGAAGAATTCTAGAATCTCAGAGTTTAGTAGGGACGGAGAACTTATAGGTCCTTGTACGGCCTTTCGACTGAGTCTTAAGTTTTACGGAACAAATCCTTTATTAAGGGATTTGTTCTTTGAAGTTTGGATTCAGTCAAAGGACCACACTTGAGAACCTAGAGGGCCACATGTGGCTTCAATGCCGCAGGTTCCCCACCACCTCAT
>CM053622.1:75849415-75866781 GCA_028646595.1 Phalanger gymnotis | reverse complement strand
ACCGCAGCAAAAACTTGAACCGGCCTCCCCATTCCGACATCTTGACAAAAAGACTCCAGGCCCAGAAAGCCCATCTCACAAGGGCAACCAGGAGGCCACAGAAAAACAAGAGAGTATTTAGCCAAATCATGTTCACTGGCCTCACGTTCCTGCTCGCACTCAGGTAAGCCCCGCTTCCGCAGCTTCTGGCTTCCACACCTTCTGCCGCCACCGCCGCCACCGCTGAAGTCCGCAGCCTACTGCCTCCGCAGCTTCTGGCCTCCGCAGCTTCTGGCCTCCACACCTTCCGCCGCCGCTGAAGTTGTCTCCTGGCTCACCCCTCCTTGCAGCCGAGCTTCCGGGGTTCTCAAGCCCTGCCTCAATGACCAGAGACCATTGGTTCCCGAGCTGGCCCCTCCTAAGTCACCAACCCACACCCACACAGGTTTCACACCTGACAGGGCCCTGGGCCTGGGGCTTAGCACTTAACAGCTGAAAGTACTTCCACTCAAAAGAAACAGAAGTCATGCTAATGAGACAATTTTGCTTAACAACACACCATCCAATGATGGGGTGACCACTGTCCCCCATTCCTCTGTGGGATATCTTATTGTTAGGTAGCTTTTCCTGATACCAGCCATACATCAGTCTACCTCTCTGCAGCTTCTATCCTTTCTTAGCTCGTAACTCTGCCTTCTGGGAACAAACAGAAAAAGTCTAATTCTTCTTCTGTATAACAGTCTTTTCAAATAACAGCTATTATGTCCTCCACTGTCTTCCCTTTTCTAGGCTAAACATCCCATTGCCATCCTTCTACTGATCCTTGTGTGCTGAGAACTCAAAACCATCCGCTATATTGATCAGTCTCCCCTGGATCTTCTCTGGCTTCTCAATATCCTTCCTCAGATGTAGTAGCCAGAATTGAACATTGAATTATTAACTGAATTATTCTATATGTGATCTGACCATGTTAAAGTACTACCAGGCCATCACCTCCCTAGGCCTGGACATGAGGCTTCTCTTAATGCCATCTAAAATCTCATTAGATGGTTAATGTGCCACATTTGTCAACTCACATCAAACTTGAAGTTAAACAAAACCCTCAGAATCTTTTCACTGGAGCTGTTGCTTATGCACTTGTATCGTAAGGTTTTCTTTAGGAAATGTATTTTATACTTAGCCATTCACATAAAGAAGGGAACATGGAAAAAATCTTTTACATTTAAACAGATGGAAACAAGAATTAAAACTGAACAACAACAACAAAAAAACCATTTTGTTTATTTCTACGTTATGAAGTTGATTTTTTGAACCCATCTAGGACTTTACTTTTATCACTATTAAATTTAATTTTATCAGATTCACCACATTATTCACACATTCCAAGATCTTTGTCAATGTTAATTTTGTCATTAAGTATGTGACCTAGCCTATCTAATTACAACTCTGACAAACATGCCATCAATTTATGTCTTCATCCAAAGTCACTGACAAAAAGGTTGATTAGCACTTGAGTATCCCTCTTCAAACTCAACTCATGTCCCAAACTGTACTTATTATTAATGCCCTTTAAAGGTATTTCCCTCTCTGAATAGTTTTAGAACTAGGATCCTATGATGCCACTTCTAAAGCATTGCTTCCCTATCTGCTCATTTTTCAGATTCCTCCACTATAATTTCCAGCTCCATGACTCTTAATTTCCTCAAGATCACCAATGACCAATTGGCCATTACCACATCCAAAAGCCTTTCCCAGGTTGAGATATGCAGAGAGCATTTGGAGATATAGCTTGTGAGAGGGATCAGAACTGAATATTTGGGAGTCGTCTGCATAGAATTCAGAGTTGAAGCAGTAGGATCGGAAAAGTTTGCCAAGAGAAAGTGTGTAGGGAAAGAAGAGGACCAAGGACAGTTCTCTGAGGAATTCAACCATGAAGCATTGGGTGGAGGATGGTACATTGTGAAGATGACACAGGAAGAATGATTCCAGAGGGAGGGAGAAAACCACAAGACTGTCTTCAGGTGTTTCTGAAGACAATGGAGAGGAAACACTTGGTAGGAGAGGTTGGTCAACAGGGTAAAAAGCTGCAGGTGGAGGATAAGAACTGAGAAGAGGCCATGTATTTTTTTTTTGAGGAGGATGTTGATGACTTTTGAGAGAGCAATTTATTTCATGGGATTGCAAAACAAGGGAATATGGGGGAATAGGGAGTGAGGAAGTAGAAGCATTTTAGCAGTAAAAGAGAAAAGCTCTTTAGAGAAAGCCTTTGTTCAGATTGGGGAGACCTCAAAATGTTTTTGAGCAGGTGGGAAGGAAGCAATAGAAAGGAAGAGATTTAAGATGCGTGTGTATGAGAAGGGTTGAAAACTGCTTGAGAAAAGTGTTGGAGGAGGCAGGAACATGCCGTGGGGTAGATTTGAAGGAGAAGACATTGAGATTAGCCTTAGTGAGGGCTCAGATGTCTTTTTTTCCATGGCCAGAGGGAGCAAGGAAGGAAGGAGGGAAGGGGATGATACTGGGGTAGAAAAGATGAATAACGATCCCAGAGCTTGAGAGTTGGAAGAGACCTCAACGGCCATCTAGCCCAACCTATTCATGGAAGAAACTCCCACTATAATTTGCCTTGCAAGTGATTTTCTGCTTGAAGACCTCCAAGTTCATGGAACCCATTACCTTTTGAGGAGGCAATCCATTTTACTAGTAGACAACTGTAATTGTTAGGAACTTTTTCCTGAGCCTAAATTAGCCTCTGTAACTTGCCCCCCACAACGCCCCAAATGCTTCTGGTTCTTCTCTAAAAAGAAGAAAAGAGAACAAGTTTAATCTCTTTTCTATTTAACAAACCTTCAAATACTTGAATACAGATGTTATTCTTCCCCCTTGCCAACACTGACTGATCTTCTCTTCTCTAGAATAAACGCACAAAGTTCTTTCAACAGATATTGACATTTTATGGATTCAAAGCCCTTTACCATCTTGATTGTTCTCCTCTTCATGCTTCTCTAACTCATCAGTGACCTTCTGAAACTATGGCTACTAGAACTGAATCCAGTACTGTTCTAGATGAGGGCTGAGCAGGGCAGAGTACAGTGGGACCATCGCCTCCCTCTTCCTAGAAATGATGCCCCTCTTAATGCACCCTGATTTCGAATTAGCCTCTTTTGGCTGCTGTATCACTGTTGACTTGTATTGAGCTTGCTGTCCACTAAAACTCCCAGATCATTTTCAGAACAACTGCTATCTAACCATCTGCCTTCCCATCTTGTACTTGTGTAGCTAATTTGTCGTACCCATTGGCAAGCCTTTCCATTGATCTTTTGTGAGTTTCATCTTACTAGTCATCCCAATATTCTCACTTGTCAAGATCCTTTTGGATCCTAGCTTTGTAATGGAATGTGTTAACTATCTCTCCCAACTTTGTGTCATCTGTAAGTTTGATGAAAATACTACCTGTGCTTTTGTGCATATCATTGATAAAAGTGTTAAACGGCAGAAGGCCAAGCACAGACCCTTGGAATACTCTACCATAGACCTCCTGTCATGTTGAAATTGAACCATTGTCAACCTCTCTTTGAGTCTGACCATTCAGCCAATTCTGAATCTATTTGTACTATTGCTAGTCCACAGATCTCCATCTTAATGAAGATAGAGAGCTGAGGGAGTTCAAGATGAATGGCCTCGATATTCTCAGGGAAGTAGAAATCTGGGTCATGTGTAAGGGTGGGGTTTGGAGATGAGTTTGGGAGTGGGAAGAGAAAAGAAAATGTTTCAGTGAGTGTGAGGAATAAGATTAAGGGTAGAACAGAGGGATTGCCAAGTAGTAGCAAAACCCCAGCTAAAGCTGACCACTGTCAAGTTTTACTAGATGCAATTAATTCTGTTTCATGACTTTCTCCCATAACCTTGGAGACTGGAGAATGTTGGGACTTCTCACCCAGGGATGGGAACTCAATGGGGATGAAGGACAGATGTTCAAGGACATGAACGACTCAAGAATGATGTGGTAGGTAGTAAATAATATATCACGGGGGCAAGCCTGAGCATAAGAAGTGAAGTCACAGTGAGGAGGATGGACTGAGTGAATGGGAATGTTCACGGGAGGGTAAAGGGTAAGGTTAAGGTAGATGAGAGACCAGGAGCGTAGAATAAAGGAGAGAATGAATGAAGAATATAGAAGCTTAGAGCTGGAAGGGATTTTAGAGATCATGTGGTAGCCAACCATGTGGTAAAATGAACACTGGTTCTTGAATCAAAGGACCTGTATTCAAATCTTTGGTTCATCTACTTACTATCTGTGTGAACTTGAGCAAATTACTTACCTTCACCTGGATAGGACTTCAGTGGTCATATAGTTTAACATCCTCATTTTACAGATGAGGACACTGAGGCCCAGGGAAGTAAAGGGGTTTTTTTGAGGTCTTTAATTTCTTCATCTATGAAATGAGATTGGACTAGACAGTCTTCAAGGTCACTTCCTGCTTTAATACTATGACCTTATGAAATTCCCCATTATACAGATGAAGTCTCTAGGCTGATATCTAGAGAAAAGAAGTTACATCCCCATAGGTGACATGAAATATCAGTGACAGAGTCTAGATTAAAGTCGTGCGACGTCTGGTTTAGGGTTCTTTCCATTTCATCATGTTTCTTCAGATAGGTTCACGAACACGGCTAGAGCTGGAGAGGGCCTGTCAAAGTGGGAGATCCTCAAGCCACCATGGATGCTGAATGGGGCTGGCGGTGGATTGGAGAATTAGCGAAAGCCTTCGGAATTGTTTCTGATTTAGTGTCTGACATTCAGGTCATGATCAAGTTGTTGGACTCAAGTTATGAGCGATCAGATTAGTGTGGGACCATGCTTATTGTAAGTTTGGACCCTTCTCTCAGGTGTAGGTTTCTTTTTACAAAGATAATGACGCGGCTGATCACTCAGTCTCTCCAGGGGTCCAGGGAAATAAGGGAAATATTAAGGGGAAATGGAGCTAAATGACCTTTGGGGAAGATGTTGGAAAAATGATTTGGGGTCAGGTATGGATTGAACTATGTGGTCTCTGAGGTTCGTTCCAACTCTGAGGTTTCGTGATCCTGGAATGTTGTCAGGTTGCAGGAGTATGGACCCACACCTTTTTTGGACGGGGGAGAAAATTCCAGGAGAATGTGGAGAGTTGGGGGGTGTAGAGAATGGGGGCATCAAAGAGAATTAGAAACAGGAGGCATGATGATGATGTGGGAGAGAGAGGAGTGTGATAAGAAAGGAGGAAAGCGTAGGGGAATGAGGAGCGAAGAGGAGAGGTCGTGAGGAGTGTGGGTGTCCAGAGAGCGAGGATGAGAGACGACAGAGTGGTGGACTTAAGACTTGGGCTGGAATAAGAAGAGTTTGGGGGTGGTTAGAGAGCTTGCTGCTGTTGAGGTGAGTGTAGGGGAATGGGAGAAACATCTAAGGAAAGAGGAGAGTGTGGGGGCAGTGATGAGAGTATAGAAGGAATAAGGAGATTGGGATCGGGAAGTTAGGATATTGTGGGGGAGTGAGGATAGTGTGAAGTGCTTGGGGAAAGAGTGGAAAATGTGGGGAGAGTACAGACAGTACTAGGAAGTGAGGACAGAAGCAACCAGAGACCCTGGGAACAAACTAGAGGCCCAGAGACTGGGGTATAGAATCAGTGATATGAAGATCCACAGGACAAAAGAACCAATGAAACAGTTGACACATTGCTTCTTACTGGTCTGAATAGAGTCCGGAGGCTGCTGATGAGAGAGATACAAAGGAAGAAACATGTCCACTTTGCTCAAAGAGCCCCTGTTCTGATATTCTGGCCCCTGCCCTCAGGAACCCACTCCATCTCTACCCCTGGGCTGAGGGAAGATGCAGATCCTGCCTTCAGAGAACCCCAGAAACAGCCTTTTACCTCTGGGAACTCCAGTCGTGGGTGGGAGATACAGCCCTTGGTCTGAAAGGGCAGAACTTGGGGGAGTCTCTAGTCTGAACAGGGAGGGGTTGAGACATAGTTTTTGCCCTCTGGGGACCCCAGGAATGAGAGGATGCACAGATAAACGGGTCTAACTCTGACTTGGACAGTGGGACAGTGGGACAGTGGGACAGTGGAAAGCATTTCTGTTCTGAAGGGGAAGCAATGAGTGCCAGTCAGGCAAGCCTTCTCCTGAAAGAGGAACATGGAAGCTGAAAACAACAATTGAGCCCCAGGGGCTATGATTCTGCTAAATGTTCCAATGAGGAATATCAGTCAGAAGGAATCTGAGATACCACTTAATTCCATGCCCTTTTTTGGAGGGGGGAGAAAAGGAGTCCCAGATAAAGGAAGAGATTTGCCTGTGGTCACACAGTGAGTTAGTAATAGAGCTCAATTTGTTTTCAGGTATCCTGACTTGGGGTTCAGGTCATTCCTCATACACATACATTGGAAGCCACCACACACTGGTTTCTAAATTTAGTCCCTCTCATCTGTCTCTGCCCTCCTCCAGGCTCTCAAATATGCCAAGATCCAGAGATCCCTTTCAGGGTGAGAGTGGGGATGGGATGGGACCTGGGTACTCAGCAGGGTCCAGATATGCCACAATCAAGCCTAGAGCCAAAGGTCATGAAAATAGTGTTGGCCAGATCAGTTTACCTTAACTAATGATCACCTCTGCCCTGCCCTGCCATGGTGTGCAGGGCACCTGGGGCTCTTTAAGGCCATGCCAGCAGAAACTGATCTCTGCCACATCCTACCAGCTTTGAAATTCAAGTACAGGGTCAGTGATGTACTCTGTGTGTGTGTGTGTGTGTGTGTGTGTGTGTGTGTGTGTGTGTGTATGTGTGTGTTCTCCAAGTTCTAATCTAACTGAGATAAGAGAAGTTTATCAACAAAGGATTGAGCACTAGGAAATGACTTTTTTGGCTGTGAAACCATCAGAGAGATGGGAAGGTTTAACTCCCATTTCTATGATGCTCTGGGGTTTATATTTCACCTACATCCCCCAGTGCTTATTGTGGGTGGCCCTGGGATCTTGAAGACGATGCCAGTGGAACCCAAGCTTAGGCAGCTCCTACTTCCTAAGCTGGAAGAGTTTTAAATACGCCTGGTGATGAGTATCTATCATGTCTATTCTCCAAGGACCAGCCTAGCTAAATGTAGGAAGCTTGTCACCAGCTGGCCATAGCAACTTTTGAAAAACATTGAATAAGCCATAGATGGGTTGAGATGTGTATCAGTGGAGCGACTACCCATAGGAGTCAGTCCCTACACTGATCAAGTTTTAAGTTTTATTCATTATTCCCCATATGGTAGCACTGGCCTGTAAGATAGGTAGGACCTCACCATGGATCCTTGAAATAAGTTCCAGAGTCCCTTCCAACCGTCAGCTTCCTAACCTAACCCCTCATAGCTCCAGGAGGTACCTGTGGATGTGCCAGGTAGGGATGGAATTGGAAATTGAATTAGAAAAATTAGAAAAAAATCTAGCTTTAAGAAAGAGAGGGCATCATTTCCCCAGTCCTCTACTCTGGTGTGACCCCATCGGGAGTCTTGAGTTCAATTCTACACCTCACATTTTAGGAAGGGTATTGACAAACTAGATGTAAACCAGAGGAGGATGGCTATGATGGTGAGAGGGAGTGTTGGCCATGCCTCGGGAAGACAGAGGAAGGAATTGAGTGTGTTTAGCCTGGATAGGCCTTATATGCTTGCCATCTTCAAAAATTTGACAGGCATAGGAATTAAATTTGTTCTGTGTGACCCAGACAGTAGGGCTAGGAGTAGTAATGAATGGAAGTTGAAGCATAGCAGATTTCAATTTGATTCATTCATTCCTTTCTTCATTTTTTTTCAACAAATATCCCTTAAGCACCTATTGTCAGACACTGGGAACCAAAGAGGAAAAACCATACCTGCCATTATGAACCTTACATTCTCTTAGAGTAAACAGCATGTATGTACACACATACATACAGACACATACATATTTGTATGTATACACATGTATCTTTTTACATGTATGTATGCATGTATATTTTATGTCCATACGTGTGTATGTTCAAATATGAATATATATTCAAAGAAAAGTTTATGTGTATATACATGTATGTATATATATATATACATAAATACGCATATGCATGCATACACATGCAAAGTAATCTTGGGAGAAAGTGCTAGTAATTAGGGGTATCCAAATAGGTCTTTGTAGGAGGTAGCACTTGAGATGAACTTCAGGTGAAGGGAGAGATTATAAGAAGTGGAGGTACAAAGGGAGTAGAGTACAGACATGGGGAACAGCCAGTGTAAAGATGTGGAGGTAGGAAATGGGATTTTGTGAATGAGGAAAACAAGCAGGAGAATTTGCCTGGAATGTAGAATACAGGAAGGGAAATGCAACGTTGAATGGAGGTATACTGTGGAGGGCTTTAAATGCCCACCAGAGGAGTCTGGATTTTATCCCAGGAGTAATAGAGAGCTACTGGAACTTTTTTTTTCTTTTTGAGGAGAGAGGGAGGTGACATGGTCAGACCTGTGCATTAGGAAATTAATTCGATGCAGCTATATGGAAGATGAGTTGGAGAAGGAAGAGACTAAAATACAGAGAGAGAGAGAGAGAGAGAGAGAGAGAGAGAGAGAGAGAGAGAGAGAATGAGAATTTAAGAAGCTGTTTAAGAGGCTAGGTGAGAGATAATGAGGGCCTGAGCAGAGAGAGTGGCCACATGGATGGAAATAGGGGGACAGATGCAAGTGATGTTGGATATGGCAATGGTGATGGTTATAGATGAGCGGAATGGTGAGGGAAGAGTGAAGTGTCAACGATGCAAACTTTGGTGACTAGAAGAATAATGGTGCCTTTGACAGAAATGAGCCAGTTAGGAGGAGGAGGAGAGTTAGGGTGAAATCAATCCAACAAACAAACCTTTATTGAGCATCTTCTATGCTTCAGATAATGAGTTCTGTTTTGGGCACATCGAATTTGGGATAAGTATAGGATATCCATTTGGAAATGTCCAAGAGGCAAATAGGGATGCAGAGATGCAGCTCCAGAGAGGGTGAGGGGGTGATATGGAGCTATCAGGGAGTTATCTGCATATTGATATTTGAATCCAGGAAGGCTGATTTGATCACTAAGCAACAGGATGGAGAGGGAAGAGAGGAGAGCAAAGATAGAATCTTGGGCTGCACCTGTAGTCAGAGAGTGGGATGTGGATGAAGATGTGCCAAGGAGACTGAGCCAGAGAGGTCAGACAGGCAGGAGGAGGGCCAGAGGGCCAAGGGAGAGAAACAGCCCAAAATCCGAGAGAGAAGATGGTATCAAAGAGGAGAGAGTGCTCACCGGTACTCAATGTTGCAGAAAGGTCAAGGAGAATAAAGACTGAGGAAAAGTCATTGAATTTGGCAGTTAGGAGATTGTCGGTCATTTTAGAGAGAACCATGCCCGGTGAGTGATGAGGTGGTAGGGAGGAAAAGCTTAGTAACAAAACATCTCCAAAGTGCTCCTCTGCAAGGGAGTAAGTTTCTCATCATGAGAGATGTTCAGGTGAAAGCTGTTTGACTTATGTCTGTGCAATTTGGGATGTTATAGACGATTCCTTCTTTATGTATCAGTTGGATTAGATAGACTCTAAGGTCCTTTCTGTCTTTATGATTCTATAATTCTGTATTTCTACTCAGTAATCCTTAGGCCAAATTCCTCTTTGTGTTCTCCCTCTCAGTGGCTCCCCCCTCCTCTGCCTTCTCTCTTCTCTCTCTCTCTCTCTCTCTCTCTCTCTCTCTCTCTCTCTCTCTCTCTCTCTCCCTCTTCTCTCTCTCTTTACCTCTCTTTCCCTTCTTCTGTCTTTGTTTCTGCTTCCTCCTCTCTTATCTCTTCCTCTTCTCTCCCTGATTATCTATTTCTCTATTTTCTTTCTCACTCTTTCTTTTTCTTTTCTTCCTGTCACTGGCTGACTCCATCTCAGTAATAACTAATGTTTGTGCAGCATTCTAAGGTTTGCAAAGTGCTTTCCTCACAACAGTCCTGTGAGGTAGGTAGTACAAGTATCATTATCACCACTTTATAGTTGAGGACACTGGAGTCTGAGAGGTAGTTTTCTGAAGGTCACAGCCAATAATGGCAGTTTTGTTTTGAACTCAGGTTGTCTTGTGTGGTGTTTTCCAAGTGTGGTGTTCTTTCTGATATGTTGGCTTGTGGCCCTTATGAGTCTTCCTGGATCTCTATATGTTTCTATCTTTCTGTCTCTGTATTTCTCTGTCTCTGTCTCTCTCTCTCTGTGTCTATTTTTGTCTCTGTCTTTCTCTATCTTTCTATCTCTGTCTCCGTATTTCTCTGTCTCTGTCTATCTTTGTCTGTCTTTATCTTTCTATCTCTGTCTCTGTCTCTCTTTGTCTCTGTCTCTCTCTTTCTTTCTTCTTCTCTCTCCCTCTGTCTCGGTGTTCCCCTGGCTCTTTTTTTTTTTTGGTGCCTCTGGTGAGAAAGGGCTTCTGCTCTTGTGAGCTGTTTTAAATATTCATGTTTTAATTAAAGGATTTTATTGCCTGAACTGTGAGTGTGTGAGATCCAGAAAAAGCCTGAGCCTGGGGGCGGGGAGCTCTGTGTGTGTGCTTGGCTCCATTGTGCTAGTGTGTGTGTGTGTGTGTGTGTGTGTGTGTGTGTGTAGACAGTTTTTGCATATGTGTCCTTGTAAGTGTTGGAGGATGTGGGTGACAAAGAGCTCAGTATGTTCATTCTTTCCCTGGGCCTGAGAAATCCCCAACCTCAGTTCAGCAGACAGAGAGTGTGCATGTGTGTGTATGTGTGTGCATGTGTATGTGTGTGTGTGTGCATGTGTGTGTGTGTGTGGGTGTGTGTGTGTGTGTGAGGTAGGGAGGTCAAAGGTCTACTGGGGAGGGGCTGGGAGGTGGTGTCAGGCCAGACTTTACTGTTTTCATAACTTTTCCAGGCTTAAGTCCTACAGCCCTTATAACACCAAGCCAAAGGAGCACATGCCTAGGCTAGGCCTCAGTTTCCCCACCTCGGCTTGGCTAAAATCCCAGAATCAAAGCATCTCTGATCTAGACAGATCTCGGGTCATCTGGTCCAATCCCAGCCTGAGCAGTTGTCAGCAACTGAGAGGTGCCTACAAATGGGCATCCAGTTTCCTTGCAAAGACTTCCTCTGGTTAGGGGGGCTGCTACTTCATGAGGAAGCCCTTTCCACTTTTGGACAGCTCTAATTGGTAGGAAGGCTTTCCTTACATTGAACCAAATTCTGCTTGTTCCTTATAATAAGCACATTTTCCTTAGAATCATAATAACATTAATGATGACAGCTCCCATTTCTGTAAGGCTTTCAGGTTTATAAAACACTTCCATTACAGCAGTCCTGTGAGGGAGGTAGCGGAGTTATGATTATCCCCATTCTACAGATGAGGAAATTAAAGCCCGGAGAAAAGAATTGGTATCATCCTCATCAGAGCTCACATTTGCATAGTGTTTGCAGAGAAACACTTTAGGTCTGTCAGTTGAAGCAGAAATAGGGAGAACATTTATTAAGCACTTTACTATGTTCTAGGCATCGGGCAATAAATTCCCTGCCCTCCAGGGGCTGATGTTCTAATAGGAGGAAGGTAACATATAAAGGGGAGCTGGGAATGGGGTGACATGAGAAACAAGCATTCTTCAGCCATTCCCCAAACAGGGAAGACTCCTGGAGTATTTTTCTCCAACTTAGAAATTCAACTGGTCATTTCTCTAGTCTAACAGCAAATGTCATTTCCAGCTGATCCCTGGCTGGCTTTGCCCATGTGGTTCAAGGATTTGCTAAGGAAGGGGCAGACACTGGGTGAAGGATGGGGTGACCCTTGTGGAGAGATGGGGTAGAGTCCCTGGTAGAGATGGAGCTCATCGAGGCTCCGTTCTGTGGTCTGTAATCTCAGAGGAGTCCCTGATAAGAGAGGATGAGTGATACACATGCCTTTCTCAGCCCTTGTCTCTGGGTTATGGGGCTGAGACACTCTGAGCCATCCATATGATATACCCAGAGTCACCTAGAATGCTAGAGTCAGAAGGAACCCCAGAGATCTCATCCCATCCAACCCGCTCTCCTGCCTGGTCCTTCTTGAGACTCATATCACATTAATTTGAGATGGCTAGTGGGATTACGGTTCTAGCTGTGACCTGCATTAGGCCTTCAGCTGGGAATCCAGGTTAGGAATGTGTTCACAGATTTGTCTGTGGCTAGAGCATAGACTTTGGACCCTTTTTTCATTTCTTGGTAGCTCTCTGCCCTGAGCCTGGGCATTGCAGGCTGGCCCCTCGGTGCTAAGCAGTGCTACTTTGTCCCCTTTTCCATCCCTATCTCCCTCTCCACCTGTCACCAAGGTAACCAGCCCTGAAATAGTGCCTTTTTTGGCAGCTGAGGACCAACCTGAGTTTATCCGGAAAAGATGCTCTCTCAGGAGCGTTTCCATAGGAACCCTTGTGGTAGCCTATGATTAGGCTCCGGTTGGACACCCTTTCTCTTCCACCCACTCCCAGCATACTTGTTCCACCCCTGCAGCCCCTAGACCCCACTGGGGAAGGTGTTTGGGTCTGCTCCAGAAGAATGTGAGGTAAAAGAAAATCATGGAGGAGAGAGAGTGGACTTAGTCTGTGTGGCCACAGAGGGCAGGCCTAGGAGCGATGCCAGAGAGTGGGGGGAGGGAGGAAAAGAAGCGGAGTTGTGGGGGAAAGGGAATAAGCATTTATTAAGTACCTGCTGTGTGCCAGGAACTGTGCTAAGCGCTTTAGAGATAGGATCTCGTTTGAGCCTCTCAACAACCCTGAGAGGCAGGTGCTATTCTTAGCATTATTTTAGGGTTGAAGAAACTGAGGTAGACAGAGATTAAGTAACTTGCTCCAGGTCACGTAGCCAGTAAGTATCTGGGGCTAGATTTGAACTGAGGTCGTTCTGACTCCATCCCCTCATGCCTCAGTGGGGAGGAAGATTTCATAGCATCAGAGGTTTATAGCTCAAAGGCTTAATACTCTAGTTTTACAGATGAGGAAACTGAGACCCAGAGAGGTTGAATGCCTTCCTTAGTAATGGCCAAGTCAGGGTTCAACACTACCCATCTGACTCCAAATTCAGTGCTCTTTTTTCTACCAAATTGCTCCATATCATAATGGAATATGTTGCCTTAGTAGGTGGTGAGGTCCCCATCACTGGAAGTGTTGTAGAAGCCAAGAAGACTGTCCTGACAGTGAGTCTGTAGAAGAGGCATTTGCCCTAAGTTGGACTAGACCACTAGAGCCAGCCCTGGCATTCTGTGTTCTCTGTCCTAGGGTTGCTTCTAGCTTTGGCTAGCAATGAGCCTGTAATGAGCTCCAGGTTCCCCCTCCTTCCCTATCAGGCTTCATTTGTGTCACTTCTTTCCCAGGAGCAGGAGAGAACCCACAGAGGCTCTTTCCCGGCTGTCATTAACTCCATTCCTCACCCAGGCTATATTTATCTGCAGCTCCCAGGCTCTTGCTCTCCCACTGCCTGCCCCCTTCTCCCCCCAACCTTCTCTCCTTGGAGCCTGTCTCCTCCTCCCTGGCTCCTTTCTGTCTCTGCCTTCATCTCTGCCTGGCTCCCCCATTCTCTCTTTCTCTACCTCTTTGCATTTCATGTATCTCCTTGTCTCTTGTTCTCTGTCTCCCCTTTCTGCATCTCTGTCCCTCTTGGTCTCTTGCCCTGGGCTCTTCTGCTTCTCTCTGTTTCTCTGTCTCTCTTCTGTCCTGTCTCTCATTAGCGCTTACATAGTGCCAGTGTTTTACAGTACTATGATTGTGTCTGAATCACAGGACCCTTGGGCTCGTGTCCATAGAAGTCGTTTTGATCACCCTTTCCTCTGTGCCCCAGGAAGGAAGTACCCTAACTATCCTGCCTTTGAACTTTCCAAGATTGGGGTAAATAATAATACTTTTATAGAGAGCTTTAAGGTTTGTAAATTGCTTTAGCCACAATAACCCCACGAGGTAGATGCTAGTATTATCCTTGTTTTACATATGAGAAAACTGACTGCACAGAGAGGATAAGTGATTTTTTCAGGGTCACACAGCTACTAAGTATAGGAGACAAAATTTGAACTCAGGTCTTCCTGACCCTTAAGTCCAGCATTCTAACCACCGTACCACCTAGCAAGCCATAAGACAAGCTGTTTTTTGGAGGTCAGAGGGAGGCTAGTTTATTGAATGACTTATGGAGGTAGTATTTCCTGGGCTGGGACTTCAAAGAGAGAAAGAATTTCAGCAGGCAGAGTTGAAGGGCATCCCTTCCAAGCATATAGGGTAGCATGAACAAAAGTTCAGAGGCAAGAGAAGACAGAATGAGAAAAGGGAAGGTTGAGTAGTGCAGTGTAGCTAGGATACAGAGTAGGGTGAGCTGCAAAGGGGGACTGGCAGCTTTGAAATCTGAACTGGGAAGTTTGTATTTTAGTCTGTTGGCAGTAGAGAACCATTGAAGGTTCTTAGCTAGGGAGATATTGGATCAGAGCTGTGGATTTATGTGATGACTCTGATAGAAGGAGCCAGGTGGACTAGAAGAGAAAAGACCACAGGCAGGGAGACCATGTAGGAAGCTAATAAAATCCAGTTGAGAAGGGATAGGGACCTGACCTAGTGTAAGATGGTTTTGGGAATGAAGAAGAGGGGATTGACTGACAAGCGATGTTATGTCTTTAAACTTGATAGGACTTCACTGAGTATATATGGAGGGGGGGGGAGTTAAAAGTAAAAAAAATAATCCTGACATTTTAAGCCTGGATCCCTGGAAAGATGGTGGCACTGTCAACAGAAATAAGGAAGTTGTGGGAGGAAGGGGCAGATATAGGGTGATGAGTATGAGTTCCTGGTATGCTGAGTTTGAGATACCAACCAGTCAGTCAGTAAACATTTATTAAGTGCCTACTGTTTGCTAGGTACTGTGCTAAGTGCTGGGGATAAAAAACAGGCAAGAAATAGTGCTGGCCCTCAAGGAGCTTACAGTCTGATGGGGGAGACAACAAGCACACAGATGTGTACAAAATAGTTATGTACAGGATAAAAAGAAAGTAATTAAAAGAGGGAAGACACTAGAATTAGAGGTGTTGGGAAAGTCTTCCTATAGAAGACATCTGGGTGACGATGTCCAACAGGCAATTGGATATAGGAGAACAGAGCTTGGGGGAGAAATTGGGGGTGTTTGTATATAGACTTGGAAGTTATCTGCATAGAGGTGGTCCTTTATGTAGGGATACTGCATCATGTGCTAGGGTGAAAGGAACGATGCTGGGTTTGGATTAAAAAGAGCTGCATTTGAATCCTGGCTCTTTTCTACCTGTGTGACTTCCAGGAATAAGGAGGTTTTTGTTCCTCTCCATTCTATCTTCTTCAGATATCCTCTGCAGTATAATGTTCAGTTCTGAGTACTAGAGTTTAGAGAAGAGAACATTGATAATGTGGAAAGTATCCAGAGAAGGCCAATCAGGGTGGTGAAGAATTGTGAGTCCAGCTCAGATGAGGACTGTTTGAGGGAACTGGGCATAGTTAGCCTGGAGGAGAGATTGAGATATAATAACTATTCAGATATTTAGAAGAATGTCTTGTGGGAGAGTGATTCTGCTTGTTCTGGTTGGCTAGAACTAGAGGCTAGAACCTGGATCGATGGGAGGAAGTAGCAAAGATGCTTGTTTAGGCTTGCTGTCAATTTCAGCTGTCTGAAATTGGACCTAAGAAATGGCAGGCTTGCCCTTCGTGGCTTGGATGACCACTCTTTGGGTGTATTGTGGTGGCGATCCTTTTTGAGTGTGAGATGGGCTAGCTGGCCTCCTCATCCTCCAATTCAGTGATTCAGCATCTTTAGACAAGCCCCAGAAGCCTTCTGGCTCCCAGGTTTTCATCTATAAAATGAATTGCTGGCTTAGTGACATTTAGGGTCCTTCTCAGTGCTAAATCTTATGATCCCAAGACAGCGTGGTTGAGACTGTCAAGGAAGGGCGTATAAGGGGAGCGGAGTACAGGGAAGAGGACCCAGAATGGCACCTTCAGGAACACCCACACTTAACAGTCTGGAGGAGGGAGATGGAGAAGTCACTGTTAGACAAGTAGGAGGATTAACAGAGAGAGCAACAGCATTGAAAAGGGAGCGAGAGAGTATCCAGAAGGAGGGGGTGGTCACCAATGACAAATGCTTCCAAAAGGTCAAGGCAGATGATGACTGAGAAAAAAATTGATTTGTTGATAAAGAGGCCATTGGTCTTCAAATCCCAACTCAGGATGGGATTGCTTGATAGATGGTTGACACTGGGCAAGTCACTTCTCTGTGCCTCAGTTTCCTCATCTATAAAATTAGGGAGTTGAACTCCATGGCTTTTAAGGTCCTTTCTAGCTCTACAGTGACCTTAGAAAAAGTAGTGTGAATAGAGTGGCAGTGACTATAGCCACATATCAAGGGGTGGAGGAGTAAATAGATTTGGTTAAATATTGAATGGCATGGGTTAGACCAGATGACCTCTGAGATCTCTTTCAAGTCCAAGTGGGTGATAAGAAAGTAGAAACAGTTGAAAGAATGGCAGGCTTGAAGTCAGAGGACTTGGGTTCAAATCCCATCTCTGCTATTTACTACCTATGTGACCTTGGGAAAATCACTTCCCCTCTCTGGGCCTTAGTTTCCTCTATCTGTGAAATGATGGCATTAGAGAAGATCCTCTACGAGGTCCTTCTTAGCTCTAGATCTTATGGAACTGGGCCGTCTTGAGTTGTCCTGATCCATATATGGCCACTAGACCCATATGGCTCTTGAGGAAGAGAGCAAGGCTGGTGACTTTGCACAGCCCTGCCTCACTTCAGTCCTACTCACTTGCATGTCATGGCATCACCTCCCTGATGTCATGGTCCTCTTTGAGAAAGAAGGACAAACAGCAACAACAGATGTCATGAAACAAGTGGCAAAGTTAGGACTCAAATTCAGGTGTTCTGATGTTGCATGTAGGGCACGATTCATTTGTCATTCAGGTTCTGGAGGCTCTATTATTCCATGTGTCTTTAGGAACCCTTTCTTGGTTGCCTAACCTAAATCTCTCTATCCTTTGCTGGGTTTGCCCATCCTCCCACACAGCCAGATCCCAGCATTGGGCCATGTGGAGTTTCTCCTTTCTCTTTTTTGATTTTCCAATTAAAAAATAAGGTTCCTTTACAATGTGCACTGTTCTGGGTTCCTACCTCTCAGTCCCCTGACCCCTGCTTCTATCCCAAGTGCACACAGGAGGCCTCAGAGAAACCCATCTCTAAGGGGTCATATAATCAAAGAATCCTGGTTTTAGAGGTGGAAGTGGACCTTAAAGGCCATTGAGTCCATCCCCCTCCCCCTCCATTTATTAGATGCAGGCCCACCCAGAGGTTAAATGACAGCTCTCTTATTTGAACCCAAGTCTT
>CM053622.1:75819415-75844415 GCA_028646595.1 Phalanger gymnotis | reverse complement strand
AAAAATGGCAAACTGCTCCAATGTCTTTGCCAAGAAAACCCTAAACAGAGTCATGGAGAGTTGGACTTAAACAACTCAAGAACAACACTGAAAATTTCATTAAGACTTTGGGACACTCTGTACACTGCCTTAACCAGGCAGTTAAGTATAAGATGGTTAAATCGAGTTGGTTGGGGGGGAGGGGTGTCAGGGGATGGTGGTGCCAGCAGTTTAGGAGATCAGGAAAAGCTTTATGTACTCGGTAGTTCTCACACTGTAGTCTGGAGGTCTCTGGGGGTCACTAAGACTCTTTCAGGAAACCATGAGCTCAAAACTATTTTCATAATAATACTAAAAGGTGTCAGGCCTTAGCTTTCTGGCCACATGGAAACCACAGTGTGCCCTACTGCAATCTAAACCAGAATAAAATGTAATTGGGAAATATTTAACAGAATAAATAAAAATATAATAAACCATAGACAATATTATATTCTAGCACTAAGTCAATATGTGGCCCTCAAGGATCCTTATATACAGATTAGTGGCCCCCATTTCATTTCAAATACAGTAAATATTGATAGATATAAAGCACATGAACAAAAGCTCTATGGAGGCTCCTTAATGATTTTAGAGAAGATAGAAAAGTCCTGAGATGAAAAGTTTGAAGACTACTGCTGTGCAAGATGGTGCCTGAGATGAGATGTGGAAGAAGTGCAGGATTCTCTGAAGTGGAAGTGAGGAGAGACAGAAAGGGGAACCAGCCAGTGCAAAGGCTTGGAAATGGGAGATTCAGTGCCAGGTGTGAGCAATAGAAAGGCCAGTTTGAATCCTCTTAGTAGAACATAAGTCCTTTGAGGGCAGGAATTCCTTTTGTTTGTTTGTTTTTAAATCTCTCATGCTTAGCAAAGTGTTTTGAACATACTTAAGATACTTAAGAAATTCTCAATTGAATTTGATAGAGGAAGAGTGCCTGGCATATAGTAGGTGCTTAATAAATGTTTATGGACCGATAGACCAAGGCCTAGGGAGGGAAAAAGGATTTACTCAAGGACTTAGAATTCCCAGTCTTGGGTTCCTTAGAAAACATGGTGATGATCCTTCCTGTCTGCCAGGCCACTCCATCCTGGACTTTCTTCTCTCGTTGAGGTTTCCTGCGGGTAAGTCTTGAGGGGTCGTCGTTCGAGGGTGAGATGATCCCCAGACGGTGAGTCAGGAGGCTTGTTTTCTCATCTTAGCTTCATGAATACTAACTTTGTGACAATGGCCAAGTTAGGGAAAATGGGGCTGAATCTGAGGCAGCGGACTGTGGTGCGGATCCGACCTCTCATGTCTGGTAGCCGTGTAGCCCGAGGCTCAGTTTCCTCGTCTGTATGTTGGAGATATGAATAAATGGGCCACCCAGACAATCGTGCTGATGTTGTTGTTGCTTCCTGATGAGGAAAGGGTTTCATAACTCTTAAATCACCATGGAAATGGGAGATGGTAATATTAATCTTTCCCTCCCTCCCTCCCTCCCCATACTCTCGCCACTGAATTTCCCCCAGGGCAGTGGCTATGTTTCCTCCCCGAGGAACCCTGCTCAGCCATGCATGCCGGGTCCCGGGTTCACTTGGAAATCCCTGTTTCTCCATCAGCCTCAGCCGCATGACAGGTCTTTAGCATATATGTCACCCTTGGGACAAGTATATCATGATCTCTCTTTTAATGGTGTTACGCACCATCTCCCTCCTGCTAGCTCTGGGAGGGGCCAGAGGGAGCCATCCTCTCTAGGCTGGGACTAATGGCTCTTGGGTCTTCTGGTAGAGAAAGGAGAGGCAGCTCCTTTTCACCCGGCAAACTCTCAAACTCTATGGACCTCAGTTTCCTCATCTGCAAAATGATGCTGTTTGTCCCTCCTTTTCAAAGAAGGCCAGTGACATCGCGGATGACTCGTGAGTGAATTAAGTGACGCAGAGTTGCACAAAGTCACCAGCCTCCCTTTCTCTTTGTGAGTCATCCAGGTCCAATGGTGGGACAAAAGTCCAGACGGCTGGTGATGACTTGGGATGCAGTGGATGACCTTGGCGTCTTTGACGCCTGACGTAGCTCTAAGCGCTCCACAGAGGCTGCATCAGCCACCTTCGTAGCCTTTGGAACAATTGTCCTCACCTGCCCATTCTGCCAGGGGGAGTTTTCACATGTGTAGGGTATACATCCCCCTGATGCAGGATGCAAAATGAGAGAGAGTGGGCCTTTGAGTTGGAAATGTGAGTCAGTGGAAAGTGCACTGACTCTGGGGTCGGTTTGAATCTTTCCTCAGATACTTTAGTTATGGTGGCAGGGGGTCCCTTAGAGCTTATCAGTCCCAGTTTCCTCATCTCTAAAATGGGGATAATACCTATTTTTCAGGGTTCTTGGTAGGTTCCAATAGAACATCTGTAAAGTGCTTTGCAAAGCTTAATGCTCTACATAAATGCTAATTATTATTATTAGAACTGCAGCTAGGGATAGGCAAGGCAGAGAGCTGCCTAGAGCCCAATATGCAAGGAGTCAAAAAGAAAGATTATTTTTAATTCCTTTTTTTAAACAGCCACATATTTTCATTTTATTCATTTTTTGGTGTTTTATTGAGAGGCAGTCAGGGTTAAGTGACTTCCCCAGGGTCATACACCTAATAAGTGTCAAGTGACTGAGGCTAGATTTGAACTCAGGTCCTCCTGACTCCAGGGCCAGTGCTCCATCTACTGCATTTATTAATTAATAAATTGCCCCAATAAACCTGCCTCATAATCGCCTGTTTTTAATGCCACATAAATCCCCTTCCCCATGGCCCGAGGGGTTTCTTTCATAGAAAAACAGCATCTCTATGCTGGAAGGGCCCTTATGGGCCATGTCATCTAACTTGTACCTGAGCAGGAATCTCTGCCCCGTCTTCTCAGATAAGTGGCCCTTCAAGGCCTTCCCCTTGAAGACCTTTAGAGACAGAAACTCATTACTTCATGAGGCAGTTTGTGGCACTTTGCAGTACTCTGATGGCTAGGAAGGCTTTCCTGCTGGAGCGGGACAGTGGTGATACAACATAAGGGATGATAGTATCTGCACCCCCGATTTCATTACTTTAGGGAACTTCCAGTGAGAAAACTCCCTCTAACAATACAAATTAGCATCTGCACTGTAACTTAAAGGATTTCCCTGAGCATCGAGAGGTTAAGTGACTTGACCAGGGTCACTTAGCTAGTAAGTATCTGAGGCAGGATTCGCCACATCTGCTATGGGTCAGGGGCATGACTGAAATCCAGATCTTCTTAGAGACAGCTAGAGACAGTGCTCTTTGCACTGAGCCTGGAGTCATGAAGACCTGAGTTCCAATGGGACCTCAGTTTTCTCATCTGTGAAATGGAGAAAGAATAGTAACAGCTTCTACTTCCCAGGCTTATGAGGCTCGGATGAGATAATGATTGCAAAGAGCTTAGCACATAAGAGTCTTTATAATCGTGATCAATGCTTGTTGCCTTCACTCTTCTGATTAATTTCTAGGTCAGGCTCTCTATTGATGGTCTGCCCATGCTGCCTCTCAGCTCCTTGTATGGAACTGAAATTTGTCTCCCTATAACTTCTCCTCATTACTCTTTGTTCTGTCCTCTAGGTTCAAGAAGAAGCAGAAAAAAAAAGGAATTCTTTGGCTCCGTGCCTCTCTGTGGCCCATCTTGTAGGCTGTTAATAGCAAGAGCTAGCAGTTTACAATTTGCAAAGAGCTTTTTAAATATGATCTCATTTTTCTCCTCACAACAACCCTGGGAGGCAAGTAGGTGCTCTAATTAGCTCCAGTTTACAGATGAAGAAACTGAGGCTGAGCAAAATTAAGTGACTCACCCAGGGTCACTGGGCTAATAGTTGTGTGAGGCCGGATTTGAACTCAGTTCTTCCTGATGCCATGCCCATCAAGCTCCCTATGATCTAAAAGAATAGATTTAGAGATAGAAGGCACTTTAAAAGTTATCTAATCCAACCTCCTTATTTAAAAAAAATTTTTTTTTCACAGAAGAGGTTGAGTGACTTGCCTGAGATCATGCCGATATCAAATGGCAGAGATGGGTCCTCAGACTCCAAATTCTGTGCTTCTTTCCATTGTATTGTCATGGGAGAAATGTCCCCTCTCTGAGTATATTTGCTACCACACATGACTCATAGAGGTAAAAACCTAGGTTTTATTAGGATGCATAGGTTCAGGCCTCAGAGAGAACCTGAACTATGAGGATTCTGACAAGGTCTCCTATAGACAAAAAGTAGGTCAGAGTGACAGAAACCATTCTACGTCTCACAATCTGGTACTTTCCTCTTGGGCCATAAAAGTTAAAAACAAGATAGTTCCTTAAGTGTCCTAGAAGCCAAACAAACTTAACAAAATAGAATCATAACCTCATAACCTCAACCTAAGGAAACAAACTCCGTCAAACTCTATAGGTAAACTGAGTCAGGTTACAGATTAAATTAATTTAGAGGGTTCACAAATAAGTTAATTGAAGAGGTTTACAGGTCCCCAAGGACTCAAGGACAGTTGAGATTCTTCCTTTGGCTTCTTATCTGATATATGTTTAAGGCTCTAATTTTCACTGCCCATTGGGAACAGGTTTTGATCTTGTCGATGAGTCATTTTCTAGTCTTGTCTGACTCTTCCCCGCAGAGGGCAGAAATCAGCCAATAAACATTTATTGGCACCTATTACCAATATTACCTATTACAGCCATGACCTTTAGGGTTTTCTTGGCAAAGGTACTGGAGTGGTTTACCATTTCTTTCTCCATCTCATTTTACAGATGAGGAAATTGAGGCAAACAGGGTGAAGTGATATGCCCAGGGTCACACAGCTAGTAAGTGTTTGAGGCTGGATTTGAACTCAGTTCTTCCTGACTTGGAGCCGGACACTATCCACTGCGCCACCTAACCGATTGCATGAGGTTCATATGAACCAAAACTTGCAGGAGGAATAGTCCCGAGTCCCAAACAACAGAAGGAAATTTAAAAGCCCCATAACACTATCCTAGCGATTTTCCTTGCTCTTCTCCCTCGGCCCTCCCACCACCAGCCTCATACGGTCTCTGGCTTTGCCTAGCACTTTGGACTCCTGACATTTTGTGATGTTGACTCACATGTGTCATATTGAAGACCTAAGAGCTCCTCCGGGACCGAAACTCCAAGATGTTTAGTACATGACTCGTCCCTGCTGGGGTGATCATAATTATAATCCATTGTTGAATGACATTTAGGAAGGACGCCGATAAGCTAGGGAACATCCAGGGGGAAGGAGGCTGACGGTGAAGGACTGGGGTCCGTGGAAGGAACTGGAGTGAGCGGGGAAGGTGAAGAGTTGGCATCTATATAGGTCTTAAACTTGGTGTTATCTCATTTGATCTTCAAAAACCACCTGATGAGGTAAATGGTATTTTCTTTCTCATCTTACAGGTGAGGAAACAGAGGCCAGGTGAAGTGACCTTCAGTAGGGTCACATAATAAGTGTCTCAGGCAGGATTTAAACTTAGGTCTTGTAGACTCCGGGTGCCTGGCTCTAGCCACTGCACCACCCAACTGCCTCAGCCTGAGGAAGAGACTTAAAGGCCCCCAGAGCTGGCTATTAGGCAGTATTTGCATTTATAAGGCTGATACATTGAAGAGGGATTTAACTGGTTCTCTTTGGCTCCAGGGAGTGGGGAGGGGGCGGGGGAAGATGGGAGGACTAGGAACAACGGGTAGAAGCTGCAGAGGCTGATAATGTAGGTTTAACACTAGGAAAACGTCCTAAAAATTAGAATTGTCCAAAAAATGAAATAGGCTTCTTCCAGAAGTTTGCTTGGTTCCCTTCCCACCCTCCATCCCCAGACATCTGCAAGTAAAGGCTGAGTGACTATTTGTTTTGCATATTACAGATGTTTCAGGGATAGATCAGTTGAGATAATGACTTCTCTCCATCTTAATATTCTTTGTTTGCTGGGCATTCAAAGCCCATCCAACCCCCTCCTCCCCACGCACGCTTTCTAGTCTTCTTATGCCTTACCCTTCCCTGCCCCTTACCCCCACATACTCTTTGATACTTGCAGAAGACCCTTCCTCTCCAGAGTTCAGACATATTTTGTGTCTCTGCACTCCATGCCTAGAATACTCTCCTCCATCTCTCCCTCCTGGCTTCCTTCAAGACCCAGGTAAAATCAAATCTTCCGTGGGAAACTTTTCCTATTGTTTTTGTATTGTCTTCCCCGTTAGATTGAAAGCTCCCTGAGGGCATGGACTGCTTTTTATTCCTTTGTGTTCCCAGAACTTGGCACGGTGACTGGTATATAGTAGGGACTTAAATGTTTATTGATTTGATATTGATTGAAGTCCAGAGGGCTTCAAAGGACAGGAAAGGACAGAAATAAGAGGAGGAAGCCGAGCTTTCCAGAGCTCCTCCAGAAGGCCAGAGACAGACTCTCCTGATTTCCCAATGTGACAGGTGTCTGACTGGCACTGTCTTTGGAACTTAGAGGATCTGGGCTGAAATCCCAGCTCTGCTCCGGCACTTGTGGACATTGGACAAATCACTTCCATTCTTTGGGCCTCGGTTTCTTTATCAATATAATGAAAGGATGGATCAGATGCTCTCCTCTAAGGTTCTTTCCAGTTCTAAATCTTAGGCTCCTACTCATATTCTCTTTCTCTTCATTATCAAGGCTGTGCTAAGAATTCTGACGTTCCCTGCATCTTGATTTATTCGTCCACAGCACCCCCTGCTGGATGATGCCCAGAACCTTAGACCATCAGAACTGAAAGAGATCTTACATTTTATCTATAGGAATGTATAGATTTACATCTGGATGGGATTTTCTTCTGGTCCTGCTGTGTGACCTTGGGCAAACCTCTTCTCTCTGAGCCTTGGGCTGTGCGGTAGTGGGAAGTTAGGAGAAGAAGATGGTAGCTGGGCTAGATGCACTCCAGAAGGAGGGAGGTGATAATGCCCTTGTCATCTGCTCTTGGTCAGACTCCATCTGGACTATTGCATTCATTTCTGAGCAGCATGTTTTCTGAAGGACACTGAGAAATTGGAGTGACCTGAGAGGGGCAGCCAGATTGGGGAGGAGCCTAGAGACCATGGAATACACCTACTTACTAGAGATTAGAGCTGTTGGGCCCCTGAGAAGAGAAAATTTCGCTGGGGGAAGTGGGTGGGTCTCTAACGGTAGTAGTCTTCAGGTATTTAAAGGCCTATTTTAGAATACAGGGATTAGAGTTGCTCTGATTGAACCCCCAGAGGGCAGAAATCAGCCAATAAACATTTATTGGCACCTATTACCAGCCAGACACGGTGTGCTAAGACAGCCCCTGCTTTTAAGGAGCTGACAATCTAATGGAGGAGACAACATGCAAATAGCTACATACAAACGAGCAACATTGAGACTAAATAAGAAATCAACAGAAGGAAGGCACTGAAATTAAGAGAATTAGAAGCAATGAGAGCAAGCTTCAGAGAGGAAGATTTAGGCTTGTTATAAGGAACACTTCCAAACATCCAAAATGCAGTGGTGGTCCTCTGTCTGGAGGCAGTGAGATCCTTATCACTAGAAGTTTTTAATTAGAAGCTGGAGACCACATTTCAAGGTTATAATCCACATTCCTGTTCAGGTATGGCCATTTGAGGTCCTTTCTAATTGAGATTCTCTCCTTTTTTTTTTCTTTTGCTCTGACACTGTTATTGTAAAAATGGAGGGAAGATAGATGAAAGTACTTTGTAGTCATAAAAGTCTAATTATATGTAGATTGTTATCATCATTATAATAAGGCCCTCTTCACCTCTCCTTTTCCTCCCATCTCCCTCTCTACATTTGCACCTAAGGAGAGAGAGGGAGGGTGAAAGCTGGAGGCTCAATGTTTAGTGATCTGATCTAAACCTGCATAAGGTAGGCAGTGGTGGAGGTGAATGGGCAGACTGGGAGATGGATGGGATGACCTTTGATCTCCTAGCCTGGAGGTAAATGGGAAGAAGAATTAGCCAGTGATCTCCCAACACTGTCTGGAAGCTCAGAGTGGAAACAAAGGCTCCTTTGTGGAATATCAACCTGAGGAAGTACCCCTCTACTTGTACTCAGACCCCATACACACTGCATACCCAAACCATATGCACAACCTACATATGACTTAGGGGGTCATAGTTTACTTACTATGAACACGGCATTTACATAATCATATACTACATATATAACCCATGGCTCAGAACACACCAGAGCATTTGTCAAACTATAAATTTATTAAATGTAGAATGACAGAGCTAGAAGGACCTTAAAACGCCAGACATAGAATTTTAGAGGGAATGAATAAGCATTTATGAAGCACCTACTACTATGGTCCAAATGCTCTACAAATATTATTTCATTTGACCCCATAACAACTCTGGGAGGTAGGTGCTATTGCGATCTCCATTTTGCAGTTGAGGAAATTGAGGCAGACAGAAGTTAAGTGACTTGTCCAGGGTCATACAGCTAATAGATATCTGAGGCTGAATTTGAACTCAGGGGTTACTGACTCCAGGCCCAGTGCACTGACTAATGTTGTGCCAAAAAAAGGGAGCGAGACCTGGATATAAATTTTGATGTGTATTCAAGCCTCCAACTGTTAGGAGTAAAGACTCAAATCAAACAGCCCCGAGCAGGGGTAGGGTCAGGGTATTTAAAGGGAAAAAATACAAACTGATTTCCGTGAAGATGGGAGCACAAACAGTGGGGTGAGCTGGGGCAAGATGGAGGGTAAACTGGGCAGGGGACAGGGCACAACACTACCTTACTACCTGAGTTGGAAAAGTCCTTAGAATAATGCTAATAGTTAACATTTATACAGCATGTTTAAGTTTAGAAAATCTTTTAATTTTGTCATTGTAATTTCTGTAGTTTCTGTTGAACAGATAAAGTAACAAACTCAGAATGATGCGATCAGTTCTTGGCCACACCAGTAAAGACTCCCACACAGAGTAGGAGGCTGGCCTGGGCCCAGTTGTTCAAAGGTCCACAAATAAATAAAGTTGCAGAGACACAGTCACATTCAGGGAAAAGGACACACTTATAGAGACCTTCAGAGGTGGGATTCAAATCCTGTCCAAACATCAATTCTAGCAACACATCCACAATACTACACTGTCTTTTAACAGAGCTAAGGCCTTCAAACAGTGAGTGTCAGAGCTAAGAAGAGACCTCAGAACAGTGAATGTCACAGCTGGAAGGGTCATTAGAACAGTGGATGTCAGAGCTGGAAGGGATATTAGAACAGCGGATGTCAGAGCTGGAAGGGACATTAGAACAGTGGATGTAAGAGCTAAGAAGAGACCTTAGAACAGTGAATGTCAGAGCTGGAAGGGACATTAGAACAATGAATGTCAGAGCTGGAAAGGTCATTAGAACAGTGGATGTCAGAGCTGAGAAGAGCCCTTAGAACAGTGAATGTCAGAGCTGAGAAGAGACATTAGAACAGTGAATGTCATAGCTGGAAGGGACATTAGAACAATGAATGTCAGAGCTGGAAGGGTCATTAGAACAGTGGATGTCAGAGCTGGAAGAGTCATTAGAACAGCGGATGTCAGAGTTAAGAAGGCCTTCAAACAGTGAATGTCAGAGCTAAGAAGAGACCTCAGAACAGTGAATGTCAGAGCTGGAAGGGTCATTAGAACAGCAGATGTCAGAGCCGGAAGGGACATTAGAACACTGGATGTCAGAACTAAGAAGAGACCTTAGAACAGTGAATGTCAGAGCTGGAAGGGTCATTAGAACAGTGGATGTCAGAGCTAAGAATAGACCTTAGAACAGTGAATGTTAAAGCTGAGAAGAGACATTAGAACAGTGAATGTCAGAGCTGGAAGGGTCATTAGAACAGTGGATGTCAGAGCTGGAAGGGTCATTAGAACAGCAGATGTCAGAGCTAAGAAGGCCTTCAAACAGTGAATGTCAGAGCTAAGGAGACCTCAGAACAGTGAATGTCAGAGCTGGAAGGGACATTAGAACAGTGGATGTCAGAGCTGGAAAGGCCATTAGAATAGCGGATGTCAGAGCTGGAAGAGACTTTAGAACAGTGGATGTCAGAGCTGGAAGGGTCATTAGAACAGAGGATGTCAGAGCTGGAAGGGACTTTAGAACATAGAATGTCAGAGGTGGGAAAAAAAACCTTAGGATATAGAATGTTAAAACTGGAAGAGATCCAAGTTTCATTGAATGTGACTCCTTCATTTTACAGATGAGGAGAAAAATGCATAAAGAGGGCAAGAAACATCCTCAAAGTCACACAGTAATTTAATGGCAAAGCTGGGCCTGGCACTTCACTTGTCTATTCTTGAGACTTCATTTGCATTTCCAGTGCTTAGACTATGGCCTGACACATAGTAGGCACTTTTAAATGGAGTGTATCATGACCCTCATTCCACCATTTTACCCTCTCAGCCCTCTAATCACGTACAGGCCAGCTTCTCTTGTTACCGTGCATGTACACATACAATGTATACACCTAGCACATATACCAGAAAGCCCTTAGAAAAACATACACATAGATGGGACGCAGAAATGAGCAGACCCAGACACAGTTGTGGGCACACACATACACACACACACACACACACACGCACACGCACACACTACACACACACACTGCATCCATTGGCTCAAGTATATGTACAGCCACAAAAAGAGAGACAGACGGAGACCAACCCTTAGAGTAACAGACACAGAGAGACACACACACGCAGAGTTACAGTACAGGGCCCAATCACACTGACAGAAACTCCCAGAAATGCGGACACTCCTAGAGTGTCACAGATGCAGCCACAGGTTTAGGCACAGACCCACAGAACTGTCCCATACAACAGGAACTGAGTTGGGTCTGGGCCGAGGCTGGGAGATGTCAGAAGTAAGGGAGGCACATAGGTTCCTGTAGATGGTACGAGGCAGGGACAGCAAGAGTGGCCTTCCTGGCGCATGGTCCATGCCAGCTGGACAGGCCTTCAGGCACGATGGGGCCTCGCTTTGCTCCAGATGGAGATGCCAGACCCTGTTCTGCCCCCATCTCAGATTCAGGAGCAGCCAGGGACATCATGCTGGATGGTTTCAGGGGAGGGGGGTATGAGATACTGCTCTTCGCCACGGTTGGTCATCTTGTTTGAGAGCTCACGCACACACACGCACACACGTGCCCACATGTACACATGCAGGTAAGTGTCCATCTAGGTAATAATCCTTCACTCAGATATGGGAATTGACGAAGTATTTCCACTTCTCGTATGATCCTCATAACAACTTGAAGATAAAGGTGGGCAGGGGGTTGTTCTGTCTGTTTTAAATAGAGGATGAAACCAAGATCCAAGGAAGGGAAGGATAAAGCCATCCCTTGGGCCAAAGGATGCTTCCTTCCCAGTTGAGCTCCAGGCCTCTCCCAGGGAATCAGTGTGATGTACAGGAGAGATCACTAGATCTGTACTCAGAAGACCTGGGTTCTAGTCCTGACTCAGACACCTCCTAATTGTGTTAATTTGGTCAATTCATTTAGCCTCCCCTGACCTTTGTTTCCCCTGCTACCAAAGGAAGAGGTTGAACTAGATGACCTCTGAGGCCCCTCCAAGCTGCCAGTTGGGTCTGTGATTCTAGGTCTCTCATCCCCCAGCAGATTCCCACCTCTTTCCTTTGTAGGTAATGGCACTGTTTGTGCTGGCCTCTGGGACCCTACATTCTTTAGCTCTCCTTGACCAGAGGAAGGTCTAGAACCTTCTGCTTTGAATCCTCAACTGGGGCATCCAATACTGGGACTTAAAGGGAGGGGAGAATATTATCCAGGAAATACGGTATAAAGCTCTGATGGTCAGGATCCCTTGGGGGCAGATAGGATCCCACATTTACTCTTCTTGGATCTTAACCATTCTGGGATCTACCGAAGCAGATTGTCATTTCTCTCCCAGAGAAAAGAAGACTTACGGGAGACGTGGTGGCTCTTGTAAAATATCTGAAGAGCTATCTTATTGGATAAAGTAAATCTTCTGCTTGGCTCTAAAGGAAAGACCTGCGATCTAAGGAGAGGGGGATGTGAGTCACAGATGAACAGAGCAGGGCTCCAAAAAAGAAAGAACTTCCTAATAATAAGAACTGTACCCTAAAGGGATGCTTTTGTAGATAGTGAGCTTGCTGTCATTGGAGGTATTCCAGCATAACTTTGTTAAGAAGGCTGAGGAGGGGATTCCTACCCTGGGTGAGAGGTTGAATTAGGTGACCTTTGAAGTCTGTCTTAACTCCTTCCGATTCTGCATTAGGGATGATCTCCTAACTCCTTTCCATCTGTCCCTCCTTATCCCAGTCCAATCCAGTTGGGGGAGAGAAGGCAAATGGAACAATACATCTCTAAGGATACTGAGAAGCTACTGGTCTTCCCTTCTCTCTGTCAGGATGACACTGTGGCCCTAGGATGGTAAATAATCAGGAATGTGCTAAGGAGATATGGAAGCTGAACTAATGAATTAATGAATTAATGAAAGGTGTTTTTATTAAAACAGGTACTGTGCTAAATTCTGGAAACACAAACACAAATACGAGATATTGCCTGCCTTTAAGGCGGTCCTACAAGGGAGCAGTGACCAAGGAATGGAATTTTGGTATTGGGAGTCCCAACGAAGGACAGTTAGTTGATCCATAGAGCAGCTGATTGACATGCCACAGTAATTAATTACTGGGCCTAGAGCAAAAGGGGAGGGGGAGAGGGTGGGGGGAGAGGGAGAGAGAGAGGAGAAGAAGGAGAGGGAGAGGGAGAGGGAGAAGGAGAGGGAGAGGGACAGGAAGAGGGAGAGGGAGAGGGAGAGAGAGAGAGAGGGAGAGAGAGAGAGGGAGAGAGAGAGAGAGGGAGAGAGAGAGAGAGAGAGAGAGAGAGAGAGAGAGAGAGAGTGAGTGTGTGTGTGTGTGTGTGTGTGTGTGTGTGTGTGTGTGCGTGTGTGTGTGTGTGTGTGTTGGAGAGAGGGGAATGCATGTGGAGGAAGTACAGATGGCAAGATGATTCCTGGTGGATGTCTAAATGGAATGTGAAGCGCTTTCTGCCCTGGGGCCAGCTAGGTATAAGCATTCACAGAAGGTGAGTTTGCCCTCAGTTACTCACTAATCAGAACAGTCTCAAGGCAGAAGTTCCAAAGCTGAATGAATCAACTGCCCCCAGGAATGGGGGACATGGATTCTGGAGACCTGGTGGGGAGGATGCTGGATCTCTGTTTTGGAGAATCCCATGTCCTGTTTAGAGAAGCAAAACTAATACTCATTGACCAAGTTGAAAATAACAATGTAGTGAGAGACATATTCACAAGAAGTAGAGAACACCAGTAGGTAGATTGATCTCTGAATAAAATAAGGGTCTGAAGCTCTGATGTCTTGTGTTCTTGCACCCTTTTAAACGCAGCATTCAATATCGTAACCCTGAGGTCTTTCCGGCTCTGACGTTCATATCCCAGCTTCCTTTCTAACCCATAACATCCAACATTCTGTCTCTAAGGTCCCTTGTAGCTCTCACACCCTGTTTCGTGGTCCCTTCTAGTTACATTATTCAATGTTCTTTATTCTAGGGTCTCTTCCAGTCCTGACATTCTACTTTCAATGTTATAATTTCCCTCCGAGCCCTGACATTCCATATTTTATGTTCTGAGCTACCTCCCAGTTCTGACATTCTAGAATTTTATGTTTACATAAGGGCTTAAGATAACATTTCCCTAACTAATTTGGCAGTGGAATACTTTAGGGCTTGAAATATGTTTATGAAAATCATAAATGCTTGTCCATGGGTACTTGGAAGCCTCACACACCCCCAGGATAAAGTGTCTGTATGTGTGTGGGGAGGGAGTTTAGGAAAATTTGGATCCAAACAGAGGAAATTAAGCCTATTTTCTCCCTGGAATATTGCCGTAGGTAATAAGTATTTAGGATACATATATAATTTTGTCTTTAATCTTTTTGATGCGAAAATACTGCTAAGTACAAACATTTTCTCAGGAAACTCCTATTCACACTGCTCAGAACACCAGGGTATCTTAGAACACAGTCTAGTCTAGTCAAGGGAGCCCTGGCTTTTAAAGAGATGAGAGGTAGTGTTCATTATGGGGTTTGGGGTTCAATCCTTGGAAGGCTTCCAGGAGGAGGGGAATTTTTAATCCAGCTCTTGAAGAAGATGAGAGGCATAGGATTGGTGGGGTGGGAGTGGGAATGATAAAGGAAGATTTCTTATTTGGCTGGGGCAGAGGGAGGGATAGCTTAATGAGGCTAGGCACAGGCCTCTACTTCATCTATTTTCTCCCCACCTCTACCTTCTATTTCTGCCATTCTCTGTAATATGACCTTGAATGCCTTCACCTTCTGAATTTTTGTTTTCTGCTGCCTAGGTGGCTGGAACCTTTGGTCCCTGTGGGGAGACTGTACTCGGGACTGCGGCGGAGGGCTCCAGACCCGGAAGAGAACATGCTTGGCCCTCCCTGGCCATGGTGCAGCTTGTGAGGGTGTCCTTGAGGAGGGCCGTTTGTGCAACAGAAAGGCATGCAATAGTAAGTTATCTATCCCCCCGCAACCCATACCCTTCACTTTGGCTCTTTCAGCTCACTGTGGGCCTCAGTTTACCTTTCTTCCCCATAGCCTCCCTTGGGTTTCTGTTTCCTTTTTTTGGGTAATGAGGACAATAAAATCATCAAGACCTCCCTCAGAGGTGTGCTTTGTAAACTATGAAGCTGGATGCTTGTACAAATGAGAACTGTTATTATTTAACATTCTGAGGACCTGGGCTTTCTCATTGCCTTCTTATGTGAAAGCAGCATTTGGAATAAAAAAACTCAGATACTTTCAGCTTTGGCCCAGCACCTTAACTTAGGAAATTACTCATAGAAAAGGGTTGGGTAATATGAGGTGGAACATAGGAAGACAGAGAAGTGTCAGTCAGAGACTGAAAGGTTTGGAGAGGGTCTGTTGAGGCTTAGATTCAGGGGAGTTGGCTGCTTTGGTCTACCTAGAAGCTAGAACTTGTCAGTGAAAGCAGATATGACTGTGGAGTGTTTGTTCTTGGTGGTGGAATGTTGGGACTGGATGGCAGGATATGGAGGAGCTGAAGCCTAATGGGGCAGAAAATCTGGGTTATTGGATTTGGGCTATAGATTGTTGGGATGGAGCCATGTAATATGAAGGAGGTGTAGCAGCAAGCACCCTAGCATACCCAGGATGGCTGCTAGCACAGGTTCTTAGATCTGCTTTTCTAGGAAAAACTGCTCAAAAAGGGGCTAACAACCCTGCTTTTAATTACATTCACTAGTTCAGAGGAAGAGTCAACACCTTGAACATCAGAGAAAATACAAGCAGAGGAATTATCATAAAGACCAACAAACAGGGCTTTGACTGCCCGAATCAAAGCAATATTGTTATATGCTTTATGTACACCACTGGATTGAGAGAGTGTTTACTTCTGAGCAGTTGGGGGTCTGAACATAGGGCTACTACTCAGAGTCTTGACCAGGGAATCAAAAGATCCTTCTCATAAGCAAACCCCCAAAGCAAAATACCAACTCAGAGTATCTATATACTTCTCAGAGCCAGAAGGCATCACAACCCTCCTGACTCAGTGCCTAATCAACTTAGTACCAAAAGGTATGAAAGTCTTCCTACAAGCAAGCCTCCCCCTAAGCAAGCTCCTCCTTAGGCAAGTCGCTCCCCCAATAGGCTCCACTTGAGACCTATTAATGGGTGGGGAAGATCTTATTTTCCCATTAACATTACAGAGGGGTTGCAGGACATTGACTCTGGGCTGGATAATATTGGGTCTGAATTATGGAATGTTGGGACAGGGGTATAGAATATGAAAGAGGAGCTGAAGAATGTTGGGATGCATGAGAGGAATTATGGGGTGTCAGGGAAAATGCAGTAAATTGCTAGGGAATGGGGAAAAGTCTTGGGGTAAGAAAGGGACCAGGACATTTTAGCCCTAGGATACCAAATCTTGACCCCACTGCCCCATACCCATCCTGGGCTAGTTCTGCGAAGGGTAGGATGACTCCATGGGGGAGGAGACACTATCATGACCTGGATGCCTAAATCTTGAGTTTTCTTGACTAGTTGGAGGATCACATGATCATAGATATAGAGGTGGAAGAGACCCTAGGAGGTTAAGTCAAACTGCTTTTTTTGCAGATAAGGAAACTGAAACCTAGAATACCTTTCAATGTATCATGCCACCTCTAATTCCTCAGAATTTTTGGTTTTATTTGGTTTATTGTCTTCCTCTATTCAGAAAATCAGCATCAAGTCTATTCCCGATATTTTGAAAGATGATGCCTGGATCGCCCCCTCCCCCCTTCCACAGGCAGCTTTTTTTTCAGTAATAATAAAGGGATAGCATCCTCTTTCATAATTAACTCTCAATTATGCATGAGTGTATTAAATACCTTATGAATTATCTGTGGGGAAACAAATTCCATGTCTAACACTCCTAGGCTCCAACCAGCATCTATGTTCATGTGTACCCAGCCCTGCTTCTAGAGGCCTAAGGTTATAAAGTTATCAGCATCCCCTGATAACAGACAAACAAAAAATCACCCATCCCTGAGATGACTTCTAGATTATTCACAGGGGCAAATAAGAGAACTAGAAGAAACAGTAAACAAGATTTTTTTCCAGTTAAGCCTCTTCACTTTTACAGAAGAAGAAGCTCAGCCCCAGAGAAAGTATGTGATCCATTCAAGGCTATGCACATCAGTGATGGTGCCAGGACCAGGACCATCCCTGTCTCACACTGGCTCCAAATGAACCATCTTCTGTGTAACCTGAGGCCAAATCACTTCCTCTCTATGAGTCTCATTCCTTGATCAGAGGTTCTTAATCTGGAGTCTATGCTTCTTTTTTTAAAAAAAATATTTGAATAACCATATTTCAGTAGAATTGATGTCTTTTGAAATCCTATACATTTTATTTTATGCATTCAAAAATATAATTCTGAGGAAGGGTCCGCAGGCTTTACCATGGACACAACAAAGTTAAAAATCCCTGTTTTAGATGGTCTCTAAGGTTTTTCAGCTCTGATGTTCTAGGATTCTGCTGAGTAACTCAGACAGCCCCGGAACCCAGGTGTCCTATTTCACAGTTCAGGGCTCATTCCACTATACCGGATTGTATCTTTTGAGACCTGCTTTGATAGGGGGTATGCCTCTAACAAACCTGGTCCCAAAGGGGCTCCCTCTCCCCCTGGCCCAGAGTCTCAGCTTATGAGATTTCTCTAATAATCGACCTTAATGACTTCATGCATTTTTTAAATCCTTCCATAATGTTAAATCAAATTGTAATGAGAATGTCACTATGTGGGCTTTTGTCTTTTCTTTTTTTAAATTTTATGAACCTTCCTGGTCATGAGGCCAGACTCAGCAGGTCTTGTCAGGAAGAGTTTGGGGAATTCTAGGCCAGGGTATGATATGAAGGGAAACAAGGCCCCTGATCTCAGGGAGCTTCTGGTCTCAGGGGATATATTGCCTTTGACCTTGGGGAATCTCTAGTCTAAAAGGGAAAAACCCACCTCTGACCTCAGGGAGCCTTCTGTCTGAGGATAAGACAAAACTCTCCTTGCCTGGGTGGGGGGAACATCAGGAAGAGAAGAGAGGCTGAAACTTGGGCCAATAGCAGATCAGGTGTGTTGACCATCTCTTTCTTCTCCCTCCCCCTCTCCCTATTTCTCCTCCCAAATAGCCAGTGGAAGATATAATTCTAGGAGTCAGTCTTTGAGGTCCACAGACACCCGAAGGCGAGAGGAAGCTGATGACCTGCAGCAGTTTGGATACCCATCCCCCCAGACGGGTAAGAGGACCAAAGTAAAGAGGGCTTCTTCATAGAGCAGGGTGGGGAGCAAGGCCAGGGAATGGCTTGGGGGTGAGTCTCTTCCATGTAGAGCTAAGTCTATGGAGGCTCATCTCTAGGAGGCTTCCCAGGAAGTTGTGGCAACGGATAGAATCAAGAGAAGTAGAATGCATTTGGTAGCTATGGTCTAGTCTAGTGATTGGAGTGATGGCCTCGGAGTCAGGGAGGCCTGGTTAAGATTCCACCCTGAATATATGCAGTCTGGTTGAGCCAGGGTGAATTATTTAAGGGAAAGGAGAAACTTTTACTAATTACCTGTTATGTGTCAGGTGCTGGCTAAGTGCTTTTGCAGATATTATTTCATTTTCCCCTTATGTGAGGTAGGTGCAATTTTTATCCCTGTTTCACCATTGTGGCGGTAGGAGGGCAGGAAGGGGGGCAGAGGGGACTCAGAACTATTATTCTTAGACTGCTTATAAACATTAATTTAACTGTTGGTGCTATACACACGCTATCTTTTCCCGACAACCAATGAGTTGATGTGTGACTGGAGGAACCAGACCACGTTGGCATTGACATTCTCGTTATAAGTAAGCCAGAAGGCACGAGGAAGTTGAAACTCGATAGAAAGACAGCTCATAGGTTCCCCTTAAAGCATCGATTCGGTGGTCAGGCAGAGCTGGTTTCCTCATGCACCCAGAGGATGGGCATACTCAATCATCTCCACGTGCAGTAATCATCATGACCGCCAGCTTAAAAAAAAACCCATGAGGACAATGAAAACTTGTGCGCCAGCATCTGTTGCTGAGGATAAAGAATTGGAAAAATTCTGGGAAGAATTAGACAAGATTCTACAAATCAAGTCAAAATATATACTGTGGTCCTTTTCAATTCAAAGTAATGCTAATAACAGCAGTTAGCATTTATATAGCATTTTAAGGCTCCACATAAAGTGCAAAGTACTTTACATGTATATCTCGTTTGCTACCCACAACAACCGTGGAAGGTAGGTGCTATTATCTTCATTTTACAGGTGAGGAAACTGAGGCAGACATAAGTGACTTACCCAGGAGCTAAATAGCTATTAAGTGTCTGAGGCAACATTCAAACTCAGGTCTTCCTGACCTCTAGACTCTGTCACTGTGCCACCTACTCTTGCTGTTCAATCATTATTTGATTCATATCCAGCTCTTTGTTGACCCCATTTGGGGTCTTCTTGGCAAAGATACCGAAGTGGTTTGCCATTTCCTTTTCTAGATCATTTTCCAGATGAGGAAGCTGAGGCAAACAGCATTAAGTGACTTGGCCAGGGTCATACAGCTAGTAAGTATCTGAGGCTGGATTTGAACTCAGGAAGATGAGTCTTCCTGACTTCAGGCCTAGCTCTCTATCCACTGTGCCACCTGATAGGGGTACAAATTATCTTGAAAAATGTTTCCTAATTAAGAAATAAAAGAGTCAATAAGGCTTGTAGACTCCTCAAAAGCTGCACATCTACCTGCGCATCACAAATATTTTCAAGAAAGGAGTCAGAAGTTGACACAGGGGTCATTTCAGATTTGAATATTTATGTGTGGTCAGATGACTCAGCTTTTAGAGAAAAGATGCAAATCAACACCTGTTTGCAAGGGCAAACATGGTACATATAATTGGAATAGAGTGCTGGGCTTAGAGTCAGGAAGATCCAAGTTTGAATCCTGCCTCACACACTGACCAGCAGAATAACTGTGGGTAAGTCATTTTACCTCCATGTGCCTCAGTTTCCTTATGTGTAAAATGAGAGTGATGATAGCCCCCACCTCATCAAAGTTGCTGTGAGGGTCAGATGTGATAACATGTGCAGACTACACAAACCTTAAAATGATATATTCATGTGAATTATTATTAATTATTATTATTATTTGACCTATTTGGACAAGCTATTGACTCAGAGCAAAAGGAAAGAGATAAAAGAAAGATGTCTATTCTAATGGAGAGGCATTGTGAACTAAAAGATAGGGAGCCAGCCTCAGAGTCAGAGAGCTACATCCCACTTCTGACACTGGCTGTGTGATGTGGGCCAAATGCCTTCTTCACTTCTCAGTAGACCGGAGAGCTCAACAGAGCTGTAACGTATAGAATCATGGTTTGCAGACCTCCATTGGTGGATGGAATTTGCTCATGAGGAGTCCCTTTGGCTGCTCCATTGCAGGTCCAGGCCGAAGAAATGGCCCAGATTATTATTATGACGTAAAAAGTTGTAACTGATGCATACACTGAGCCCAACAGAGCCCAGAACCTCCCTCCGCCAGCAGGGACTTAATCTCCTTGCCAAGGCGAGAGGTGTGGTACCATCTAAGGCACAAACTTATTTGTGAAGCAATTCAGAGGAAGATGGTAAGATATCTCAAGCAATTTCATTTCACAAAACAGTGGTGGGAACAGTCCAGACTTTAATTCGACAAACTCCCTACGAGGTGTTAACACTGTGTAGACAGCTTGATATGAGTCCCAACAAAGAACATTTATAAACTGAGGTAAGAATTAAATAAATAGAGAGGCAGTTAGATTTGGACCCAGAGGACCTCCGTTCTAATCCTACTTATATTGCTTATCATCCGGTGTGAGACTTTGGGTAAATTACTTTACCTCTTGGCCTTAGCAACAAGGCCTCGATTTTTTTTTATCTATAAATGAGAAGAATGAACTAGGTTATTTCAAAGCCTATCCAGCTCTAAATTTAGGATGCTAATGTTTCAAATTCAATTCATCTCCCCCCCAAAATGTCAATTTCTTTGCATCCCCAGCACTTTAGACAGTACATAATAAGTACTTAATAAATGGCTATTGACTTGATTTCTCTGTGCTGGGGCTAAAAAGATTAAAAAAATATGAAATAGTTCACATCCTTAAAGAGGTTATAGTCTTCTGGAGGTGTGGCTGGGGAAGAACACAATCCATACACAAAGAAGTCAAGTAAAGGGGAGATGGGTGGGAGGAGGAAATCAAAAAAGGTTTCTTAGAGGATGTGGTACCTACGTTGAGTTTTTCAGGAAGAAGAGAACTCTAGGAAGTGGGGATGAAGAGAGGCTGCATCCCAGGCATTGAGGGACTGTGAATGGCTGTTTTAAATGTATACCCCAGACCAGCCAGTGTTATCAAAGACTCATCATCGATGAAAGTGAAACAGTCACATCTGTACTCAGACACCTCAGTGCCTGATTCATAGGAGGAGATGGAAATGAAATGACATTTGACAACATGAATTCAGACAGAACAGATAAATCTGACCAAGTACAAACAGAATGAATTTGTGTTGGAGGCAACCTGATTTTGAAGGCACTTGGGGCTCAATTTTTCAGATAATCACAAAGACTCCTAGGAATATGCCAAGAAAATAGTAAGAAAAAAATCAAAATTTTATATTCGCATAAAAGAAGATAGTAACAACTACCATTCATATATATATTTTCTCACCTCTGTAGTCTTTATTAGTACAGTTCTGTGGTTTATTCAACAGCATAATAAACAACAAAATAATAGCTGTGATAGCTGCTAACGTTCCTATAGCACTTTAAGATTTGCAAAGGACTATATATATGTAATCTTATTTGCTCATCACCTAACAACCTTGTGAATTAAGTGCTGTTCTTACCTCATTTACAGATGAGCAAACTGAGGCTCAGAGTGTTTAAATGACTTGCCAAGAGTTACACAGATAGTGTCTGAGACAGAACTTGAACTCAGTTCTCCTGACTACGAAGTACAATTCTTTATCCACCATATCTACTAGATGCCTCATGCTGATAATATATATGTGTACCTGTACATATGTTGTACAGATACATGTATGTATATACATGTATAAGCACATAATATATGTAGTATATATTATATATCTATAAGCACATAGTATATGTGTATATATATATGCACTTATGTATGTATAATATCTGTATATATGTTTTACATAGAGACATAGTACACATAGCACCTTCAGTGATGTGGAATTCATCAAGTCACCAGCATCTATTAAGTGCTTACTGTGTGCCAGACACTAGTGCCAGGCACCGAGGATACAAAAGCAAAAACAATCCCTTCTCTCAAGAAGAGAATACACAGTATATTGTCAGCCAAACACTACACACACACACACACACACACACACACACACACACACACCCCCATGAATGTAGGCAATATATATTGTCTTTGCTCCCTGAGGGAAGGCCTGCCCTTTTTTTTTTGGTTTTGTTTTATTGTTATATTTCTAGCACAATGGCTTACACATATTAGCTACTTAATAAGTGTTTGTTGGATTGGAATGGATTGGACTAGATTGCCCATATCCACCATAGCGTACAGTTGGATAGGCCACCCTGGAGTTATTTCTTCAGCATCATGGCCTCTCAGAGACGGAAGAGAGCTCAGAGGTTTTCTACTCCCACTGTTATATCTTGAACAGACTCTGCAGACGGACAATAAGCTGTCCCTAGAATTGAAGAAGAAGACGACAGCAATTGCCTACATAGCGCTTTCACTGATCCTGAGTTATTCCTGTTCCATGAAACCCATCTTTCCAACATGATTATTTTCCTGGTTGTGAATGTTGTGTGTGTGTGTGTGTGTGTGTGTGTGTGTGTGTGTATGCCCAGGGTCTAATTAAGTAAGTGTCCAAGGCCAGGAATTCCGTGGCTGTGAATCATAGAACACCATAATCCCCTAAGAAGCCAAATTGCCAGTGATCCAAAGGGCAAGGAGAGGCATGGTGGGCGTATGTAGGCAGCAGCAGGTTACCATTGGTGACTTATGCACAACAAGGGGCTTATGAGACATTCACTAAGGAAACATCCAGTCAGAAAGGCAAGAGGGCCAGTAGGGATTAGAAAGTATGGGTGGATGTCATTCTGCACACGTAGAGGCATTATCAGCATTGATGAGAGCACAGATCCATCAAAGTAATGAGGTAAAGCAAAAAGAGCTAAATGGTAATTTCTTCTGAGATTTAAAAAAAAGAAAGAAAAATGTTTTGGGGATCCAGCTGAGCCCCACATTAGAATTCAAGAACTATAGAATATGAGAATCATAGTCATAATCTCATAGAATCTGAAAATATCACAGCTGGAATGGCCCTGAGTGCCAGCTAGTCCAATCTCCCATCCTCTATGGGAGTCATCAGATTGTGAGCTCCTTGAGGGCAGGATCTTTTGCCTTCTTTTGTTTCCCCAGTGCTTAGCACAGTGCCTGAAATGTCATAGGTGTTTAATAAATGTGTATTGATTGATTGAATCCTTTGTAGGTTCCCTGACCTGGTTTTTGGTTTTTTTGTTTGTTTGTTTGTTTTTGCCTCTATTCAAATACCTCCAGCTGCTGTTTTAATTGTTCATTTGTTTCAGTCATGTCTGATTCTTCAGGACCTCATTTGGGGTTTTCTTGCCTAAGATACCAAAGAAGTTTGCCTTTTCTTTCTCCAGGTCATTTTGCAGATGAGGACACTGAAGCAAACAGAGTTAAGTGATTTGCCCACATTTAAAATGTCTGAGGCCAGATTTGAACTCAGGAAAATGAATCTTCCTGACTCCAGGCCTGGTACTCTATCCACTGGCCCTCAAATACCTTCAGTGATGTGAACCTCATCAAGTCAAGTCAGCAAGCATTTATTAAGCGCTTACTATATGCCAGACACTGTACTAAGATAAATACAAAGGCAGATACAGTCCCCCTCTCAAGGAGTTTACAATTTAATGTTTGCCAATCAGTCAGTTATTAAATATTTATTAAATGGATACTGTGTGCTAAGTGCTGGGGATACAAAAAGAGGCAAAATACAGTCCCTGCCCTCAAGGAGCTCACAATCTAATGGGGAACACAACAAGCAAGCAAACATATACAAGCAAGCTATAGACAGGATGAATAGAAAATAAATCAAGAGAGGAAAGGCACTAGAATTATGAGGGGTTGGGAAAGGCTTCCTTTAGAAGATAGGATTTTAGGGAGCAGTTAGGTGGTGCAGTGGATAGAACAATGGCTCTGGAATCAGGAAGAGCGGAGTTCAAATTGGGCCTTGGACACTTACTTAATTAGACCCTGGGCATACATGGGCACGCACACACACACACACGCATATATGTATACATATATATGTACATATATGCATATGTATAGTTAAATATAATATAATTATATTATATAACTATAATATGTAATCCCGATTGCCTCCAAAAACAAACAAAAGAAGGCAAGATTTTAGTTGAGACTCAAAGGGAATCCATTAGGTTAAAGTTTGGAGGGAGAGCATTCCAGGCATAGGGAACAGCCAAAGAAAATGCCAAGAGATGAAGTATTTTGTTCATGGAACAACCAGAAGGCCAGCGTCACTGGATGGAAGACTATGAGGTAGGGAGACTCCAAAGATAGAAGGGGGCCACGTTATGAAAGGCTTTGAATGCCAAACGAAGCATTTTGTATTTGATCCCACAGGTAGGAGGGAGCCACTGGAGTTTATTGAATGGGGAATGACACGTTCACACCTGTGCTTTAGGAATACTGTTTTGGTGGCTGAATGAAGGATGGACTAGAGTGAGGAAACAGACAGGCCCACCAACAGGCATGTACAGTAGTCCAGGTGTGAGGTGAGGTGATGAGGGCCTGGCAGTATCCAAAGAGAAAGGAGAGCATTGCAAAAATGAAATCAACAGCCTTTGGTGACAGATAGGATTGGGGGTGGGGGATTGTTAAGAGTCAAGGACAACACCTAGCCCCTGAATCTGAGGGACTGGAGGATAATGTGGCCCTTTACAGTAACAGGGAAAACAATGGGAGAGATAACATGTGAACAACTATGTTGATACAAGGTATATAGGAGGTAAATTGAAAGTCATCTCAGAGTGAAGGATGGGACTCTGATTTAATTTTTTTCTCCTTAAATTGGACTTGAATCTGCTTACCTGTAATTCTCCTCACCTTCAACTGTTCTTAGTTCTGACTTCTAGACCCACTAGAAAATTCTCCTCACTCTGCCCATGGGTGGCCGCGTAGATATTTGAAGAAACTAAGAATGCCTCTCTTAAGAATCTTCCCTAGAGCTGGGAACATGGCCAGGCAGTGAAAATGCACCCAGATTCAGTCTCAGACTTTGGAATCTTTCTTTGGTGACAAAAAGACCAAAACATACAGCCAGAAGAAATCAACAAAGTCAAAGAGCCTACATCAAAAACCTCCAA
>CM053622.1:75796986-75818915 GCA_028646595.1 Phalanger gymnotis | reverse complement strand
AGATGGGAGGGCACACTGGGGAACAGGGCAACCAGAATATATGCCATCTTGGAGTGGGGAGGGGAGGCTAGAAATGGGGAGAAAATTTGTAATTCAAACTCCTGTGAAAATCAATGCTGAAAATTAAATATATTAAATAAAATTTATAAAAAAAAGAATCTTCCCTAGATCAAACATCACCAATTCCTTTGACCTATGGCATGAGCTCTGGTTCTTCTTTTGGCCACCCTCTGCTGGACTCACTCTAGCTTATGATCATCCTACCTAAAATGTGGTGCCTGGAACCAGACATGAAGTCTCCAGTGAGGTTTGGCAAGCCCAGAGATAACAGGACAAGTACTTTCCCCATTCTGGGCACTCTGCTTTGATTAAAGCAGCCTAAGACACTGTTAGCCGCCATGTCCTGACATCCCTATCATAGTTACTGCATCTCTGGGCTTAGTCAAGGTCATGAAGCTAGAAAGTGGCAGGACTGGGCCCAGGACCACTGTGTCTTAAACCCTAGCCCAATGTTCTTCCAACTCCCTTGATCCTTCAAACTGTCCTGGTTTGAATTTTCCCCTTGCTTATTTTTAACTACATATTTCCCTATCCCTTCTGGAAGGAAAGGCCAAGTTTCTTGACAAAAACAGTCCTTCAGAATGACCTCATTTTCCCCATCCCAGCCCTTTCAGGTGCCACCTGCTTCATAGAGCCAGGAGGATTGAGAGGTTGGGTTCTCTTGGTTCCTGACTGTCTTAGAAACAGAATTCCATCTGGATAGAAGGGAGGATCATGGGAGCTCAGCAGAACATGGGAGTCCATCTCTGGAGTCCACAGAAAACTGTATAATAAATCACATATTCTGAGAGCTGGAAGGGATTTCAGAGGCCATCGAGTCCAACCTGTATCTGACCAGGAATTCTATCTATAAATGAAAGAGGAAGGGGATGAGAATGATTTCAAGAGAGTCTACTTAGGGCTTAGATGTACCCATGGAAGTATGTTCCAGTAGGAGACTCCTAGCCCATTCCAAGAATCAAAGAAACTCAAAATTGTAGAGGATCCCAGGGATCATCTGATCCAGGTCATACCTGAATAGCAATGCCCTCAACAATGTACCCAGCAAGTGGTCATTGGCAGAGGATGATAGGGAAAGGCTGGAATAAAGAAAAAGGGGATAGGATTCCAGCCCCAGGAGACAGCCTGCAGGACTAGGGCAGCCATTGGTGTAGACACTGGCTGAGAGCTGATTAAAGCCTCAGTTTCTAGGGAAATCAGATAATTTTCACTTCATCCTCTACATATCTTTCCAACCTCTGCATAAAAGTAGGCACAGTGTTTCTGGAAAGGCACTGTTAAGCTGGTTCAGGTCCAGAGGAGGAAGGAGACCAAAAGCGGCATAAGAGGAGGATTGAGTGAAGGAATGGCCAGTATTGAGGCTGGAGAAGAGAAGACTCAGAAGGAATGTGATAGCTGTCTCCAAGGAGTTGAAAGATGGTCATATGGAAGAGGACTTTAGACTTATTTTGCTCAGACCCAGAAAGCAGAGCCAACAATAACGGGAGGAATTTGGAGGGAAGCAAAGTTCATCTCAACATAGGAAAGGACTTGAGTAAATAAATGAATGAATGAACTTGAAAAATTATTAAATGCTTACTCTGTACAAAACATTGTGCTGAATGCTTACATTTATATGGTGACTATTACGTGCCAGGTTCTCTACAAATATTATCTGTGATCCTCACAACAACCTTGGGAGGTAGGTGCTATTATTATCCCCCTTTTACAATTGAGGAAACTGAGGCAAACAGAAGTTAAGCTATCTGCCTAAGGTCACAAAGAAAACAAATGTCTGAGGTCAGATCTGATTTCAGGTTTTCCTGACTGGTTCTAACCAGTGCAGCAGCATCTAGCTATACACATATGTATATGTGTGGGTGTGTGTATATGTGTATATATGTATGTATATATACATATACATACATATATATGTGTATATATATACACATACACACACACACACATATGAAGTAAGACAGTCCCTGCTCACATTCTAATCGAGGAAATAATCCATATGGGAAAGTCAAAAGGAAAGATCCCCTGGTCCTTAAGGTGCAGCAGCAAAGCAAATGGTCCTGCCTTTTTGTCAATGTCATTTCCACTGATAAAATCCTATCAATTTCTGATGTGGAACAAAGGATTTTTATGGTACAAGTGTTCTTTTTTTGGGTCTTCAGTAGCTGTGGTTTCAGCACCTACAGACCTAACCACATCTCCAAGGGGATTACTTTTATGAGATAATGGCTTGAAGAGTTGGACTGGAAGTGGAATCTTGCTCCACAGTTGCCTTGGGGAGTTAGTAAGTTTCCTGTTAAGTTGAGGGTGGAGGGTCACTGTCTGGTAGACTATGGAGGAGATTCCTGCACGTGGTAGGTACTATATAAATGCTTGTTTCTTTCCTTCCTTCCTGCCTTCCTTTCTCGCTCTCTTCCTCCCTTCTTTCCTCCCACTCACTCCCTCCTTTCTCCCCTTTCTTCCATCTCTCACTTGTCCTTCCTTCCTCTCTTCCTTCCTTCTTACCTCCTTTCCTCCCTCTCTGCCTTCCTCCCTCTCTTCATCCTTCCTTTTCCACTTCTTCCTCTCTCTCTTTTCCTTCTTCCTTTCTTCCTGCCTCCTCTCCCTCCCTCCCTCCCTTCCTTCCTATGTTCATTCGTTCCTTCGTTCCTTCGTTCCTTCGTTCCTTCGTTCCTTCCTTCCTTCCTTCCTTCCTTCCTTCCTTCCTTCCTTCCTTCCTTTCTTCCCTGCTTCCTGCTATCTACTGCACATATACCCAGGATTTTCTGCGCTATTTCAAGGGTTTATTCACAGTGGAAAAGAGTAATAGAAATTCAGAAATAGCACACTAGGGTGCAGGTTCTGACAAGAAATCTGCTCAGCTTAGCTCAGTCAGGGTGTCCCCCAAGCTAATCTATCTGAATTTGACTAAGGACCCTGGGAGGCTGAGGGGGTGCTCCTTGGGTTTTCCTGGCTGATAGCTCCACCATCAGGCATCTTGCTGGGTTGTGATACAAACCCAGAATATGACCCCAGCAAAGGATGCCGAGCTCTAGCCTGGGCTTCAGAATAGGGGACGTTTCTATCTTTACACAGTACAGAATGACAGAGCAACCTCAGTCATTAAGGCTGGATAGCACTTGTCAGGTGTAGAGGAGATTCCTGCTTATACACAGGTCGGACAAATTGACCTTTAGTTCCCTCCTCTCAGTTCTGAAATTCTGGAATTCTTTATCCTGTGATCAGCTTCCCCAAACACCAGCACCTCCTTTCAGAATTAGGGTTTGTTCGTTTGTTTTTTTTTTACTTTGGCCACCGAGCATTAACTCTTTACTAAAAAAATCTTTGACCCTCAACCTGAGACCCCGAGGCCCTGAAACACCCTGATCACTTTGTCTCCCTGGGCTTAGGAATCTGCCACTAATTACCTGCACCTCTCCCTTGTTCACTTCTCTCTAGTTGAGTGGGCTCTTCTCATCCTCACTGCTTCTATTTTTTCCCTTTTCTTCCTTTCCCTGTCTTCCCTTTCTCTCTTCTCCACACAGGGATGCATTTAAAACTTGAATTGATGGTTTTGCTTTTAATTTGAAATATCCCTTCTTCTTTCCCCATGCAGGGAACCAGATCTCATGAGAAAGAATTTAAAAAAAAACCCGATCAAAATCAACACATAAATCAATTGCAAATAAATATTTATTAAACACCTACTATGTGCTTAGGAGCCGGTGCTGGGGATACGAATACAAAGACTAGAAGAGTCCCAAGTCTCAAGGATCTTACTAATGCGATCAGGTTCTTACTAATGCAATGTATTAGGAGAGACAACATGTACATAGATAATCATATACAAAATAAATAGATATTAACAAGACTAACCCTATATGCAATGTTCTACTTCAGTAGTTCCCCACTGAGGAAAGAAAGGGAGGGGGTGGATTTTCTAATCTCCTCTTCAGGACCAAATTTGATCATTATAGTTACACAACTTTCAGTTTTGTTTCTTTTGTTCTTATTCTTAACATTTATATTTTTGCAGTCATTGTGCACATTTATTCCTCATCCTATTTACTGTACTCCATATCAGTTTTATAAGGCTTCCCATGCTTTTCTGAAATTTTTATATTCATCATTTCTTAGCATGCATTAATATGCTATTACATTTATGTACAGTGACTAATAGCTAACACTTGTATGGTGCTTTAAAGTCCTAAATTGAGGTGCTTTACATATGTCATCTGATTCTCAAAACAACTCTGTGAGGTAAGTATTGTTATTACCCCCATTTAACGCATGAGAAAACTGAGGCACAGAGAATTTAAATGACTTACCCAGGGTCACATAGTTATAAGTTTCTGAGGCTAGATTTTAACTAAGGTCTTCCTGACTACAGATCCATAACTCTACTCATGGCGCCACCTTGCTGTTTACAATTTGTACCATAATTTGTTTACTCATCCCTCAGTTCTGTGTCACCACAAAAAAGTCCTACTGTGAATATTTTGGAGAAGATGGGACTTTTCTATCTTTATACAGTGTATAGAAGTCCTTTGAAGGAAATGGGAATGTTTGGTCTGGAGAAAAGAGGATTTAGGGTAGTATAGTGGTTGTCATGAAAAGCTTGAAGAACTGTCGAAAGGGCATTAAACTTGTCCTGCGTGGCCTCAAAGATCAGAATTGGCACCAGTTGGTGGAAGTTTCAGAAAAGTGGGTTTGAACTTGATGTAAGTGTAAGGGAGAACCTTGGTAACAATCAAGCTGTCGAAAGGAGAAGTATGTCACCTCAAAAGGTAGTGAGTTCCCTTTTAGAGGCTGGATGGCTACTTACCATGGATAGTCATGGGATGGGATAGATTACCTCTGAGGTCCATTATGACTCTAAGATTCTATGATTCTATCTACGTGTATGAAAGGAACCTTCTTTTTCTCAAATGAGGCAGATTTGAGGTTCCCAAACTCTCCCACACTAAGGTTCTTCCAAATCTTGCCTGACTTGGCCATGATTCCTCTTCAGCCAGGAGTTACCACCAAGACTGACATTTTCCCCTCTAGAGCATCCTCAATTTGGGATTCAAATCCTGGGCTCTCTGGATTGAACTCATTGGTCTATTTGTTACATTCCAGGCTTTATATTTGGCTAATCAAGAATGTTCCCAAAGAATGATCATTAACCAATGTCAATGCCAATGTCAAATTGGATGGAGGTGTCTGGTGGAGTGTCCCAAGAGCTTTGTTACTGGCAATGTTCTACTTAGCTTTTATATCGGTGAATTGGATAAAGATATAGATGGCAGGTTTATTACATTCATAGCTGACCCAATACTGAGAGGGGCAATAAAACAAGAGTCAAAAATCTTTCATTATTCTAGAATAAAAGACTGGATCTAACCGGATGAAATTTAATAGAGATAAATGTGAATTTCTACCCTTGGGTTCAAAAAAATCAACTTTAGAAGCACAATATGGGGAGATGTGTTTAGATAACAGTGAATGAGATATTGATCTAAAGGTTTTAATGGACTTTGGGCTAAATATAAGTTAACATTATGACATGGCAGTCCAAAAAGTTCATTAAGAGTTATGTCTGGGACTAGAGAGTGGGAGTGGAGAGGAGAGATTGTGGCAGTTCTACTGTACTTTTCCTTAGTCAATTGTAGTTTGAAGAACTGTATTCGACTCTCATTTAGGAAGGTCACATTAGAGTTCATCCAGTGGGACAACCATGACATAGAAGGATAACTTGAGGGAACCGAGGCCATTAAGTTTGGAAAAGAGATACCTTAGAGGGGGACAGGATATCTGTCTTCAAATATTTGGAGGACTGGAATATTGAAGAATTACGTTTGTTCCACTTGGGCCCAGAGGACAGAACTAAGAGCATCTGGTAAAGTTATAGAGAGGCAGACTTAGGCTTAATATAAGAAAAGCCGTTCAGTCATTTTCGGTAGTGTCCAACTCTTCGTGACCTTATTTGGGGTTTTCTTGGCAAAGATACCGGAATGTGCCATTTCATTCTCTAGCTCATTTGACAGATAAGGAAACTGAGGAAAACAGAGTTAGGCAACTCGCCTAGGGTCACACTAGCTGCCTCTAATGTAAGAAAAGACTTACTAATAAATAAAGCTATCTAAAAGTAGAATGGGGCAGCTGGGTGGTACAGTGGATAGAGTGCTGGGCCTAGAGTCAGGAAGACCTAAGTTTAAATCCAGCCTTAGCCGCTTACTAGCCGTGTGACCCTGGGCAAGTCACCTAACACTGTTTTCCTCAGTTTCCTCATCTGTCAAATAAGCTAGAGAAGGAAATGGCAAACTGCTCCAGTCTCTTTGCCAAGAAAACCCCAAATGGGGTCAGGAAGAGTCAGACACAACTCAACAGCAGCAGCCGCAGCAGCAACAGCAGCAGCAACAACAATGAAAGGTCTTGGATTTCCTTTCAGCATAAGCCATCAAGTAAAGTCAAGACCACCACTTCTCAGTGATATTGTAGGGGGATCATTATTCAAGCATTGCTCAAACTAGATGGCCTCTGAGGCCCCTTTGGAGATTCTAGGAAAGTTCAAAATGCTAAAGAAATCACATGTATTTATTCATCTTCTCTTCCTCCTCTTCTCCTTCCTTCTCTTGCTCCAGTTCCTCTTTTTCCTTTTCCTCTTTTTCTTCCTCTTCCCCTTCCTTCTCCTTCTCTTTCTCTCTCCTCCTTTTCCTTTTCCTTCTACTTCTTTTTCTTCCTCTTTCTCCTTCCCTTTCTTCTTTCTCTTTCTCCTGCTTCTTGTCCTCTTCTTTTTATTTTTTACCACTACTATCATTACTATACAATTACCATATTCATCCATCAGTCCCTGAGCATGGGTATATCTAACACTCCTTTGAGCCTAGCCATCATCTGTTAATCGTCATGTATGGGAAAAGTTTGCCATTGGCTTCCCTGAAATCCTTCCTGCTGCCTTGGACTAGGTCCTGACTTTAATGTCCCATATCCCAACAGGAGACCCTGCAGCAGAGGAGTGGTCCCCTTGGAGTGTCTGCTCAACTACATGTGGTGAGGGCTGGCAGACCCGGACCCGTTTTTGCGTTTCCTCATCCTACAGCACCCAGTGTAGTGGACCCCTGCGGGAGCAGAGACAATGCAATAACTCAGCTATCTGTCCAGGTGAGTCCTCCCTCTGAGGAAAGGTTGGAAAACTGGGGCATGGGGAGCCTTTGGTTGAAGACAAAGTCTCAACTCTTGATTTCTGGAACTCCATCTTGGAACAGGAAGACAAGTTCCCTGCCATTAGGGGGAGACATAAACCCTCCCCCCAGCAATCCCTAGGTATGAAGTAGAGAAATAGCTCATGTTCTCCAGAGGCCCTTGGCCTAAGAAGGAGGTATAAGCCTGGTCCTTAGGGGCCCCTGGTTTGAGGAGGAGGCACAGTATAAGTACATTTTTAAACCTGGATGGAGTCCATCATACGCTCTCTTGGTTTGATCAGAATGGTAAACTGAATCAGGGAAGGCTTTCTGATGAAGGTTATTTTTTGGGAGGAGGACATAGTTAAGGAAGGAATAGGCCTGACCTCTGTGAACAATGTACGGATTTCCTTGATGGGGTTGTAGTTACAGTCTGTAATGTTGCAGGGGCAGGGGAATTTCCTGATGGCCTTACCCTTTCCTCACAGTTCATGGGACTTGGGATGAGTGGTCACCCTGGAGTTTGTGTTCATCCACCTGTGGGAGGGGCTTCCGGGACCGTACCCGCACCTGCCGCCCACCTCAGTTTGGAGGCAACCCTTGTGAAGGTCCGGAGAAACAGACCAAATTCTGCAATATTGCCCTGTGCCCTGGTAAGTTGGAGGGAGACAAAGGGGCTGGTCTGGCCAAGCTGGGGTGGCTGATGGAGAAGGGGTAGAGACCCTCAGCAGGCTTTGAGCAGAGCCTGCCTGGAGGCAGGAGTGAACACCAGATGACCCCTTGGATATATTTTGGCTGATACCAGAGATCTCTCTTTCATAGTCTTCTTGCTCCTTTGTTTCCCAGGGCTGTTCCTTTCATCAATTCTATTCACGATACCACAATGTCTCTCCAAGAGAAAGAGACATTGATATCAGCAGCCAAGCAGTCATTGCATTTTCAGTGGCCATTGTAATTGTTGTCAAAGCCATGGGAGCAGATGATGTTGCCATCTGAGTGTTCTGATACGGAAGATATAAAATGTTCTTTCAATATGATCTATGGATAATTGCAGATTAACACAAGAAAATCATATTTGGGTAAAGGGCAGGAGTGGGAGCAGGACTCAACTGTTCTTCATCTTCTTTGCCATCATTATGCCCAAACCCATCACCATCATTGTCATCACTGCCACCTTTCTGCTGTTTCATTTTTGTCTTTGTATATTCCTAGCACCCGGTGTATTGGATTGGCGCATAGGAAATGCTTAATAAATGCTTGTTGAGCATTCACTGTATCTGTCATTACCAGAGTAACGTTACCATTACCAACATCATTCATTCATTCATCATTTATTCAGCTAACTTTTATGAAGTGCCTTCTTTGTGCCCGAAATAGAATGCCCCCAGCAAAAGAGTCTTACCCTCAAGGAAAGTAAGACTACCATCATCCCTGTCTTCACCAATAACAGGACCATCTCTGTCACTATCACTCTCATCATCCTTATCCAAAGCCCTAACATTTATTTCCAGGTAATGAACTTTGTTGTTGTTTAGTTATTTTCAGTTGTGTTTGACTCTTCATGACTCCACTGTGAGGTTTTCTCTTTTTTTTGGAGGCAATCAGAGTTAAGTGACTTACCTAGCATCACATAACTAGTAAGTGTCTGTGGTCACATTTGAGTTCAGGTCCTCCTGACTTTAGGGGCAGTGCTCTATCCACTGTGCCATCTAGCCACCCCACTTTGGGGTTTTCTTGGCAAAGATACCAGAGTGGTTTGCCATTTCGTTCTCCAGCTAATTTTACAGATGAGGAAACTGAGGCAAGCAGGGTTAAGTGATTTGCCAAGGGCCATGCAGCTAGGAAGTGTCTGAGGCCAGATTTGAACTAAAGATGAATTTTCCTGACTCCAGGACTGGCAGTCTATGTACTATGACACCACTTAGCTGCCCAGGGATGAACTATTTAGCATAAAAGAGATGTGGTCCAGAGAGCATGCATGCATGCATGAATAGGCCCAGGTAGTGTTGTGGGGTTGACGTTGGTTGAGGAAGATTTCATGGCAGAAGTGAGATTGAGAAGTGAGATTCATTCACTTTCTCTCAAACTGTTTCCAGTCTAGAACCCCTCTCCTTGAACCAACTAGGCCCATCTCCAAGAAGGTAGACCATGAGACAGTGTCTTGAGACAGGTGACCCCTCATCTCCTGATGCTGGCATTTAAAGGTGAGGGACAGGGGCCCATGGGCTTTCCTGGCTGCCATGGGCATGGTTCGATGCAGTCACAATCTCACTTGTTTCTTTAACAAAAAGAAAGCAGAGAGAAATAGCTCAGAGGAAGAGAAAGAGCTTTAAAAATAGCCATGGGGATTAAGCAGGCTCCTGGCCAGCTCTGCAAATTGCTTTAATACAAATGCGCTGCTCCTCCCTGCCCCCTCTGCCTCTGGCTGCTAAAAAATCCTCTCTGAGATGTCTCTCTCCTTCCCTCTGTTTGGCCTGTGCCTCTCTCCTTAGCTCTGTGTCACCTGTCTCTCCATCTCTATTTCTTAATGTATCTCTTATAAATATTTCTACTTCTCTGTCTCTGTATCTGTCTTTCCGACTCTCATTCTCTGTCTTTTGTCCATCCACCTCTCTGTTTGTCTCTGTCTTTCTCTGCTTCCACCTCTGTCTGTCTGTTTTTCGGTCTCTGTGTCTCTATGTCTGTCTGTCTCTGTGTCTCTTTATCTCAATGTCTCTCCTTCCTACTGTCATGGATCATCTCTCTCCCTCAGTCCCCCAACCTCCCCTGCCCCAGGCTGCTACTCTTACCCTCTTGTCTATCATACTGTCTCTCATTTTGGTCCCTATCCATTTTGGTGCTTGTTCCACCAGCAGCTCCTCAGGGTCCTGGCCATTGGGTGCAGTCTGCTGACGACAGAATCCCTTCCATCTTTGCCCATCACTTCTGCAGCAGGGTCAGTCATGAGACAATTAGAGGTTTCCCCCATCATATTCTCCCCAGTGCTCATTTCTATAGAATTCTGTTTAGAGTATAAGAATCTGGCTCTAATGTCCAGTGTCAGAGAGGTCTTGAAGGCCAGGGATATCCACAACATTCCTGAAGCCCAAGAACTTCCATCAATGGCGAATCAGGGAGCCATCCTATGAGATTCTGCTTCTGAGACATGTCACTGTTCTTATCTTTGAAAGAGAAAGGATAATCTAGAACTGGGCCTTAGACTTTTCCAAGCAACTCTAAGGAATAAGGGAGACAGGCCAGGATATTATGGGCATTCCTTTGCTCAGTCCCTCGGGCCTCACCAATCCTCAATTGAGTTGCTTTTTGGGGGCTCAGCTTGATTTATGTCCTTCACCTTTGAAAGCTATTCCCAATTGCCTCATCCTTTTCTTCCTATGGGAGAGTGTTACAAAAAGCAGCAGATCCTGTTTGATGCTGATGGGGAGGCTGCTGATGGTGTAGTAGAGGTGGCTGGGGATGGCAGTAGTGACCTACTAATGAGGATTACAGCAGTAATTGTTAATGGAGACAATGACGATGATGAGGATGGTGATGGTAATGATGACAGAGACAGTGATGGTGACAGTAGTGGTAGCCATTGTGATAGTGGTTATGTTGACAGTGGTCATGGTGCCACTGATGATGATAATGATGGTGACAGTGGGAGATAGTAGTAGAGATGATGATAGTAGAATTGGTGATGGGGGTGATGGTGTTGATGATAATAATGTTGATGATGGTGGTTAGTGAAGGCGTTGGTTGTGATGGTTATAATAGCTATAGTTACATGAAGTCAGAAATGTTCACCAAGGCCTTATATGACAGTCAGGTTCCCCAGATATCTCAACAGACTAGAATTATAGGCTATACCTAAAAAAGGAAATTTAATAGAGGTAAATGTAGAGTCCTACCCTTGGGTTAAAGCCAGCAATTCCTCAAGCACAAAATGGTGGAACCATGAATAGTTACCAGTTCAGCCAAAAAAGATCTTGAAGTCTTAGTGGTCTGCAAGTGAAACGTGAGTCAATAGTAGGATGTGGCAGCTAGAAAAGTTAATGAGCTCTTATTAAGAGAGAAGTAGTATCTAAGACTCAGTAGTTGCTAGGACACATTATATTCTTCCTTGGTTCTATCTAGGGGCCATGTTTTAGAAAGAACATTGATATAGTGGGGGACAACTAGGTGGTACAGTGGAAGGAGTGCTAGGCCTGGAGTCAGGAAGACTCACCTTCATGAGTTCAAATCTGGCTCAGACATTTACTAGCTTTTTGACCTGGGAAAGTCATTTAACCCTGTTTGCCTCAGTTTCCTCATTTGTATAATGAGCTGGAGAAGAAAGTGGCGAACTATTCTAATATCTTTGCCGAGAAAACTACCAAAAGGGTCATAAAGAGTCAGACATGACTGAAAAAATGACTAAACCACAACAGCATTGATACACTGTCCAGAGGGCATCCAGAGGAAAGCAGCAAAGTTGATGAAAAGACTGGAGACCATATCCTGTGAAGAATAGTTGAAAGAAGTAGGAATATTTAACTTGGTGAAGAAAAGACTTGAGGTGGGGATGATAATTTGTCTTCAAGTATCTGAAGGGATGTCTTTTGACTGATTAATTTAATTTGTTTTCCTTGACCCCAGAGGGCAGAACCAGAAGCAGTGGCAAGAATTTGTGAGAAGAAATTTAATTCATGAGAGAAAGAAAAGCTTCCTTAATTTTTTTGGAGGGGTTGGGGGAGGACGATCAAACCTGTGCTTTCATTGGCATAGGGAATTACTGGTTAAGACCTCTCTCTCTCTGTGGACAAACATGGTACCTGCTTTAGAACTTCCAGTCTTCAAGAGTTGCTTGGAGTACTGAGAGAGGTTAATGACTTACTCAGGGTCACATAGCCAGTATTTATTTTTCAGGAGCAGGACTTGAACCCAGATCTCCCCTGACCCAGAAGGAGGTTCCCTATCCACTACATTATACTGTCTCTACTAACAATTAAAGGTATCCAAAAGTACGACAGTTTGCCTCAGAAGGTAGTGATCCTTCCTCCCCATGGAAATATCCAAGGCCAGATTGGCTGACCAGTTGTGATATATGCCATAAAATTGATTCCTTCTTAGACATGGGTTGGACCAGATGCTCTTTGAAGTACCTTCTAGCTTAGAGATTCTATGATTTTGGTCTGGAGCACTCTGCCCCTAGGCACCTTTCCTTTGAGAGGGTGCTGGGCGAGGCAGTAATCTGTTATCCTAACTGCTTGGCCCCTCAGATTGGCCTTCCTCAGGTGAGTCTGACCTTTCCCATCCTACACCAGTTCTGAGACACTACCGAGAGGCAGGGGAATGGCCAGAGCCATCTGGCAACTGCTCTGGACCTGTGTGACTTGGAAGCCCCAAATGCTCTTCCACCAGGGGATGGTAAGCCCAAGAAAGGTATTCATGCTCTGTGTTCTCTCTCTTTTCCTCCCCCCGGGCCGGGCAGTGGATGGCAACTGGAATGAGTGGTCAAGCTGGAGCTCCTGCTCATCCAGTTGTTCTAATGGCACCCAGCAGCGCACAAGGGAGTGTAATGGACCCTCTTATGGAGGGGCTGAGTGCCAGGGCCACTGGGCCGAGACTCGTGATTGCTTCCTCCGGCAGTGCCCAGGTCAGTATCTATCCCTCAAAGGGAGGCTTAGGATGGTATGTGGAAACAAGGGAGGGCCAGGAGGAGATGGGCCAAGGGGAGAGGGGTCAAGGGCATGAGGGCGAGCTTCAGTCAGGGCTGTGGAATGTGGGTCCTCAGCCTGGCAGGCCTCAGCCAGGACCTAATCTTCTCTTGTTCTAGTCTTTAGTTCTCTGGGTTTCTACTTCTCCAATATTTGTACATTTCCATGTCTTCCTGTCTTTATTTCTTTTTGTTCATTTCTGGATCTCTTGGTGCCTTGGTGTTGCCATGTTTGTTCTGTGACTCTGTCCTTGTATCTCCATGTCTTTCTGTCCCTCTGTGTTTCTGTGCCTCTAAGATGTCATGATTCTGTGTCTGTCTACATTATTTGTGTCTTGTTCTATTTGTCTCTCTATCTTATCTCTTCATTTCTTCCTTTATGTCTCCCCATTTTGGGTCTCTGCTTCTGTCTGTTTCCATATCTGTGCCTCTGCTTCGGCATCTCTATTTCTATGTTGTCTTATCTTACTCTCCCAGTGGATGGCAAGTGGCAAGCCTGGGCCACTTGGGGCAGCTGCAGTACCACATGTGGTGGGGGCACCCAAAGACGTGATCGAGCCTGCCTAGGCCCTTTCTTTGGGGGTGAAGCCTGCCAGGGTCCCAAGGAAGAGTATAGACAGTGCAGCCAAAGGAGGTGCCCTGGTGAGTCATATTCCCTTCAAGGTACCCCCCTCCTCCTTCCCCTTATACCTCCTTTTTCCTAGCTCCTTCCTCCCACTCCCCCTCCTCATATCTTTTTCCTCCCTCCTCCCACCTCTCTCCTCCTTACCACCCAGAAAAATTCCTCAGAGACACAGGGGCCCTTGGTTTCCCTAAATCTTTCTGCCTGACTTCTTTATGATTGTGGCTGCTGGGGAGCTGAGCTCTGGACCTTGTGGTCCCACTCTGGTTCTTCTCTGGTCCTAACCAGATACAGAAGGGTGACCAGGACAGCCCACTGGCAGTTGAGGGACCCCAAGACATGGCTGTGTGAAGTTCTAGGCAGCAAGGGGGTAACATCCAGAGGTGGCAGGGCTTGGCTAGCTCATGAACTCTCTAACAAGGGTCTAAGAACTGAATTGGGGCTCAGTCTGTGACCAGGTTTAGAGTTCAGTGTGAAGCTAGGGTCATGCTACATCTGGAGAGCAATTATTCTTTCTATGTGGATGACCATCCCAAACTAGACTTGACTTCTCTGACTTAGCTGCACTAGACTCTAACAACTTAGCTAATTGACCCAAACTCCAGCCCGTTGCCTTTGTTCTCTTCCTTTTGACCTTTTTTTTCTGAGTCTGATTGATGTAACCTCCACCCACTTCTTACCTGACTCTGTCTCTTGCCTTTTGCTAGAGCCCCATGAGATCTGCTATGAAGATAATGCTGGTTCCATGGTCTGGAAGGAGACTCCAGCTGGGGATGTGGCTGCCATACGGTGCCCTCGAAATGCCACAGGTATGAGTCCCTAGCTGGTGCCAGGAACTGAGGGATGGGCTCTGGGATTTCCTCTCAGGCTTCTTATTCAGCCAGTCATGGAATCATAGACTCAAATTTAAAAGGGCCTTTAGAGGGCATCCAGTCCAACCTCCTTCCAATTTCAGGAATTCCTTCCCCAACATTCCTGATCAATGATCATTCAGCTTTCTCTTGCATATCATCATTGATGGGGAGCTCATTACTCCCAGTATATACTTTTTTCCACTCATAGATAGCACCAATTATTAGAGAATTCTTTCTTAAGCTCTGCTGGAATGGACCGACTTCCCTCCACTGGTCCCAGTTCTGCTCTTGGGGGCCATAAATAATACATTTGTTCTCTCTTCCAAAAAGCTATACTGATTCCTGTGCTCTGCTTTACTTGGGAAGTAGTGGGGAGAGGGGAGAAGAGGAGGAGGAGGAGGAGATAGAAGCCATTCCCTCAGAGAATATATAATCTCGAGAGACCCTGAGAAGAACTAATTTTTTTAACAATAATCATGCCTAGCATTTATTTAATATTCTGTGCTTTTCACAGGTTTCTTTTCTTTTCTTTTTTTCTTTTTAAGAGCTAGAGTTCAAGGGGAAGGGCAGAGAGCCCTTGCCTGGGAGCTAGAATACCTGGGTTCTAGTCCTGACTATGTTTTCACTTTGTGGTTTGATCTTAGCCAATTCGCTTTCCTTCATTGGATCTCTTTTTTTCTTCTGTAGGATGAAAGCATTGGACCTCAAAATCTTTGAGGTCTGTCTCCACTCTGGTCCTACTCTGGTCCTAACCAGAGACAGAAGGGTGACCAGGACAGCCCAGTGGCTATTTAGGGACCCCTAAGTCAAGGTTGTGCCAAGTTCTAGGCATCAAGGGGATAACATACAGGGGTGGCGGGGCTTGGCCAGATCTTGAAATCTCTGACAAGGGATGTAGGAGTCTATGGTTCTATGATCCCTTACTGAAGAAGGGTAATGAATGAGATGACCTCTAGGGAGCTCTCTGAGACATAACCTGAACCTCCCCTTCCCCTAATCCCACCCTAGGCCTCATCCTCAGGAGGTGTGTGCTGGACGAGGAAGGCATCGCCTACTGGGAGCCCCCCACTTACATCAAATGCGTCTCCATCGACTACCGGAACATCCAAATGATGGTGAGGGACCAATGACCCTTTGGTAGGGACTTCCATCCCTCTCTGACCTGACTCAAGGTCTCCCCACCCTTCAACCACTCCCAAAGGAGAAATGGTGCCTTCCTCTATTGCTATCTGGACACTGGGTTCAAGGACAAATCCTGAAGCTTCCTGAAGCTGTAACATAGTGGAAAGAACCCTAGGGTTAGAACCAGTAGACCTAGGTAATATTCCTTGCTTAATTTCTCACAGATTATATGTTCCTGGACTAGTCACTTGACCCCTGTGGGCCTCAGTTTCCTCTTCTGTAAATGAGGACACTAGGCTAGAATGGTCTCCAAAGTCCCTTCAGCTGTAACATTCTGTTTCAGGATTCCCTTCTAGCTTTGACATTTTACGTTCCAGGACCTAAGGTCCTTCCAGCTTTGGCATTCTGGATATTAACGTTGTCTGCCACTGCCTCATTGTGCACCCTTGGGCCTGTCATTGAACCTCTCTGAGTCTCACTGCCCACTTCCAAAAGGTGAAGCCTTTGGGGCAGACAATCTCTAAAGGATCTTTTAGTTCCAGCACTCCAAGTTAGAGCTGTGACCCTAATAAACTGGGATCTGGGGCCAGTTACCTCCCTTCCCCAGGACTCAGGTTTTCCTTGTCTGTAAAATAAAGAAATTTGATTAGATAATCTCTAGGGTAGTTTCCAGCTCTGATAGTCTTTGGTTCTGTAACTCAGTGAATTCCCACTGCCAGGACCTTGCTTACGCTATTCCTCATGCCAGGAATGCTCTGTCCTGTCCTCTCTGCCTCTCTAAACCCCACCTGTTCTTAAGGACCCAGGTCAGGCCCATTTACTCTGGGAAGCCTTCCCTTACAGCTTTAGCCCACTCTGACCATCCCCATCTTTTATGCCTGTTGGTTCCTTCACCTCTGCCTCTGCTTCCTGTTTCCTTCTCAACTCCCTTTACCCTCTTCCCCCCTATTTCCCTCTTTCCTTCTATCCTCTCTCACTCCCCAGACCACCCATCCCCCAAATCTTCCCCTTCCCTCTTCCTTTCCCTTCTGGGACACAGTCTTTGGTCCTTCGTAAAGGGGATCCCTGCTTTGGATTGGCGGGGTTGGACGAGATAACCTCTGAGGACCTTTCCAGCTCCAGCATTCTGTGAGCTTGCTATGGTGGAAAGGGCAGTGGAATGGACAGAACATTAGCCCTAGAGTCAGGAGGACCTGAGTTCAAATCTGGCTCAGACACTTAGCTGTGTGACCCTAGTCACATCATTTAACTCCGATGGCCGCCCCCCCCCCCCGCCACATACACACACCAAAAAAAAAAAAGGCAGTGGAATGCAAGTTGAGAGACCTGGGCCCTAGTCACATTTCTGCTGTGTGACCTCAGTCAAGTCAGTTAATTTGGTGGGGCCTCAGTTTCCTCATCTGTAAATTGAAGGGGGTGAGCTCAATGATCTTTAGGGTAGTTTCTAGCTCTGAAATTCTGTGATTCTATGATTCCCTCCCTATGTCCCTCTTTCCTTCTCCTCTCTCCTTCATCCTTTGTGCCCTTCTCATCCCTATCCCTCTTCCTTCTCCCTCTTTGCCCTTCCCTCATAATCTCTCCATCCTTTTCTTCCTGGGGACCCAGCTTAAAATACAGCCTCTCCTTAACTCCTCCAGACCCTTTTCCAAATTTCTCTACCACTGTCCTCTATTCCATTTTTCTAGGGCATAGGCAGGAGCTGGTAGCTAGTTCACCTTTGGGGAAGCGGGAGCAATCCTGTTCCTGACTTCCCCTTTGGAGGCTGTGACTGGACTGTTGGTCCCAATCAGATTTCCTCCGTCCTTTCACTGAAAAAACAAAGGGCATATCTTAGTGTGGTCATCTGGGGACTTGGAATGGGATATTGCCATTTCTCAGAAGCTCCTTTCCTTAAGGTCCCAAAGCATAGAAACTTCAGCCCCTTAGATATTCCATCCTATTTGCATGACTGTCAGGCCATAGCGAGCCCTCTAGGAAAGAAGGGCCTAACAATCCCTGCGGAGTGTTCATAAAGAGTCTGGATAACCTGTCTTTATTCTGCACTGGATGGGAGATGGGACTAGATGACATCTAAGGCCTATGTAATATAGCCCTGAGACTATGATGCTGAGAATTGGTTTGCTGTACTGAAGTCGTCACATACCGCCCCCTGCCTCCAACCTTCTCCGCAGACCCGAGAGCACCTGGCAAAGGCTCAGAGGGGGATTCCAGGTGAAGGTGTGTCAGAGGTGATCCAGACACTGGTAGAGATCTCTCAGGATGGGACCAGCTACAGTGGGGACCTCCTCTCCACCATTGATGTGCTGAGGAATATGACGGAGATATTTCGAAGAGCCTACTACAGCCCTACCCCGGGTGATGTGCAGGTAAGGGGCTGGGAAAAAGTCTGCTTGGGCCTTTGGGGATCAAGGAGTAGGGGACTGAAATGTACCCCAGCAGTGAGCAATACAGACCACTATAAAGGCTTAGCATCTCTGCCTTTCCCCCTGACAATACCAGTCATTACTGCCAACATCATCACACCACTGCCAAGAGCATGGCGCCATCATCATCACCGCTGCCACCAACATTATTAAAACACCAACACTGGAATTACCCTCACTATTACCACCATCATATTTACATGTTGTCTTTTCCAACAAAATGTAAGTTTCTTAAAGGATCATTTCATCACTGTAAGTGCCTAGCACGATATTTGGCACATTTTAGGAGCTTACTAAATGCTTGCTGATTTGTTGGTTGTCACAATTTATTACTGCCATGACAACAGCAGCAATAATAACAACATCTTACATTTCAATCAGTCAATCAATCAATCAATATTTATTATTATATACTAGACATTCCTGTAGTGCTTTGAGGTTTGCAGACCCTTCACATGTATCTAATAAGATCAAATGAGAAAAATATCATAATTAGTACTTAAATCATACCATCACTCCCACTATTACTGTTGAAAGACAGCAACTTGCCGTCACTATCGCTTTTACCAACATTGTCATAATCAGTCAGTAAACATTTGTTAAGTGCTTACTATGTGCCAAGCACTGTGCTAAATGCTAGAAATGCAAAAAAAAACCAAAAACAAAACAAAAAGCAGTACTGGCCTTCAAGGAACTTGCGTTCTAATGGAGGAAGACAGCGTGGAAAAGAAAGCTGGAAAGCAGATGGGCTGGTACCTGGTGGGAGGCATGAGAGAGAAGTCCAAAGGGGAGGAGTTGAAGATCATCGTCCTGAACACCCTGACTGTCCTCACTGTTAACCTCACTATTAAGCGGTGGTATCACCACCACCATCAATATTACAGTTGCTATCACTGTCACTACAAAGTCACAGCCGTGAGCATTGCTATCACTATCACCGTCACCAACGCTATCATTGCTCTCACTGTCACCAGCACATTACCATGACCACAATCACTGGAACTCTTATCATACGGTTGCCACCATTGACATCATTGCTAGCACCAGCACCAGAACCATCACCAGTGCCATCCCTGTCACCATCACAACTAGCACCATGACCATCACCACCATCATTACCCCATCTTCCTGCTCTCTCCTGAGGACTTGGGGCTATGTGTTTGCTGCTCTCTGTCTCCCACAGCTTCCTTTATAACTCACTTCATATGGAAATTACTCAGCAGAGGTGAATTGAGATGGAAGAAACAGAAACACTAACTTGTGCTTACAACGGTGTGCCCCAGTTGTGACAAAGTCAGGCCTGGGTGCCAAACTCTCCAGCATGTTGTCTTTTCTCCCTTTCTCTTCCAGAATTTTGTCCAGATTATAAGCAACCTGCTGACCGAAGAGAACCGGGACAAGTGGGAGGAGGCCCAGCTGGTATGGCCTGGAGACAAACAAGCCCTCTTCCTTTTCCCCCAAATCCCTTTCCTAACTGGAGAAGGAGCCTAAAACTCTTCCAGAGGACCTAACCTCCATTATCCTTCCCTAGACACAAGCATCACTAGAAATAATCCCCAGTTTCTACCCAAATTCATTCCTCTATCCATGTATAGTACCAACTATCAATTATCCACATTTAGAGATAACCCTTTGCAAATTTCTTACCCAGAAGGAGCCTTGCTATGACTTCTGCCAGCTTAATCCTGGACATTGTAAACTCAGGGGCTGCTATCTCATTAAAATATAAGCTGGGATCTAATCAAACAGGAAAGATTATTAGAGTTGATGGGCAGAGTAATAAATTATAGAATATAATTAAATTGCCAAAAAGATAAGATATTTGAATTATCTGATGCCTCTTAAATTATCTAGATTTGTTTTTGTTTTCTTTATCCCTTTTGCTCCCCTTTTTTTGGTTGGGGTTGAGGGAAATTATTTTTTGATTTTAGATTTATAAAGGGAACTAGATTTCCTTAACATACTGAGAGGTGACTTCAACTGCATGAATTCATGTGTCTAAACACATATGTAGAATGTATTTGGGGGTGGCATAGCTTATTTCTTGATTGTTAAAGTCAGAAATGAGTGAGAGGCAAGGGAGCTTAGTGGGGAGACATGATACTTGCAAATATCTGGCAGATTTTCACAGGGCACAGGGATCAGATTTTTCTCCTTTTCTCAAGAGGGACAGAATTGTGACCATGCTGGTTGGTGGTGGGGTATCACAAGGATGCAGATTTTGCCTCAACATAAGGAAACACTTCCTAATGATTAATTGTGCCCCAAGGTGGAATGGGCTACCTCTAGAGATAGTAAGTTCCCCATCACTGGTGTTGAAGTACAATCTAACTGATCATTTTTATGCAAGTCTTGGAGGGGGTTGGTGAGGAGATATACTTCAGATGGGAATTGGACTACATGGTCTCTGAAGTCCCTTCAAGCTCTGAGAAGGTAACTTTCTGTTCTTGTATCCCATCTCCATCTCATCAGATGGGCCCCAACGCTAAGGAGCTCTTTCGCCTGGTAGAGGACTTTGTTGACGTCATTGGCTTCCGCATGAAGGATTTCCGAGATTCCTACCAAGTGACAGACAACCTGGGTGAGCTTCCCTTTCTCTCTGCTCTGCCTCCTTCCTTCTTTCTTCTCTCTTATTTTCTGTGTGATTTCATCTCCAGTCTTGGCAGAATATAAATAAATTAGCCCAAGCAGGATATACCAATTCCCGAAACACCCCCACTCTAGATCCAGCCCCCTCATCCCTCTCTAATGGGCCAGCACAAATGCAGAGTTGGATCATAAAATCTCAGAGTTAGGGAGGAGCTATCCAACCCCTATAACATCCCGGAGTGAGTAGTCATCCAGTCTCCACTTGCTGCTTATGAAGCGTCTTCAAAAAGCAAAACGATCCTTCCTTCCTTTCTTCTGCTGACATCAGCCCATTTTGAGATCCTCTGGGGATTCCTGATTACCTCCTAAACACTTACTCCTACCACAAGCCTGAAATCTCTTTTTTTCCTCTCAGTTTCTCAGTGGCATAGAATCTGAAACCAGAACACCTGGGTTTGAGTAATGGCTCCCCAGTAACTACTTGCGTGGCCATGGCAGGTCACCACATCTCTTATTCTCAATTGCCCTTTCTAAAAAAAAGTTGGACTAACACTTCCCATCTTTACTCCATGGAATTTTGGCAGCAGAATATTTTGTAAACCTTAAGGTACTCCAGAGCAATGAAATTATTATTACAAGAGAGCTTTATTAGAGTCTAATGGAAAAAAAAAACTACAATAACATTTGTAGGTTATGTATCTAGAGTACTTTAATGTGTAAAAAGCACTTGTCCTAACAGCATCCTGGTGTGGTAAGAGAGAAAGCATTGAGGGTGGAGCCAAGATGGTGGCTGGAAAGCAGAGACTAGCGTGAGCTCCCCGCCAAGTCCCTCCAAAAACCTACAAAAAATGGCTCTGACCCAATTCCAGAACTGCAGAACCCACAAAATACCAGAGGGAAGCAGGGCTCCAGCCCAGGACAGCCTGGATGGTTGCTGGGTGAGGTCTTTTGCACACAGAGCTGTTAGCAGAGCAGAGCCCAGTGTGGGCCGTGTGGACCAACCAGGAGCCGGCGGAGTGTTCCCTAGTGCCCTGTATCACTGAGCTGTGGCAGTTGCCAGACTTCTCAACCCACAAACACCAAAGACAACAGAGAAGAACTGCGGAACCCACCAAATAGTGGAGGGAAGCAGGGCTCTAGCCCAGGACAGCCTGGATGGTCTCTGGGTAAGGTTTATCCCACACGGAGCTGGGAGCAGGAGGGGAGCAGAGCAAAGCCCAGCGTGGGCCGCGCGGACCAACCAGGAGCCGGGCAGAGCATGCCCTAGCACCCTGAATCAGTGAGCTGTGGCAGTTACCAGACTTCTCAACCCACAAACACCAAAGACAACAGAGAAGGTTAGTGGGAAAAGCTACAGGGAGTGGAAGGAGTTTGCAGTTCGGCCACCGCCCCTGGGGGCAGTGGAGGTGGGGCAGCTACAGAACTACAGCTGCAGTTGCT
>CM053622.1:75658561-75796486 GCA_028646595.1 Phalanger gymnotis | reverse complement strand
TAGTCTTTCACAACATGAGTATTGTGGAAGGGTTATAATGATACGCATGTGGCCTATGTTGAATTGCTTGCCTTCTTAGAGAAGGTGGGTGGGGAGGGAAGAGGGGAGAGAATTTGGAGCTCAAAGTTTTTAAAACAGATGTTCAAAAACAAAAAAAAAGTTTTTGCATGCAACTAGAAAATAAGATGTACAGGCAATGGGGCGTAGAAATTTATCTTACAAGAAAGGAAGGGAAAAGGGGATGGGAGGGGAATGGGGTGACAGAAGGAAGGGCTGACTGGGGAACAGGGCAACCAGAATATATGCCATCTTGCAGTGCGGGGAGGGTAGAAATGGGGAGAAAAGTTGTAATTCAAAATCTTGTGAAAATCAATGCTGAAAACTATATTAAATAAATTTAAAAAAAAACAAAAAAAAAGAGAGAAAGCATTATGGGCACAGAGTAGTTATTTAATAGGTATTTGTTGACTATCTTTATTTTACAAAAGTGGAAACTGAGTCCCAGAGAGGTCAAGTCATTTGCTTTGTGTCACACAGAAAGAAATAGTACTGAAATTCATGTTGTTTGACTCTAAGACCACTTTTTTTTCTAAAAAAAATTATATTTCCTAAATCACACTTATAGAAAGCAGAATTTTTTAATGATGGAGCCTGAACGTGTTCCCTTAAGAAATTCCACATCTGCCTACCTAAGCCACTACTGTTTTTAAGGCCTAGCTGGCCCCATTCCCACACACCTCATATCTTGACCTAGCTATAAGTGACCTTAGGTGGAGGGAGCCGAGAAGGTCTCTGCCATGTTCTCTAGCTCAATTCTTACTCTTTTGGTTCCCCAGTGGATTCTCAATCCTCCACCACTTTGTATGGGTTTCTCTTCACTCATCGGGATAATTAGTAACTCTTTGGGATAGCCGCTGTCTCCTTCCTGGAATGCTGATCTCCATTGAACCTGGTACAGGCTGTTACTTCTTCTACTACTTCTACCGTCTGAAGAGATTATGAGTTTCCCATCACTGTCTGTCTTCAAGTAGTCTGGATGACTTTTTGTCATGGGTCTGTTCAGGAATGGGGCCCTTTCTGTCTTGGACCAGATACTTTGCAAAGTCCTTTACAGAAGACTCAGATTCTGTGATTTAATTGAATTAAATAATAATTTAAAAACACTTACTAAGTGCATACTATGTACAGGGCAGGGTATTTGGTCTGTACAAAGCTATATGCAGCCATTGTTTCATTTACTCTGATTGACATTCTCAGTGTCATCCATAGGTCCCATCAGTTACCAAATCTCATCATTTCTTCACTCACATCTATCCTTCTCTCTCCACTCATATAGTCATTGGCCTAATCCAGGCCCTTATCTCCTTTTCTATGCAGTGTTTCTGCCACTAGCGCTTCCCCTTTCAAGTCCATCTTCCACAAATATTCCTAAAATACAAAACTAACCGTGTAACTTTCCTACACAGGCATCTTAACTGGCTTCTTGTTTCCTCTAGGATAAAATGAAAACTCCATTCTTTGATTTGTAAATCCCTTCATAGTCTGGCTCTGACCCACTTTCCTGGCTCATTTCATATTAAGCTCTAGGTTCTCAACATTCTATTCACAATAGTCGATTTTCTCTTTCTCAGGCCCCCGCTTTCCATATCTAGCCCTCTTGACTTTGCATGGCGGGCTATCCCCTATGCCTGAAATGCACTCTTTCCCCTTCTCCCTATCTTCAAATTCTTACTTTCTCTTATGGCTCAACTCAAGTGTCACCTCTTACAGGGAGCCATTCCTGCTGACTCCCACCCACCGGTTCTTAATACTCTCTCCCTACTCGAATTATAATGTGTATGTGTATACACACATACTTATATACACATATATGTGTATTTACATGCTTGCACGTTGTAACCTCCTAGTAGTATGTAAACTCCCTGAAGACAGAAGCTGTTTCTGTTTTTCATTTTTTCCCTGTATTCCCTATGCTTTGCACATAGTAGGTGCTTAAAAATAATAATTGAACTGAATTGGATTAAGCACAGACACCATGGATCAAATGAGATAATGTATATTAAGTGTTTTGAAAAAAAACCCTTAAAGTGCTTCCTAGATTTTAGCCATCATTATTATTGCTTTTATCATTATTATTATTATTATTATTATTATGATGATGATGATGATGGTTATTCTAAGTCCTGCTCTTGAGTTTAGAGTTTATGGGAGGGAAACTGATGTAAGGGCAAGGAGGGGTCCTGTCCAAGTCCTGTGAGATGTTTGGGGAAGAAGAGATCAGTTTCACCTTGGGTGGTGATGATGGAGATGTCAGGGAGATCTTCTTGGAAGCGATGGCACCCTACCTTAGTGGTGAAGGGAGGAACGGACTCCAGCAGAAGGTGAAGAGTTGGGAAGTTCCATCCAAGCTGAGCAAAGGCAGAGAAATGGCAAGAGGAGAATGGGGGATAGGCAAGACCAGCCTGTCAAGAGCATGGATATGTGACAGGAAGTAGCACAAAATGTTTTATCTTGCCTTAACATAAGAATGGTCAGGTTCAGTAGGAGGAAGGATGTCCTGATAGCCATGCCAAAGCAGAATGGGCTGCTTGGGGAAGGAGTGGGACCCCCCCCCATTGGAATCCTTCAAGGGGATATTGAATGATGACTTGTTGGGGATAAAGAGAGTAAAGAGAATTCCTGTTCAGATTGGGGCTTTCCAAACATCTAAGGCCTAGCCCAGCTCTATCTCAAAACCAATCTTTAATGGTTCTTTCTTATAGCTATCCTGTGAATTCTTTTTATCACTGTTCCCCACTGTCAGCGTCCACTGAGGAGTGAGACGCAGGTGCTAGGACGGAATGGAGAGGGTCTTTTAGTCAAAAGCTGTGGGCTCAGATTTCATCCCTGCCACCAGTTCACTATGCCTTTGGACAAGTCATTGTCCATCTCTGACTTCAGTGTTTCATCAGCAAAATGAAAGCATTGAAAAAAGATAATGACCTTAAAAGCCCCTGCCCATTGTAACATTCTATGCCTGTTCTGTGGCATCCATCTCAGCCCTGACACTCGATATCCTATGTTCTAAGGTCCAAGGTTAATAAATGCATGTTTGGTTGATTGATTGAAGTCTCTTCCAATTGACATGCTCTGGTCTATTCAATTCATTTCAACAATCTAAGTGACTTTCGTGTGCAAGGTACTGGCTTATGTTAGAGCTACAAAGACAAAATGCAAAACTTCTCCTGCCCTTGTGGAGCTTATCTTCGACTGGAGGATTACAACATGTAAAACAGATAAGCATATACATGATGCTTTGAGGAGGGAGAGGACATTAACTTATGAGATCATCACAGGCTTTCTGTAGGAGGGGCCACCTGAACTGACCCTCAAGGGAAGGTAAGAATTCTAAGAACCACAAATGAGGAGGGAGCACACATGGGTTTTGGGGACCATGTAAGCAAAGGCATGGAGGGGAGAGATGGAAATGGGAAATAGCAAGAAGGCTAGTGTGCGTGGAACACAGGGTACTTTAGGGGGAATAATGTGAACTGAACCTAGAACAGAAAGCAGAAGATATTTTGTGAAAGGCTTTAAATGCCAAGCTGAGGAAGAGAAATAGGTAGCCATTGAGGGTACTTGAGGAGCAGTTAGAGTAGCATACAATCCAATGCCAATTCTCTATTATTATGACTCCAGCCTAAGAAATGTTCTCATATGGGGGCATAGATGATTAAGTCATGATCTCTTTTCTTTTGTTTATTTATTTAAATGGGTCCCATATCTCTCTCCATTCTGAAGAGAGGAAGCTGGATCAGAGTTTATATTTTCAGCAGTACAGTACATATGGAAAACCCTTCTGTGATCAGCCAACTGTAGAGTGATGGGATACCAGAGTTGTCAAGGAATTTGGTACAAACTGTTATTTCACAGGGGAGGAAACTGAGTCCATCCAAGCTTATAGGGAGCCTGGTATTGAGGCTGAAGACAACTCTGCGATGGGCATTTGGGTTGGATTTCTTCAGCAAAGGTCATAGAAAGTTAGAGAAGGGGAAATGACTTGTCCAAAGTCACACAGTTAGTAAGTGCCAGCAATAGGATTCAAACACTGTTTGTTTGTTTTTAATTCCAAGTCTAGTTCTCTTTCTGCTGGGCCCTCAAACATCATATTAGCATGACATTCCCTAAGGCAAGAATCCCTCCATAGCATCCCTGGATCTTGTCATCAACCTCAGGCTTGAACGCTTTTAGTAATGGGTGGGGAGCTCCCTCTTTCCTGTTCCATTTTGGTATGACTCTGACTGTTAGGAAGATCCTCCTTAAGTTGATGGAAAAGCTACTTTCCTGAAATTTTCCCTTAGTTCATCTCTTTTAGGCCAAGCAGAATAAGCTTATTCCCTATTCTTTATGATAGCCCCTTAGATATTTAAGAACAGGGATTATGTTGTCCCTTGCCCCACTTCCAATTCTTCTCCTCTCCGGGCTAAACATCCCTAGTTCCTTTCATTGATCTTTAAGTGACACATTCTCAAGTCTCCAACCCATTCTGGTTGTCCTCCTTTGGACACATGTTAGTATGTCAATGTGGTGCACAGAACTACACATGGCGTTTTAGATGGTGTCTAACTAAAGGAGAGGACAATGGAACTATTATCTCTTTCACTAAGGTTGTGGTTATTCAGTCACTTCAGTCTTATCTGACTCTTTGTGACCCCATTTGGGGTGAAGTATTGGAGTGGTTTGCCACTTCCTTCTCCAGCTTATTTTACAGATGAGGAAACTGAGGCAAACAGGATTAAGTGACTTGCCCAGGGTCACACAGCTAATAAGTATCTGGGGCCAGATTTGAACTCAGTAACATGAGTCTTTCTGACTCCATTGATGCCCAATGCTCTATCCACTGCTCCACTAGCTGCCCTCTCACTAAAGTTACTGGACATCTAAATGTGGATTTTGTTCTTTCCCCTCTTCCTCCCCATGTCTTAAAATATTCTTTTGACTTATATTAAGCTTTTCGTCCACAAAGATTCCCCAGATGTTTTCACATGAACTGTCGTCCAACCAAAACTCCCTCTCTATGTACTTCTCTAATTGATTTTTTGGAGCCAAGTACAGGACATTACATTTATTCCAATTAAAGTTTATCTTGTTAGTTTCTGACTAGCCCATTGATCCATTGATATATTTTTGAATGCAGATTCTGCCATCCAACATATCTCTCTTTTTCCTTTCTATCTCTTCCTTCTTTTCTCTCTCTTGTCTTTCCTCTCTTCTTCTTCTTCTTCTTCTTCTTCTTCTTCTTCTTCTTCTTCTTCTTCTTCTTCTTCTTCTTCTCCCTTCCCCACCCTGTTTATGTCTCTGTCTCTCTCCTCTTCCTTATTCTTTCTTCTCTCCATCTTTTCTCTTTTCGTCTTTATCTCTTTTCACTATTTTTCTTTCTCCTTTATTCTCCAGTACTCAGCATCCACAAGCTCCCCGCCAGTGGTGCCACTGATATCAGCTTCCCTATGAAAGGCTGGCGTACCCCTGGTGACTGGTCAAGGACATCTGAGGACAAGGTCACTGTCTCCAAGAGTGTCTTCTCTACTGGTCTTGCAGGTGAGAGGGCTCTAGGCCTCTGGACTAGAGATGATGGGTAAGGGGTAAAAGTTAAGAAAGCCTAGGTTTTCAGTTAGAGTACCGTATCTGTCTCTGTCTCCTTGTAATGAGATGCCCTACTGCAGGGTCAAGAAGGGCTTGGCCATAAAGTCCTTTCTATTGTTTAATCTCATGCTTGAAGTAGGGAAGGATGGAAATATAATGCCATCCTCTTTCTTCTGGGAAGGTATGAAGTCACCTAAATCCTTCATGGAGGACATCCTTATGTGATCTTTGTCAAAGAACAAAGCATCCTACCCTTTTCTCTCCCAAAGAAAGCATGTATAGATACAATATTACACTCCTTCCCCAATGGTCATACGAACACCCTATCCCACTGCCTTATTTCTCCAAATGAGTCATGCACAGAACAACACTTTAGTGACATTTTCCCAAGAGAGACACAAACCACTCCACATTCTCAAGCGAAACATACATGAGTCTCATTTCTTCAAGTAAAAGACACACCAATGATCCTGCTGCCTTATTTTTCCATCAGAGATATGCACAAATTATTTCACTGACCTGTTTTATGTGTCAGACTTTGTGTTACTACTGGAGATACAAAAATAAAAAAGTCCTTGTCTTCAGGGAGCTTACACTCCCTTGGGAGACAGCTGATATCTTCACGCGTCATGTTCTCTTAGTCCTCTTACCAGCCTGGTCGCCCTCATCTGGATATGTTCCAGCTTGTCAAATCCTCCCTAACATGGGATTCCCAGACTTTAAACACAATTCTTCAGGTGTGGTATGCGAAGGGAGACTGTTACCTTCCTCACTCTAGAAACTCCAACTGTGGTGGGTGAGAGATGAAGTGACTGAGAAAACAAACGTTCAATCTTCTGAGCATATCGATTTATTGGGAAATTGCCTAAAAAATCAGGCCCAGGCCCTTTCCTCAGCTTTGGGTTGGATCCTGAATATGGGATGAGACAGACTTTTATACACGCAAAGCAATTAGTCAAATAAGGCCAATTAATTATAAAGAAACAATACATTAAGTAATCTGATTTATAATTAGAGGAAAGAGTAGGAACTGTCCAAGTTGGGCGGGGAGGGCGGAGAGACAACAGATTCGGTTCTCTGAATTCAGAAAAAGAGGTTTCTCATTCCCCCCAAGTATCTATAAACAGTCAAAGCAATATGGAAACAATCACTGATTGGGGCCAGTTTTCAGATAAGACATATGGATTGCTTGAGATGTACAATTGTGAGAAAACTCCTTGCATCAGTCTTTGGATATGACTGAATTTCTGGTCAGCATAACCTAGGTCCTTAGTTAAGAGTCTCTAAGCACAAGGTAGAGGTGGTCCAGCTTCCTAACCATGCAGAATTAGGTTCAAACAATGCAGTAAGATTTTCTCCCCATTCCCACAGTTGAGGCTGGACTAGATCCATAATGGAAACGGAAAGGGAGCTGAGCTAGCACCAGAATCGAGTCACAAGATGGAGTCAGTGTGGTTCGCTCAATTCCCGCAATTATCCACTTGCTGTTCCAATCTCCCCAATTCCCTCAATTTTCTCAATGCCTCCTTTTGATTTATGGGAAAGTGAGTAGCCCACTCCCCCCATAGGTCACTTCTGTATAAGCCAGATCTATAAGGCTTTTTCATATGCTCGTAATCAGAATTACATAGGTCGGGTCATGGATCAAACTACTTAGAGTGCTTAAATGGACTAATTTTGAGAAGGGAGATTTACTTGTTACCAAGGTAACCAAGAAAACTTCAAAATAAACACAAAGACAGTGAAACAGAAGACCAAAGCCATACAAAAATGATCATCCAAATTAACTAGCCTTGTTTCCTCGTATCCTAGTAATTCCCAACGTCTATTTAATCAATGCTTTTTGAGTCCCCGATGTCTCATGTGGTTGTCTGCTCCCTGGATCTCTTCTCTTAGACATTCTAGAACAGGCCTCATTCTCAGGGTAGTGCAGAATGGGAATCTGCCTCTCTGGTTCCAGATCACTTGTCCTAGGTAATTCTCATAAAATCTTCCAGTAACGAGACAATACAATTTAGTACAATCCCTTAAATTTGGTTACCCAAACCTGAAACTTCAGGGAATTTCATTTTTATGCACCACTTGCTGTTTTTATCTCTACCTACATCCTGTACCTGATATAAGAATGTAAAAAAATCATGAGAGTCTACCTCTTCTGCCTTTTAAAAGTATCAGACGGATACGTTAAAATGGAAAATAAATTAATTTTACTTTCTTTACAATTATCAAGGCAATTTTATATGTAAAAGCTTTATTCTGATTTTGAGAAGTTATTACTGAAACATAATTAAAGCCTGAATTTCTATACTAGATCAATTTGGAAGCCAATTATATACATATGTAAATAGTTCTTAGAGAAAAAAATCTAATCCTGTTGCTTTCTCAAAATGTATTATTCCATTTAATGAGAAAACTTTTACGTTACATCTTTGTTTTATTTGTCTAATTCCTCCTTTTGGAGGATTTCATCCCTGTATTATAATTTAATGACAAATACAGATTAAAATTGCAAGATTTTTTATACTTGCATCCTATTATAGTAACTCAGAGATGTTCCAGTATCAATCTGTCAATGAATAGATTCAATATTGTATTCATAAAACTTTTACTACTCACCTCCCTTATTATAGAAATTTGCTATGGAAAGAAAAGGAGGGAAATCATTATGTCACGACTCTTCCCCTTGGGGGCACAGACTGACCTGACATATATCATAATACGGGAACAATTCTCTTAACTGATTCCAAGTATGAGTCATATCTGACAGCCAATCGTGTAGTCAGTCACAGGGTATCAAAAGCCAGGCTCAGGATTAACCAGGTCGGGAAATTTCCTGTTCGGAAAGGAAATAACACAATGAGGAGCTATCGGGAGAAAACCTTATTGTATTGTTTGCATCTAGCCCTGCATGGCTGGGAAGCTGGAACACCTCTACCTTCTGCTTAGATACCCTTAACTAAGGATTTAGGTTATGCTGGAAAGAGTTTTCTCACAATTGTACATCTTAAACAACCTATATGTCTTATCTGAAAATTGGTCCCATACTGACCAATCAGTTATTGTTTCCATGTTCCTTTGGTTGTTTACAAACGCTTGCAGGGTCGGGGGTGGAGTGGGACACTTCTTTTTCTGAATTCAGGCAATTGCACCTGCTTACTCTTCTCCTCCCTACTTGGGAAGTCCGCAATCTTTCCTCTAATTAGAAATCAGATTACTTAATGTTGTATTGCTTCCTTGTAATTAATTGATTATTTATTTGATTAATTGTTTTTAACGTATAGAAGTCCATCAGACCCTGTATTCAGCATCCAGCCCAAAGCTGAGGAAGGGGCCTGGTCCTGATTTGTTAGGTAGTTGGAATGCATTGCTTAATAAATCAAAATGTTCAGAAGATTGAACCTTTGTTTCCTCAGCCATTTCATCTTTCACCTGCCACATGCCTCTCTTAATTCAAAGTTAGATTGCTTTGTTTTTTGTGGGGTAGGGCTAATATACTGCCCATCACATTGATAATCCACTAACACCTCTGGACAAATTACTGTCTAGCCATGCTTCCCTCATCTTATACTTATGAAATTGATTTTTGGAGCCAAAATGTAGACTTGATGTTTGTCGTTATTAAATTTAATTTTCTGAAGTCCAGCCCAACATTCTAGCCAGTCAAGATCTTTTTGTATCCTGATTCTGACCCTATATTTTCTCTGTCAGCTTCTTGTCTTCTACAGTTTTATCAGGAAGCTGTCTTTGCCTTCATCCAAGTCATAGATGAAAATGTTAAACAGCATAGGACCAAGCACTGATTACCAAAGCTTTCCCCATTAGATTCACTTTCAAACTGAAATGAAACCATTAATGACTAATCTTTGAGTCCCATGACTCAACATTTTTGAAATCTACCTGATTGTATGTACAACTGTCAGTTCAACTTAACTCATAACATACTTGTTAAGTGAATTGAACCTGAGGCTTCTCGACCATAGATTCCCCCCAGGAGAAAACACTCCTTTGTCTAGGGGAATGGGAAAGATGGGAGGAGGGGAGGTTGAGGGCAGGGTCTGTATATGGGTCTTGAGGCCATGGGCAAGAGCATCACTTGAGTCTAATGCTGATAGGGCTGTTTTACAGAGACTGATGCCTCCTCTGTGTTTGTGATTGGCACCGTTCTCTACCGGAATCTTGGAAGTATACTGGCCTTGCACAGGTAGGAAAGATTGGGTTCTAGCTGATCCTTCTCTCTTCACTTAGACCCCAGGTTTAGAACCCTCCCCCAGGTTGGCTGGGGGATTCTATTCTGGGATATAGGGCTCAACGTCTTCTCTCAAAGCCTCTTCTTCCTTTCTTCTCCAGGAATACCACTGTCCTCAACTCGAAAGTTATCTCTGTGACTGTAAAGCCTGCCCCTCGATCCCTGCAAACCCCTCTGGAGATTGAGTTTTCCCACATGTACAATGTAAGTGTTATGAATGCATGGGAAGGTGTTGCCATGTGTTTCTGAATATGTTTATACATGGGCCTGCACATGTGCACATGTGCATTTTGGTGTGTGTGGATATGGGTGTCCATATTCATGGATGTATTTAGGCTACATGCATAGAACATGTGCGTATATATGTATATATATATATATGTATATATATATATATATATACATGTAACTGTGGGTATAAATGTGTTCTTCTATCTGTGTATGTGGCACTCTAGTGCAATACAAGAAAAAAGGAACCGAGAGTCAAAAGACTTGGTTTCAAGTCCCAATGCTGCTTACTAATGAGTCAGTAGAATTTGCTTACTGGCTGTATGACCTTAGGCAAGTCACTTCTGTTCACTGAGCTTCCATGTTCTCACCAGCGAAATGGAATGGTTGGACTAGGAGATCACTTCCATCCTTAAATGTACGATCCTGTGATACTAGCTTACATTGTATTCATAAATGGGGATAAGAGTATCTGTGGATATACATGGGCATAAATATGTGTCAGTTACTGTGTGGATGTGATGTGATGGTATATATGTGTAAATATTCCTGGGAGCACACGAAAAGGTGTATTGGTGTGTTTGTGTACATGTATGGGTGCATGTGTGAATGTGTGTGATCTCCCTCTCCTCATGGATGTTATTGAAAGAGCCCCAACCCTTTGGAAAGCTATAGAACCTTAGAATGTCAGAGCTAGCAGGACCCTTAGAACATTGGACAGAGAATGTTTGAACTGGAAATCATCTAGCCTACACTAGCCTTCCATTTTACAAATTAAAAAACTGAGGCCTGGGGTACAGGAGCAGGAGAGAGTGAGACTTGTATACATTGAATTGATAATGAAAAGTCAGGTTTCCAAACTCCTACACCAAGTTTTGTTTTTGAGGTTTTTTTTCCTTTCCTCATGCTGGGCTGTGTATGTTATATTTCCATAGGGCCTTATTCTTGGTGACATAAAATAAAGCAGTCCCTACTAATGTGTGAATAATGTATAACTGCATAAGAGAACCCTATTCAGCCCTCCCAAGAGTGTCTTAGGCAGCTCTTACAGAATGAAACTCTGGGGATGGGGTCTAACATCTGTTCCTTCTCTCTCTCCACCCCTATCAGGGCACCACGAACCAGACTTGCATCCTTTGGGAGGAGGCTGATGTGTAAGTTTAGCTGGGGTTTGCACTGGGCCTGGTGGGGGGATGATGCCATTACATTGGGCCACAAGGGAGGGAGGCATTCTGATGAGGAGTGTAGATAGTGATGATGAGAGAGTATATCTGAAGACAGAAGTATAATATTGAAGAAGTTACATTGTTACGGGAATTGCTGATTATACCTGCCACGTATGTCCCTTTCCATTCGTCTCCCCACTTCTGGCACCTTACATTCCTTTCTGCCCCATTCAGCCAAATAGCTGGTCCATAACACCTCTTTTTTAATTCCTAATGTTCATTGCCCAAGGCTGGAAGGGATGCAGAGGACTTAACCTTCTCCTACCCTTCCCAAGTTCTTCTCTATCACAAAAATATCGTCTCCCCCAATTTTGGCCTGTATGCCTTTCTTCTTTGTTTCTTCTAAAACTGTCTTCTCTCTCCCCCAAATGGCCTTTCCTCTACTCTTACCCTGTGGTCCATTGGTTTCCTCTGAGTAGTAACATGGTATTAAGACCTAATATGGAGTTCTGGCCTACAGCCTTCTATGAATTTCAAAATTGTAATGGATTCCCTGACCCATGCCATCCTGTTCTTTTTTGACCCAGTTTCTACATTTCTCTGCTTAGACTTTAGATAGAACCCAAAAAGAATAGTCCTATAAAATAATAGATCACAATAGAACAGTAGAATTATAGATTCTGGACTATCAAGTTATAAGATCTCTGCTTAGAGGTATGGAGTGAAATAATTGAATCATTAAGTAATGTATCTAGAACAAAATCATAGAATTATCAGCAATAGAGTTAATCAAGTCCTAGACTAATTATAGTAATGGAACTATAGAATCTGCATTATAGAGTATCTGGATTATAAATGTCAAATAAGAATTTGGGGAAAGAATCATGGAATCATAGGATAAGAGATATAGAACTGTGTTTTATTCAGAATAGGCACTTAATAAATGTTTATTGAATTGAATTGAATAACAGGATCACAGAATAATAGATCTGGAATAGAGCCACAGAGCCTTCTCACATGAGCCCAACATCGAGGGTTTATTCTAGTGCATGTCCCATGGTCATTGGACTGTCATCATGAAGAAATCATTTCTTGTCCTGCCTTCTGTCTACTTCCTATGGTCTTTCATCCTAGTTGCTCTGGACGATCCCCTCAGCTGCCACATCTCTAAATAACTTAGTTACTGTCACTGACATTGAGTGGCAGAATTCACATTTCTCTAAAAATCCTCTTTCTCTTCCTGCCCTTATTTGTCTACTTCCCTCTCCTCCATCCTGATCCTGGATTCTTCCATCTGACACAGCTCTGGTTTTAAGGAAGTTGGTATAGCTTTGGATTGCTTGGCTAAGGCTGGACTAGGGAATTTAGGTCTGAAGGATAAGATTGAGGGTAGAGGTAGGAAAGAAAAAGGTTGAAAGTTCCTTGAAAGTTTAGGTGTTGTCATTAGTGTAAGCATACTACATAAACTTTGGCAAATCTGAATAGGCCAGGATATTCATCTTCTGTTTGGATGTTCAGTTCTGTTTTAGAAAAGGTCTTGGATCATGGATATGAAGTCCCTGAATGGATCATGGATATGAAGTCCCTGTTGATGATACATCAATCATGGGCAAGATATATTTACTTCTCTGTTTGATTGCTATCATTCAAAGGATATCTACCTATCTATAGATCTATCAGACTATGCCGCCATCATTGTCACCAACATCATCATGGTTGCCATCATAATGGCTACTATTACTGGAATTACCAATTGGTATCACCATCGGGGGAAGGCAAGGGAGCAAGTATTTCTATAGCACCTACTATGTGCCAGGCACGTGCTAAGTGCTTTTCAAATATCTCATAATAACCTTGCAAGATATGTGCTGTTATTATCCTCATTTTACAGTTGAGAAAACGGAGGCAAACAGAAGTTAAGTGATTTGTCCAAGGTCACACAACTAGTAAGTTTCTGAAGCCACATTTGAACTTAGGACTTCCTTACTCCAGGCTCAGTGTTCTGCCCACTGCACCACCTATCTGCTTCAATGTCTACCATAACTAGTAACACCATTATCTTCGTCACCATAATCACTCAAATCACTGTTCATACCATCACCATCATATCCTCAGTTGCTTTGTCCCTGTGTGTGTCTCTGTTTCTCTTTCTCTGTCTTATCATTTTCATTTCCATCACCTCATCACCCCCACTACCATCACCTGCTAGATTATGTTCTCTTTGAAGACATGGAATGGGTCCTACTTATCTTTGCAATCACTCTGGCATAGGCCCCTTTCCATAATGGACACATTATACTAACTAAATGATAGACCAAATCACCATAGCCATCATTACAGTGATCACTATTCCCCATGGTCACCATAACCATCACTTTGTTCTTTCCAAAGCTCTCACTAATCTCTCACATCATTGGCTAATGGGCTTGGTATAGGACCAAGAAACTTATACCATCAAAGAGGGTGGGACCATTAGAGTTCCCACTTTTGTTCTGGTTTTTTTTTTTTTGGAGGTGGAGAATGGTTTAGGAATTAGAAGTAAGCAATCCAGGAAAAGCTAATGATGACAGATTTCTTGGGAGAAATCGGTGTTGAGTTCATTTGTGGGGAATGTGAAACTCTCTGCTCCAAGCTATGTGGCCTTTGCAAATCAGAATAACAACACTTAAGATCTTAGTAACATCCATCCTTGTGACTGTTTTTGGCTACCCTCAGAGGATGGTGCCCCAAATGGGGAGGATTGCTCTGTGCCTGAATCTTGAATAGGTACTATTTTGCCTTACTGGATCTCTTTTTCTTCATGTGTGCAATGAAGAGTCATGTCTGCCTTGCCTAACTGACAGGAGGGAGTAGTCAGAGCCCTCAGAAAGCATGTGAAGTGCTTTAAAATATTCCCAGGACAGGTATACCACAGCCTGTGGTGCAGAGGCCAGGCTGCTGATGTATGAAAAGTCATAGAATCACAGACTTTAGATCTGGAAGGAGTATCTCAGGTCATCTACAACATCTCGTAAGGCAAAAATGATTTCCACAAAAGCAGTTGACAGCAAACAAACAATTATTATGTACCTGTGTGCCAGGTACTGTGTGCTAGGGCCTGGGGATACAAATACAAAAATGAAAAAGTTCCTTCCCCCCAAGGAGCTTATGTTCTAACAGGGGAAATATTGTATACATCTATAAGTCTATACAAAATAAACACAAGGTAATTGGGGAGTGGGGCCACTAGTACCTGGGGAGATCAGAAAAGACTTAATTTAGGAGTTTGAACTTGAATTAAGTTTTGAAGAAAAAAAAAGATTCACAGAATCTGAGATAGGAATGGTGGGCATCCCTGGCATGGTCATCAACCAGTGTAAAGAAACTGAGAAGGGGGTTGGAATCTTTCATCTAAGGAACAGCAAAGTACATTCCTGATAATTGGCCATCCTTCTTACATTACTGAGGAAGTAAGGAAGCCTTCTCCACTTTGGTACAATTCTGATCCTTTGGAAGGTTTTAGTTTTACAGGTTTTTTTTTGTTTACATTAACCTGAAACTGACTTCCTTGCCCCTTCTTGATACAATGATGAATGACACATTGTCCCTACCCTCAAGGGGCTCACCTTCTAGTAGGAGAGATCAGACCTGGGAGGTATAGCGGGAGGAGCTTGTATTTGGAATCTAATATCTGCATGACTATTGGTATCATTTCCTTCATCTGGGCCTCAGTTTTATCATTTGCAAAATGAAGGGGCTAGACCACCGATCTCTGGTGTCTCACAAAATTGTTGTTGCTGTTTGTCCTTCATTCTCGAAGAGAACCATGACATCAGGAAGGTGGTTCCATGACTTGCAAGTGAATTGGATTTAAGTGAGAGAGGGCTGTGCAAAGTCACCAGCCTCACTTTCTCTTCCATCCTAAGGGGGAGGGGGGACATGGGCCCCCCCTAGCAAAATCAAAGAATGTTAGAAGTGGAAGGAATCTACAGAGTCTTAGCTTCCTTCTTTGTAAAAGTCCAGCACACCTTTCACTAAGTGGCTTGCCCAAAGTCATATGTTGATTTAATGACAGAAGCAGAATTAGAATTCAGATCTTCCAAATTCCTAGCCCTCTATTTTCTCCACTACCCTGTTGGATGCAGTAATATAGAATCCAATTATAAGAACCCAGAGCTCAACTTGAATCAGTCTAGACAAGACCAAGGGAACATTTGTAGACTCCACAACAAATGGTTGATTTGTTTTTGCTGCATAATATATTAAAACTAAATGGAACTGATCATCTGAAGTTGGACAAATTATTTCACCCTTGAGTGAAATGTTTTTTTGATCTAAACTGATCCCTATCGGCAGACTGAGTCTGCCATTTTATTTTTATTGCCATTTTATCTTTATTGCCTTCTCCAACAACCATATCAAAAAAGGGAGGAAATTTTTCCTTTTAATAATTTGAAAATGCAGCATACACATAGACTCAGATTTAATATTAAAATTTAAAACTTAAAATACATGTTGTCTGATCTCATTAAAATTCCTAAATTATTATAGTTTTAATTCTATACCCATTATATAAATCAAAAGGAATCCATCATGGTAGAGAGATAGAGAGTTGGCCTTGAAGCCAGGATGACCTGGGTTCAGGTCTCACCTTTGACCCATATTGGCTGTATGACTCCTAGAAAAATCACTTAATCTCTCAGTGCCCTTAGCAGCTCTCTAGGGCTACAAGTCGCCAGCCTCCATTGGTAGTATGTTTCCCCATCTGAGAGGTCCATGAAGATCCCAATGAAATCACATCTACTCCCCATCCCCATTTCTACCTGTTATATGCCTGGAATGGCTGCACAACCTATTTTGCTGAACATATCTGCGTGAGATGAACTCTAAACATTTTCTCTTCCATAATTCAAAACATGTCTGCCTTTGCACATTCCCAGTTTTCCATCTTTCAGGAAGAAATTTCTTTAGTCCTTACCAAGGATAACTGATCTTCTGACAGTCGGGAGCCTTTCCTTCTCCCTCTTTTGCTCCTTTAGCCTCTCTCCTTCCTTGGATCCTTTCTCTTTGGCCTAAAAGTTACTAGCCAACATGCATATAATTATTGGGTTTGTGGGGCTTTCTTTTGGATTGGATCTATGATTTCCTTTATGTAGGAGCTCATATTGAGTCATTACCGTCTCTGAACACATGTTGACAACTTCTCTGGAACTTACTGTTTTAGAACATTCCCTAGAGCAGTAAGATATTTAGCAACTCACCATGGGTCAGGCAACTATGGACTTGACCCCAGGTCTTCCTGACTCTAAGGATAGCTACCTGTCCACTACACATGGTGATTTAAGGCTTGTAAAAGGCTTTACATACATCATAACATTTGACTCCTCATAACAACTCTGTGAGGTAGGTACTATTGTTATTTGTATTTTATAGATGAGGAAACTGAGGGTCAGATCATTTTAAATGACCTGCCCAGGTCACACAGCCAATAAATATCAGAGGCAGGACTTGAACCCCTGACTCAGGTCTTAAGCCTCTCATCCTCCAGAAGCAAAATCACAATCTTGCCAACTCAAATAGATTATGTGATGAGGGCTTTTAATGTTGTAGAATTTTGGAGAAGAGAGATCACTCTCAGCTGGAATTGCCCTTCCTGGAGGAAGAGAGGGTTCGGGCTAGGTCTTGAGGGAAGGTGCAGAGGTGAATGGTTGTAGTCAGGCAACAAGTATTGATTAAACACTTAGTGTATGCTGAATGCTAGAGATACAAAAAAAAAAAAGACAAATGGTCCCTGCCCTCAAGAAGCATCTATTCTAATGGGTAACAGCACATGTAAATAACTAGATTAGGTACGAGGGTAAAGAATTGATGAAATGTAATCCGAAAGGGGACAGAAGGCTGGCTTTGAGTTGGATCTTGAAGGAAGCCTGGGAAACTAAAGAGTCTGAGGTAAGGGGCAGAGCATTCCAGGCATGCGAGACAACCAGTACAAAAGCATGGAAGTGGGAGAGGAAGGGCAAGGAGGCCAGTGTAGTTAGAGCCTTAGAGTCAGTAAGAGGAGTAGAGCATAAGAAGACTGGAGATGTGGGAAAGGGCCAGGTTACGAAGAGCTTTCTTTAGATTTGATCTTGAAGGTAATAAGGATCCGCTGGAATCTACTGAGTTGTGGAGGGTGGGAAGGTAGCAGGGAGTGACAGGGACAGATCTGTGCTTTAGAAAAATGGCATCACATTTTTGGAGTTTCTCAAAGATTCTAGAGCTGGAAAGCTTATCTAATACACCGCCCCCCCATTTTGTAGGGGCAGGGAATTTGAAACTCAGAGAGAAGAAATGACTTGTCCAAGGCCATATAGTTGACCTTGGAGAAGCAGGAACTGAAACTCAGGTCCTCTGCTTCCTCAGGCTGTCGTCATTTGGGGAGAGGGGCTGAAAGGGAGGCATGTTCTCTTCTGAGATGAAGAATCCCATCCCAGGTCCCCAAATGCACACTCATCACCACCAGGGGAGGGGGAGGGGCACCGTCTGAGAGATTCACAGCCACTTCCCTCGGACAAAGGAGCTGACTGTTTCTCTGAGGAAAGCTTTCTTGGCCCACCCACTGCCTTTTTCTCCCTCCTCCTTCTCTCTCTTGCATCTTTTCCCCTTTTCACTATGTTCCCTTTACCTCCCTCACATTCTTTCCTCCTCTCCCCTTTGGGTTCTCACTCTTTGAATTATTTAAGAGCTCCCTTCCCTCTTCATCTCTCTCTGTTTTTTGCTGGTCTCCTCTGCCTTCTCTCAGTGTGTCTCCTCACCATCTTTACCCTTTTCTCTTTGGCTGTCCTTTCTTCTCTCTGTCTCTCTTTTTTCCTCTCTGTGTCCTTTTCTCCTTCCCACCCCTCCTTCTCTCTCCCTCTCTCTCTCTCTCTATCTCTCTCTGTCTCCTTCTGTCTGTCTCTCCTCTCCCTGTCTCTATATATATATGTGTATATATGAATACACACACATGTACATTTATCTTTATCTACACATACACATATATGTATAGATAAATCTTTCTCCATCTCTTGCTCCCTTTGGAAATGTGGTACAGTGGAGAAGATGCTAGATTTAGAGTATAAGGTCTTGAGTTAAAAATGTCTCCTCTGATACTACCTGTGTGGTCTTGAACAAATTCTTTCTTGTTGATGAGCCTCAGTTTTTCATCTAAAAAATGGGGTGGGGCATAGATTAGATAGTCTCTCAGGTCCCTTCCAGCTCTAGGTATCTGATCCTATGATTCTTCTCTCTGTACTTTTCCTTCACTTTCCTCTGTCTCTGGCTTTCTTCTCTGTTGCTATCTTTTTCTATTGTCTGTCACTTGCCCTCCTATCTCTGTCTCTCTTTGCCCTTATTTTGTCTTTCTGCTGTTTCTTTCCTTTGCTTCCTTCATGCTTATTCTCTCCCTTCTATTTCGGTCTCTCTGTGAATCTGTTCCCTTCTCTCTCTCTCTCTCCTTTTCTGCTTCTATCTGTCCTTTTCTTTATCTCCTGTATCTCTCTCCAGTTCTGTTTCTATCTCTCTGTGTCCTCTCACTTTCTCTTTCTTGTTGTCTCTGTCTTCTCTCTCTTTTTATTTCTCCTCTTTTCCTCCCTACCCTCTCTACTTCATCTCCTCTACCTCTTCCTGTGACTACTTCTTTCTTTCTGCCTCTCCTCTCCTTTCACCCTCCTCCCCTCCCCCAGCTCTGTCTCTCTCTCCTTTCCTTTCTCTTATCCACTCTGTCTCTCTCTGTTTTTAGGTGTTTGTCTCTGTCTCTCTGTCTCTGGCTCTGTCTCCTGTGTCTCTCCATGTTGGGCTCCCTCCAGCTCTGGGTGATGGAAGTCCTAATTGGATGTGGTTGGCTCTTGATCAGCTGCCAGGATCTGAGCCTCGCCTCTCCCTTTGAACCAGCTAAATACAGGTCCTTATGGGCTACCATGTTTATACATCACATGTCTCCCTCCCTTCTAGTTCTGGCAGTGTTTTTCTGTGTGTCTATGTATCTGTCAGTCTGTTACAGTGCCTGTGTATTTGTCTTTGTAAGTAGATGTGTGTGTGTGTGTGTGTGTGTGTGTGTGTGTGTGTGTATGTTCATCAGAAGCCAGGTCAGTATTGTGGACTGGCTTGGGGTTGGGGTGAAATGTAGTAAAAGGTGATAATGAAGAAAGGAGGGCTCTGAGGGAAGCTGAGTTAATTTCAAAGACTTTCTGAAAGAGGTAAGTCTTTGACAGAGCCAGGCTAAGCTTTTTTGGATTGGGCCCTAAATGTCTATCCCAATTTCATTGGGATATCTACCCCATTTCAAGGCAGAAATGGAAAGAGAGAGAGACAGGCACCTGGGGTGGGGTGGGAGGGAAGAAGGCATTACTTCTCCCAGAGAAGCAGAAATGATTCTGGGCTGCCATAGATACTCACAAAGTGGCCCCCAGTCTTTATTATTTCAGCTCTCAGAAGAAGGAAAGAAGGAAACAAACATTTATTAAGCATCTACTATATGCCATGTACTGTGCTAAGAACTTTAATCTATTATTTCATTTGATCTTCACAACAACCCTGGGAGGTAGGTATTGTTATGATTATTATTTCGCAGTTGAAGAAACTGAGGCAAACTGCAGTTGTTACTTGCCCAGGGTCACATAGTCAGTGTAAGTGTCTGAGGCAGGATTTGAATTCGGGTCTTCCTGACTTCAGGCCAAAAACTATCCACTGTACTTGCTTAGCTTCTTCTTAGCCATCATAATTACTTGCATAGCAATGCAGTTTACCATCTGAAATAGGCTCTCCCATTCAGCCATTCAGTTACTGTTCTAATCCTGAGGTTCTGAAGGGACAGCTGTCATCCCCCTTCACCATATGGGCCCGTCATTAAGGTCATAGGATTTGTAACTGCAAGAGGAGACACCTTAGGAAGAGTCGAATGAAACTGAGACCCAGGGAAGTTGTGGCCTGCTCAGATCTGCACCTTGAGATGTGGTAAAACCAGGCCTACCACCCCGAGTTCCAGACTCCATGGCTGGGGCTCTCTGTACTCATCTATGAAATGGTACCAAAACTAACTGACAATAATTACAGATAGGTCCTGACCTAAGAGAACCCCATACAAAAATTTCTAGATTGGCAGATTAAGGAATGAGGTGATTGTTGGAATTTCTCTCTGGATAAAGGCCTTTTCATATCAAGTAATGAATGCTTACAATGTGTTTAAAATGTGATTTTATGTATTTATTCCATATATATTTTATATATTTATAGATATTATATATTTTATATACATACACACACACATATATATGTAGAGAGAGAGAGATCTATCTCTCTTTCTATTCATAGATATAAACACAATGCACACATACATATTTACATATATGTCCCCTTTCCAGGGACTGTCACATGCTAATAGTAAGATATCTCCTTAAAGTAAGGCTGAAATGCTGAGCATGAGTGACCCAAGGGATGGGGAGAAGCAAGGGCTATAGGAATAATAGGTGGCAAGCAGAATTAATCATTGAAAGCTTCCTAGAGAAAATGACTTTTGTGATCAATTTAAAAGGAAGACGGACGCATGGTGTGCTATCGAGTAGAAGAGGAGTTATTCTAGGAGGAAGAAGGTTTGAAGGCCAGTGTGTCATGTCTATCTCTCAGCTTAAGGCTCATAAATGGTGTTTCTCTCCCTTTCAGACCTGGGAGTCCTTGAGGACAGGATCTATGACTCCCCCCTTAGTTTAAGAGCTCCCGAGGGCAGGGACTGTTTTCCCTGCGAGGTTCCCTTAGATTGGAAATTTATCTGCCCCAATCCTAGCAATCTGGATCTCCAGAGGACAGGAGCTCTGTCTATCCTGAAACCATGCTATTATTCTCCATCATCTTCTGGGCACACATACCACCCCCATCCTCTGAGTGATGGCCACTTTAAGAGCCCCAAGGGTCTCTCCCCTCCCCGCGTTTCCATGGCACAAAGACGTTGTGTGGGGTGCGGAAGTGAGTGTGCTGGCAGGGAGCAGGGCCTCCTCGGCAGCCTCCTCACCCAGCACGTCTCTCCCCTTAGGCCCAGCATTCTCACAAACCCGGGACCCACCTCCCAATGAGGGGACAGTGGGAAGAGGGCCCCTGGGAGAGGAGGCTGGGGGAGGGCTGGCCAGCAAAATGCTTTGGGGAAAACAACAAAGAAACTTTCTTCAGTTCCCTGGGAAGAAACCAGCCTCCTCTTTTTCTTGAGACTGTGCCAGACTCAGCCCTAAAAGATAAATAACTCTGGTTACTATGGTACTTCTCTTTCCAGGGCTGCCATGGCCCGACTGAGATTCCTGAGAACTCAGCCCTCCCCTCATTCCTGTAGACAGGATAATAGTGCAGGTATGGGTGGAACCAGGAAACCTTAGAATCAACTTTCAGCTCTGAGATCCTGTTATTCCAAAGTCTTGCTGCCTTCTCCAGGAAGCCTTTCCTGAATGGTTTGCCCCATGAGACTTCTCCTTTTCTTGACTTCATAGATTCAGCTATATGTGTATGTGTATATATGTATGGATGCACACATACATATATACACGTGTGTGTATTTATAAAAAATAGGGGTTTTTGTCACTTTCATTTCTCATCATTTCTGTCCTCACTCCCCCTACCCATGAAACCATCCCTTGTAATAGAGATTAAAAAAGAAAAGTAATGGTCCCTCCAGCAAACCCAACCAACTCCTTGACCCTATATGAAATATTCCACACTCACTGTCCCCCACCTCTGCAAAGAAAGAAGGGAGGGACATGCATTCGATCAGCAATCCTCCAGGAGTAAGCCATTTCATAGAATTTTTTAGCAGGAAGGATCCTTAGACATCATAGTGTAACTGACACCCAGAGAAGGAAATGGTTTTCTCCAGGCTACCTGTTTTGTTACCAGAAGGCCTAAGAATCCAACCCGGGTCTCCTGAGTGTCCAGTGCCCTTTCCATGGTACCGTAAGACCTCCTTTAGAAGGCCTGGAGCCCACATCATCCATTTTTTATATGTATCCTTCCTGTACTCAGATATATGCAGGATCTAGGAGAATCCTCAATGGAAGAACTTCTCCCCATGCAGATAGCAACTCTTCTTTGACTTAGGAGATAAATGCTAGAGAGTCAGCCAACAAACCTTGATGAAGCACTTACTGTTTGTGAGATGCCTTGCTTAGAGCTAGGGACAGAAAAAGGATAAAAACAGCCCCTGCCTTTGGGGAGTTTAAATTCTAATGGGAGAGACAAAATATAAGAAAGTATAATGAATAGACAGAAGGTAATAGAAGGGAAGGCACTGCGGCCAGGTTGGGGTGGCCTGTAGAAGGTGGGATTTGAGCAGAGTCCTGAAAACAGCCAGGGATGCTAAGAGGTAGTGGTGAGGGGCAGAAAAATCAACTTGGCCTCCGAGTTGAGGATGGATTGGAATGGGGAGAAATTCAGGGAAGGGAGTTGAGTTAGAAGTCATTGCAGCAGTTCAGGTAAGGGGCAATGTGGGCCTGAACTAGGGCTGTGATTACGGGGGTGGAGAGAAGAGTCAGTGTAAGAGAGGGCTTGTCAACATAGAAATGCCAAGGTCTGGCTACAGATTGGATATGTGGAGTGAGTGAGAGTGACACCAAGGTTTGAGCCTGAGTGACGAGGAGGATGATGGTACCTTCAACACTAACAGGGAGTTGCTTAAGGCATAAAATGACTTACCCAGGGTCCTACAGCTAGTATTTCACAGGTGCAGGATTTGAATACAGGTCTTTTCCACTGCCCCAAACCACCTTTGTCTCTTTTCATATTGTTACCATAAACAGCTAGCATGGTGAGTAGCCTGGACATCCCTAAATGACAGGGGGATCATTACCCTTACACATTTACTCAGATGCAAACATCCACAAGAACTTAATTGCTTGATGTTAATTCTATTCCCACCAGAACTCTGATCTGTTGTTGTCATTGAGTTGTTGAGTCATGTCTGACTTACTGTGATCCCATTTGGGGTTTTCTTGTCAAAGATACTAGAGCGGTTTGCCATTTCCTTCTCACTTTAGAGATGAGGAAACTGAGGCAAACAAGGTTAAGTGACTTGCCCAGGGTCACACTGTTAGTAAGTGTCCAAGGCTGGATTTGAACTTAGGTGTTCCTCACTCCAGGCCTGATGCTCTATCTACTACACCACCTAGCTGCCCTGGTCTGTTGGCTTTTCTCTAAATGCTCTTTTTCTGTGAGGAGGTCACTCAGGACTCTGAAATGTGCCACTCTGATAGGGTAGTGTTTCTAAGACATCTCTCCTCCTAGCCCCCACAGTATTAGAATTGGTTTATGGGGATCGGCATTAGGCCCAGCACTAGCCAACTTGTCCTGCCAAATACATAGACAGGGGAGGTTCGCCTCTGCCTGGCCCTAGAATCCACTTTGCCCACGCGCCCACCACTTGACTGACTCACTCCTTATAATAATAGCTGACATTTACATAGTGCTTGAAAGTTTGCAAAATTATCTTTATGCATTATCTCATTGGGATCCTCAGAAGAATCCTTTGAGGCATATGCTATTATTATCCCCTTTTTACAGATGAGGAAACCAAGTCTCAGAGAGGTTAAGTGGCTTGCCCTTGTTCACATGGCTACTAAATGTCTGAGGCAGAATCTGAATCCAGTTCCTTCTGGATCAATGTCCAGCACAGCCCCCATGATGTCAGGATACCACTGATCACAAAATGGGCTCCAAAGATCTGTGCTTAGACTCCCTCCCTCTTTCATATTCTGCTCCAGAGACTGAGTTCCAGGGGTGCCATGCCTGGATGTACAATGTCCCATAAGTATTGGTGCTACTCTATGTACCGCCCAATCTCATGTACTCTCATTTCACTTCATTCACTCACTAACTGTTCCCACAAACAAATGCACCTGAAGTCAGGTTCTCCTGTGTCTGTTTGCCCTGGCTGTTACCAATCAATAATCCTCATTATTAAGAGAATAGCTATGATGGTCTTTTATATAGGAAAATATTATCCAAAAGAATAATGGTTATTAACAATCATGGCAGACAGATACAGGCCCTTTGCATCTTGCCTGTGCTACTGTCTGTCTTCTCCTGGTGATTAATGCCAGTAAGCATTAATTAAGCACCTACTATGTGCCAGGCACATACTAAGCACTTGGGAATACAAAGAAAGGTAAAAAGTAGTCCCTGCCCTGGAGAAGCTTGCAATCAAATGAGGGAGACAGCATGAAAATAATTATGCACAAACAAGCTCTGTGCGTGATGAACTGAAAATAGCCAACAGAGGGAAGACACCAAAATAGAGAGGGATGGGGGAAGGCTTCTTGTAGAAGGTAGGGCTTTAATTGGGACTTGAAAGAAGCCAGGGAAGCCAGGAGGGGGAGGGAAGGAGGGAGAGCATTCCAGGCTTGGGAAACAGCTGGCAAAAATATCTAGAACTGAGAGATGAAGGATCTTCTTCAGGGAGTAACAAAGAAACCAAAGTCTCTGGACATAGGCAGGGAAGAAGGTGTAAGAAGACTGGAGATATTTCTGGAGGGCTTCGAAGGCCAAGCAGAGGATTTTGCATTTTATGCCAGGCTTTTTAACCTTTCCCAACTACTTAACACATAAGTTGTTGCATCATGGGACAGCTCTAAGTTCTTAAATATTCTTTAAATTAGCTCAGCAAATATTTATTTAATAAATGCCTACTGTGTACAAGGGCAAATTCTTGCATTGGTGGAGAAGCAACACGGTCATGGTAGGTTTGAAGGAATGTTCCCTAGCTTCAGTCAGGTCCTGGGTTCAAATCCTGCTTCCAATGTTCACTGCTTGTTGTGGCCTCGGGAAAATCATTAAAACTTCTTGGGCCACAGATTCTTAACTATAAAATGAGGCTGGACGTAGATGTACCTCTGAGGTCCCTTCTACCTCTGGCTTTTTGATGTTATGCTCCTCAAAGAGTGGAATGTGGAGGTTATATTATGTATACACATAGATATGATACAAGATTGAATGTGATGGGACCAAGAAAGATCAGACAAAGCTCATTTCAGCAAAGAAGGCTTGTTTATATTTTGTGTCTACAATTTGTGTGTCCTTGTTGTTTCCCCAATAGAGCAAAATCTCCTCGAGGGGCAGGACTGTTTGTTTTTGTTTTATTTTGTTTTCCTTTACATCCTCAGGACTTTGAACAGAATAGGCAGCTCATAAATGCTTGTTAATTGTTTCAAGGTGAGAGAAGGCTCACCCAGGTGGTACCTTGTTATCGTTGTCACGTTTGTCCTTCATTCTCAGACAACCATGATATCAGGGACATGATGACATGACTTGCAGTTGACTTTGATATGAGTGAGGGAGGGCTGTGCAAGGTCACCAGCCTCACTTTCTCCTCCAGAGCCATCTGGGTCCAGTGGCCTGATATTCACCAGGATGACTGGAGACGGCCCAGGATGCATCAAATAATGTCAGATCTAAACAACTGGAAAAGTGTTGGTTGCTCGTGGGTAGGCTGGGCAAATGTAATAAAGATGACCATTCTACCTAAAATAATTTGCTTATTCAGTTGAGTCTTAAAAGAAGGGAGGAATTTCTGGAGAAGGAGGTGAGGAAGTATCCATTCCAGGCCGTGGGGGACCGAGAACAGAAAGTAAGAAGAGGCCAGGCCAGGAGATGCCCAGTTTGGCTGGATTGTTGATCAAGTGATGGGGAGAAGACCAGACAGAAAGGTTAGAACCAGAAAGCAGAAGGCCTGATTCTGTCTGCCTGTGACATCCTGAAGGATACAGGCAAGGATAATTCTGCTCCCTCATGCCCACTTCACTTTGATTATACCAGAATTCCTGACTTTCTACCAGGGAATTTGTTGTTGTTGAGTCATTTCAGTCATGTTCGCCTCTTCATGACCCCATTTGGGGTTTTCTTGGCAAAGATACTGGAGTGATTTGCCATTTCCTTCTCCAGCTCATTTGACAGATGAGGAAACTGAGGCAAACTGGGTTCAGTGATTTGCCCAGGGTCTGGGTTTGAACTCAGGAAGATGAGTCTTCCTGATTCCAAGTCCAGTGTTCTATCCAACTGTGCCATCTACCTACCCCAAACCCCGCAGCTATTTCAACACAAGTGACCTTATCCTGCCTCAGTCTTCCCTTCTCCTGACTGAGCATCCTCATTTCCATCAATTGATCCTCGTAAGTGTTTTTTAATTCAGCATTTGTAAATAGCCACACTTAGATTTAACATACAAAAGAGAGCTCCTTCCTGCCTGTGCTACACACATACATGGACAGTTGGAAGAGTAATCTATTCTTCCCAAAGGAAGGTGCAGTAGCAGCTGCAGCAGCAGCAGTAGTAGTAATATTAATAATAATAAGTAACACTCATTTCTGAAGTTTATAAAGTGCTTTCTTTATAACAACTCTGTAAAGTTAGGTATTAATATCCCTGTTTTACAGATAAAAAAAACTGAGTCCCAGAGAGGGGAAGCGTCTATTGAACCCAGGTCCATTTGAACTTTTGGTATCTTAGTCCAGTTCCCAGCCTGCTGCACGACACTGGAAAGGCCATAGAAGCACGAGAGAAATGGATGGAGTATCAGAGACCATGTGTTCAAGCCCCCTCATTTTACAAATGAGACTAAGGCCCAGAGAAAGTCCTATCAGCTAAGTAGTAGACCTGGAATTTTATTTCAAGTCTTTTAACTCCAAATCTCACGTTCCCAGTATCATAGGACGCAGTGCTGGAAGGGACCTCACGGGATGTCTGGTACAGCCCTGTCATTTTAGAGATGAGGAGACCAAGTCCCGGGTTGGCTAGGTGACTTGCCCAAAGCCTCAAAGTCTCAAAGGGAGTAAGTGGGAGAGGCTTGATTTTACTTGCAGTCCATTGGTACCACTACATCATACAGGCATCATTGAATCTCACTGTGGCCTTTTCATCAGGTCCACACTAGGTCTCTGAGAATCTCTGTGGGGCCAGAACATTGCTTGTAGGAGGCAAAGAGAAGCACCAGATGAATCCCTCTCATGGCTCTCATTTACTCCAATGCAGCTCTAGTCTAGTCTACAAGTCCATCCTCTACCTTTAGGCCATTGTCCTCTGTATCACTGCCTCATCTTACCTATATCCCTCATGTACGTGGGGGTGTGGTCACCTGTCACCCTTCCACGTTATTGTAGAGGAAATTGAGGTCCAGAAAGAACAAGCAGCCTGCCCATAGTTACACAGTGAATCTGGACCAAAACTCAGGGGTCTGCTTCCCAGTCCTGTTAGCTCCACACTAGAAGTACCTTTCTTGTACAACATCCCAAAGGGGTAGTCTCAGTCATCACCCAGGGGGTTTGTGTGGTCAGGGAGTATTTACTGAGAGTGCAAGCCAGAAGTCCAACCCAGCTAAATCCTGGCCGATGTCACAGATTGAGATAGCATATTGTTAGAGAGTGGTGGATTCTGGGGCAGAACCTGTGTTCAAATTCAGACCTGGCTACTTAATTCCCATGTGACCTTAAACAACTCATTTCCACTCTGGGAACCCATTTCCTCATTTCTAAAATGGATTTGGATTACATGATCTCTAAGTTGTTTTTTCAAGACTTCTTGTGGCACACCGGATAGAGCACTGGACCTGGAGTGAGAAAGACTCCTCTTCCCAAGTTCAAATCTGGCCTCAGACACTTACTGCCTGGGTGACCCTGGGCAAGTCACTTAACTCTGTTTGCCTCAGTTTTCTCATCTGCAAAATGAGCTAGAGAGGGCAATGGCAAAGCACTCTAGTATCTCTGCCAGAAAAACCCTAAATGAGGTCACAAAGAGTCAGAGACAACAGAGAAATGACTGAACAACAAGTTTCCTTTTAGGGCTACATCCCACGATTCTAGCTCTAGAATGACATCCCCTCATCCTCCCCCACCCCCAAATTCAGTCACAGACTGAGTTGTGACACTGGCCGGAGGCTGAGTCACCCATGATTCTGGTCACAGACTGAGGCCTCACCTGTTCCCAGACTGAGCCCTGACCCTCCTCTCAGGCCGCTCCTGGTCAAAGATCCAGGACCTGACTGCATAGGGAGGGCTTAGTAGATGGGAATGTAATTGAATAAGCAGGAGAATGGAACTGTCTCAGTGTAGCCCATCCCCCATGCCAGAAGCACAATTCAGAGCCAGCTGGAGGGGAAGAGGGGAGAGCTGGAGAAAGCCTTATATAGAAGGGGGATGGGGCCTATTTGTTTTCTCAGGTTACAAAGCTGTAGATGTTATTCTCCTTGGAGAGAAGGTGTGAGGGATGTGCAGGGAGCTCTAAGTATTTGCAAAGGGAATGTCTTGTCTGATGAATGTAAATGGTGTTTAAATCTCAAAGAGGAGCTGCTGGCAGCCCTGCTACTCTCCCCGGGCTCTGACTCTCAGCAGGAGCCCTGGCTCTCTGCTGGGTTCTAGATGTGCACAGGTGTTTAGCACCTGTGTATGTGTCGGTGCATGCACAAGAGTGTGTATGGGTGCAAATGGTTGCACTTAGAGTCACACACCGGGCGGGTCCGTGTTTCTGGGGATGCTGCATGTGTATGCAATGGTTCATGTCCTGGGAGCTGTGCCTCCAATATGTGCTTGTGTTTATTTGTTCAGGGCTCTGTGGAAACATAGGAACATGTGTTTGTGTCACAGTATGCACACGTCTGCCTGTGTGTGTTCCTCCATGTGTGACAAAATGTTTGGAAACGTGTGTTTCTGGATCCACCCTTGGGGATCAGCGCTCCTTTGTATGTAACCACGTGTGTCCATATGGATAAGTGTATGTCAGTGTGTGATTGTGCGCTTGTATTAGTGCATTCGTGTGCCCATGTGAATGTAAGGCAGGGTTTGTCTGGCCACGTGGAAGGGCATGAGTCAATGTGCTTTGTACAGCTGTGTTTGTACATGTGTTTTTATGTGTTACCGTGGCTGGGTGTGAATCAGAGTTGTGGGTGACTGGAGAGGTGCGTGGCGGTGACGAATGGCCGCCTGGGTGTAAGAAGTAACCTCAACAATACCAGCCAGGACCTGGGGAGGCAGGTTAATGCAGGGGGTTGAAAGCTGGCGTAATAGGCAGAGGACCTGGGTGCACAGCCTGATTCTTCCACTCTGCCTGTGGGTCATTGCAAGTCACTGAGCTGGAGAAGGAACCAAATGCCTCCAGCAGCTTTGCCAAGAAAACCCCCGATGGGGTCACAGAGAGTCGGACATGACTGAAAAGTGACCAAGCAACAATGACATTTCCTCTGGGCCTCAGTTTCCTCTTCAGTAACAAGGGAGACAATGGACTAAATGATCTCTGAGGTCTCTTAGAGTTCTAAATTTTACAGTCCTGTGGTCACAGGCTTGTTTACTGTTCTGTATGATCAGAAGAATGGGGAAGGGGGTCATGTAGCACCATCGAAGTACAGCAGACGGAGGGGCCAAGTACTGTACCAGTGAGCATGGACCTGGACCAGGGCTCCAGTTCTAAATCCAGGGTCCATTACTTTATTTTAAATTATGTATCTTTTGATGACTCTATTTCAATAATTGATTTCTTTTATAATCCTATGCATTTTATTCATTTAAAAATGTTATTCTTAAAAAGGGTTCATAGGCTTCTCCAGAATGCCAAAGGGGTCCATTACTCTCTATCTCTGTCTGTCTGTCTGTCTGTCTCTCTCTACCTCTCTTTCCATCTCTCTCTGTCTCTGTCTCTCTGTTTCTGTCTCTGTCTCTTTCTCTCTGTCTTTGTCTCTGTCTCTCTGTGTCTCTCTGTCTCTGTTTCTCTCTCTGTCTCTCTGTGTCTCTCTCTGTTTCTCTCTGTGTCTCTCTCTGTATCTCTGTCTCTGTGTCTCTCTGCCTCTGTTTCAGTTTCTGTCTCTCTCACAAACACACACACTTGCACACGCGCACACACACATACACACAAACACACACATACATTAAGACTCCCTACACAGGGAGAACTCATTCTCTTGGGTATTTAAAAAGCTGGGTGTATTTAACCTGGGGGAAAGAAGGCTCAGGGGACATGAGAGCTGTCTTCTCGGTATCTGATAGGTCATCATATGAAAGAGAGATTAGATTTGTTCCCCTTGATCTCAAAGGGAAGAACTCAGAGTGACTGGTGGAAATTAAAAAGACCATTTGAGTCTTGATGTCCTAACAATGAAAGCCATCCCAGAGTGGGATGGCCTCCATGAGCAGTGCTTGGCTCCCCTTCCTTGAAGGTCTTCAATATAACCACTTGTGGATGATATTATAGGGAGGCTTGCTTTCCTATATTTAGACTAGATGGTCTTGGGGGACCCTTCCAATTTGAGAATTCTGTGATTTTGATTCCGTTAGGGAGGACATAGGTAAGGACTGCACAGGATGAGAAAATGTGGATGGATTGTGATCTCACACAGAAGAGACAGGGAGGTTCCCCCATCAATGAAGCATGATCCATGTTGGTGCTCTCAAGGCAAGACGGTATAATAGATAGGGCATTGGACTTGAAGTCAGGAGGATCTGGGTTCAAATTCTGCCTTAGGTACTTACTATCTGTGTGACCCTGGAAAAGTCAAATAGCTCTTCTTAACCTCAGTTTCTCATCTATAAAAAGGAAACAAGACTCAGTGGAGTGGCATCATGGTCTCTTCTGGCTCTAGATCTCTGATGGTATAAGGACAGGAGTCCGAGAAAATACGCAATTTTGTGTGTCCATATGGATGTGTGCATGCTCATACACAGGCACAGTGCTTGGCACTTAGTAGGTGCTTAATAAATGTTTATTGATTGGTTAGTTGGTTGGCTGGTTGGTTGCTGGTGATTGTGTCCCTCTGAGTGGGCCAGAGGCCATGATAATATGTATGCCTCTGTCCATTCAGCATGCCAAGTGTTTTTGTGCCTGTGAATGTCTATCAGTGGGCTTTGTGTCTCTCTGTTATGTAAGCCCTCTGTGCCTAGGACAATGTGAGTTTTCTCCTCTCCCCTTTGCTTCGAGGTCCCCCAGTGTTGGGATCTGAGGACTAGGGCTGGCTGTGGATCCCAGTCCTCCAAGCCAGGTTAGATACAAGGTATCCCCAGGCCACTAGACCTAAGGGGTTGGTGTGAGCCAAGCTGGATGTGGCACTGGGGAGAGTCTAAACTGAACTATGAATGTGATCCCAGGCTCTGTGGGCCAGAAAGGTCCTCAGATGTTATCTCTTCTGATTTCCCACCCAGTACCAGAATCTCCTCTTCAAGGGAGTTAGTTATCCAGCCTCCACTGACACTCCTCCTAGCTCCCTCCTAGCCCAAAGCGTGCTCCATTGTGACTATCTGCACACCTTACTCCAGCTGAGATCTCTCTCCCTAGAACACATTCCTGTCTTTCCTCACTCTGCCCTCTGGTTCCCAGAAAAACAAACGTAGTTCCATTGCCCCATAACCAGCCTGCTGAGATCACTCTGTGCTACAGGCTACAAGTCCTCTCATTCATTTAATCCTGGAGCTTTGCCACATTCTAGTCCCCTTTCTCTGGGCATGTGCCAATTGGTCCAGATCCCTGGGGTCTTACCAGGTCAAAGGATAACAGGGCTATCATCTCCCCTTTTTTAGACCCGTTAGGTGGCCAAAGAATGGTGCCTGTAGGCATCTCAATGCCTGATAGTGCCAGACTTGAAAATCAGTATAGACCTGAGTTCAAATCCTGCCTTGCACACTTAATGATTATATGACCATGCAAGTCACTTAACCTCATTCAGCCTCAGTTCCCTCTTCCATAGATTGGGGGGAGGGGAGAAGAATAGCAGCATCTATCTTACAGGGTTGTTGTGTTGAAAATAAGATGGGTTAATGTATGCATTGCACGAGCATTAAAGTTCTCTCTAAACGTAAGCTGTTTTGATTGGGAAGGTCACCTTCTTCGGCTGAGCTTCAGGGTTGAAGGGAACTCCTGCCGAGCCAGCCAGGTCAGCCAAATCAATGCTGTCCATCAATAGGTGACAGATGTCCCAGCCAGATGGCCCTGATATCTCCTAGCTCAGGTGGAGTGGGAAAGGAGAACAGGTAGGCGGGAGGGCCATTCTGCAGAGGAGGAAACTGAGACCGGAGAAGGGGGATATCACCTGCTCAAGGTTTGCTTGGGTGATCTGAGATTTCACAGGTGTGGTGACTCATTTCACCTACACGAGGGTTAATACATTAGTACCTTAGAAGGGGAATCAGAGAGTTGTGTGAGTGAAGGTGTCTAGTGGAAGGTTAGAGGCAGCTGATAGAGCATTGGACCTGGCCTCAGGGATTTTCGGGTTCAAATCTGACCTCACATACTTACTGGCTGTGGTGACTGTGGGCAAGTCACTTTACCTCCCCCCAGCCTCATTTTCCTAATCTGTAAAATAGAGATCATAATAGCATCTAGGGGCAGCTAGGCAGCACAGTGGATAGAGTGCCATGCCCAGAGGCAGGAAGACATCTTCTTGAGTTCAAATCCAGCCTCAGATACTTATTAGCTGTGTGACCCTGGGCAAGTCACTTAACCCTGTTTGCCTCAGTATTCTTATCTGTAAAATGAGCTGGAGAAGGAAACAGCAAACCACTCCAGTATGTTTGTCAAGAAAACCCCAAATGAGGTTGCAAAGCATCAGACACAGCTGAAATAACTGAAAAACGATAGCATCTATCTCCCAGGGTTTTCGTGCGGATCAAATAAGATAATATCTATAAAATGTCGTGCTAACCTTGAAGCACTGTATAAATGACTGCTATTATTAAGTATCTGTGGTAGGATTTGAATCCAGTCCTCCAGGCTTCAAGTATAACCTCTTATCACCGTAGGGTTTGAACTCTGGTCTCTCTGCCTCAATGGCCACCTGTCTGTCCAATGCTCCATAGTACTGTTGCAGAAAATAGGTATTTAGAAGCCACAGAATGCCTGAACTGGAAGAGGCTTTACAAACTATCTCTTTCAAGCCCTTGATTTTTACAGATGTACCCCTCAGAGAGGGGTAGTCATTTATACAAAGCCACATAGTAAAGCCATTTGTTGTTCAGTTTCAGTCATGTGTGACTCCATTTGGGGTTTTCTTGGTAAAGATACTGGAGTGGTTTGCCATTTCCTTCTATAGCTTATTTTACAGATGAGGAAACTGAGGCAAACATGGTTTAAGTGACTTGCCCAGGGTCACATAGCTAGTAAGTGTCTAAGGCTGGATTTGAACTCAGTTCTTCCTGACTCCAGCTCGAGAGCTATCCACTGCGCCACCTAGCTTCCCTAATAAAACCAGAGAAAAAGCCCAAAACCAGGTCAGTTGTCTGCTAGTTCACATACCATATTCTTTATCCCTGGAATCTTGACCAGAGTAGATTCTGATTGATTAAATATTTGTTTGTTTAAATTGAAAGAGACTCATGCCAAATTGTGGCCTCGAATGCCAGGATAAGAGGCTGACACTTTTCTCTCACATTCTCCACAGCTGTTACAACAGCTGGCTTTGCTTCTGGGCATTGGCTGGGATGGAGGAGGAGGGAAGTGAGTGAGACCAGGAAGTGGGAGGGGGACACTGAACTGAGGAGAGAGCAGAGAGGAAGGAAGCTAATTAGCTTTTCTCCAAGAGATGGGGCCAGAGTGAGGAAACACAGCTATATTGAGATGCACTGATCCAGACTACTGACCTTGCTGAGGGCACAGGATCTTTGAAGCTAGAAGCAGTGGAAAGGGTCATACTGTCCATCCCACAATCTCAGGGCAGAATAGTCATCTTTGTTAAGACCCTTTCAACACAAGATAAGATTCCCCCCCCGCCCCAATCCTGTGGGATAGGAAAAGGATTCCATGACACTAGAAAAATAAAATCTGAATAGAGTTGAAAATTCACAATATGGCCTGTGTCCACGTGTGTGTGTGTGTGGGGGTGTGCTATGGAAGGGAAACCCCTGGGGCTAATAGTCAAGAGACCTGGGTTCTAGTCCCCATTCGGTTACCAACTCATTATGTGACCTTAGACCACTGTCTATTCCGAGACCTCTGATTTAAAGTGTCTGGTGGATTAGATAATCTTAATGACCCTTCTAGCTCTGATCTCAGGCACTAGCTTATGAATGAATGGACCAGGAAGTGGCTGGAACTTTACTTTCAGATGGAGGAGTGCCTGGGATCCCCCCTCCCTTGTAGAAAGCCAGGATGATGGGATTGAAAGCCTCAAGAAATCTTAGAAATTATCCGGCTAAAACTGGATCTGAGCAGAAATCCCCTGCTCTGCTATTCCTAACAAATGGCCATCCATCCTTCTCCTGAACATCTTCAGTGACTGGGAACTCACTACCTCCTCCGCCATCCCACTCCTCTTCTGGATAATTTTTCTTCACCTCAAGTAAAAATCTGCTTCCCTACAATCCGTCCCACTTTACTTTTCTCCTACTTTTGCCCACTGGAAGAGGCAAGAAGAAAAATCCTAATTTTCCCTTCCTTCCCTCCCCCCATATCAATATGATATAATTGGGGGAAAAATTCTGGATTTTGTGTTAAATGACCTAGGTGCAAATCCAGCTCTGCCTTACTTTACTGTGTGACTTTGGACAAGCCTCTTCCGTTTTCTGGGCCTTATTTTCTCCTTCCCTTGAAATGAAAGGGTTTGCTTAATTGGGTCTATTCCAGCTCTTAATCTTATGGCATCTCTTGATGGCTTTTCTTTGTTAGGTAGTTTTTTTCCTTATGTTGATCCATTTGTCATCAGTCCTAGTTTGTTTCCTGGAGGAAATGGAATTTTGGGGCTGTCTCCTTATTCCTGGCTTCGTATGGACTCCTCCAGGATGTCGTGATAGCTAGGTTCTGGGCTGTGGGGAGCTTGGGGATGGGGCTGAGGTTGCCACAGCTAGGCATCCATGGACCTGGCCTTAGGAGAGGTGGGACTCTCCATTCCCCATCTCCTGCCCAGCGGAGCTGTAGGCAACTTGAGATTTCCCTAGCCGGATCTCTCCCAGGAACCCACTGCTCTCACCCACATCTGGGAGCCCCATTTTAATCACCCAGTCCAAGTACAGCTCGGGGAAGAGCACCAGTAGGGGGTGTCACACCCAGGTGGATTTGTGCCAGAGCCACTCACAGGGTCTCATCAAAGGGAGAAGACATTGCAAGACTGAGAAGAAAGGAAAACATCCCCATAGTGGAGATGTGGAAAGGCAGGTCAAAGGGGAAAGATGTCCGATGCTCCAACGTGGAGATCAAAAAAGATGCAAAAACAAAGATAAAAACCTGCAGCATAAGTTGCATTTGTAGAAGTAGAGTATCCAGAGAAGGAGAAGTGATGGTCCTACTGACCTCTACTCTGATCTTACCATATAGAGGATATTGAGTTCACTTCTAGGTGCCGCATTCTAGAAGAGACATTTGTGAGTCCCAATGCTTCCAGCTCATGTTTTGGCACTTTTATCTCTGCCCCGAACTATTCACCTCCACTGGCCTTTCTGCTGTTCTTTTCACAGGTTACCCCATCCCCCACTTGCACTGACTGTCCCCATGCCTGAAAAGCTCTGTCCCCTCATCTTCATCTCTTAGTTTCTGGCTTTCTTAAAGATTCAGCTCAGATCTCACCTTCTTCAGGAAGCCTTTCCTAACCCTCCTTTCCCCATCCCCAACTTCTATCTAATGCCTTCCATCAACTCTGTGTATATCCTTCTCTGAAATTACTTTCCATCAGGTCTGTGTATATCTTGTATGTACCTAATAAGTGTTGTCTCCTCTTTTAGAGAGTGAGCTCCTTGAAGGCAGGGACCCTGCTTTTTTCCCTTCTTTTTATTCCCTGTACTTAGCATAGTGCCTGGCATATAGCAAATGCTTAATAAATGTTCGTTGACTACTGACAATGTGGGGCTGGGATGGATGAGGGGAATGAAGACCATGTTGTATGAGGATCAACTGAATGAATTAGAATGTTCAGACTAAACAAGAAAAAATAGGGCAAGGGTGGAGATGATATTTGTATTCAAGTAATTGAATCAGTGTTTACTTAACTGTGTGACTTTGGATAAGTCACTTCCCTTCTCTGGGAATGTTCTGAGGGAAGGAGAATAAGTTAATTCACCTTGTCCCCAGAGGACAGAACTTAGAAGTGATGGATGGAAGTTTCAAAGGGGCAGATTGTGGTTTAACAGAAGGAACTTTGTAGCAACTTGTATCTTCCAAATGGAGAATGGATCTCCCCCAGAAGGTGGTGAACTACCTGGCACTAGACATCTTTAAACAAAAGCTAGATGATTATGTGTCAAGGATGTCGTATGGAAGATTATGGTTCAGTTTTAGGTTGGGTGTGCTGAACTCTGAGATTCTTCTTTCCCAGAAATCCTCCGATTGTTTGATTTCGAATTCAACAGCCTTTGGGCTCAATCCCTACAACTCAGGCTTGGAATCCAGGTTCCTCTCCTGGAAAGAGGGAAGCCACTGTGTGTGGCCTGAGGCTAGACACTTAGCCACGTGAGCAAGGGGGACTTTTCTGGATTTAATGTGGCTTTCATACCAATACATGGGATGTCACAGGGAGGCAGATTCCTTCTCAATATAAAAAAGGTATTTTGTAGCAATCAAGTGTGTTCCTCAATGCAATGGGCTGTTTCTTAAGGTCCTGATCATAATACCAGTTCCTATTTTTAAAGTGTTACCGAATGCCTCACTACTTTCCATAGAGAGCAAAAATTATTGTCCCCATAATACAGATAGTGAAACAAGCACAGCTGATTGTGTCAGAATCAGAACCTGAACCCAGATTCCCTAAACAGTTCTTTGGCCATTATACCACATTGTGGTCCCCATCCTTGGTGGTGTCCCAGTGGAAGTTGGATGACCCCTGTCAGAGATGCATTTGTGAAGATTCCTTCACTGGGGACCAGTAAGAAAAGACTTGATAAACTCTCAAGTCCCTTTAAGCTCTGAGCTTCTATGATTCAAAGATATTAATGATTCTTACCACTTCATTTTATAAAAAAGGAAATAGAGGCACTCAGAGGTGTTAAGTGACTTACTCAGGGTCACACAGCTAGTGAATGTCTGAAGTAGGATTTGAACCCAGCTCCTCCGACTCCCAAACTGGTACTCTTCCCACAATAACATGCTGCCGTTGTTCTAAGTTTTGAAAGCTCTGGAAGTCTAAAGTTGGATGGTCTGTGATTCTGTGACCTATGTGAATACATGGAACAAAGTAGCTGTTGAGAGTGAGAACTGCAGCCTTGCATAGCTCTGTGAAAAGATTTGGAAAAGGCCGTGTGTGCAGGGGTTGCTGGGATGATGTAACTGAAGGAAGCAACACATTTAGACAGATGAGAAAGTGAGGGTGTTTTTGTCCCTCCTTTGCAAAACTGAGCTCAAAGCTCCCTGTGCCAATGACACTTAATTACCCATCTCCCTTAGGAGAACAAGTCTTAATCAAAACTCTGACTCCCCAGGCGATAATAGTGGTTTTCAAGTCTATGGATTCTGGGAGGGTGGTGACCAGCTGTTCTCCATCTCGAGAGGACAGAACGGGCAGGAGCAAGCTTTGGCTCCAGAAGGAAAAGAATCAAGTTAGATACAAGTAAGGACTTTCCCAGAGTAAGCACTCAAAAATATGGCATCAGCTGTCCCAGGAAAGGCATGCCTGTCTTAGTCAAAGGGCAATCTTTCTTAGAAGCGGGGGACAGGGGAATGAAATGACATTTAAATAATCCCTGGGGATTGTGTTCATGCGCTGGGGGGTGGAGATCATAGGAATGGAGATGAAAATGGAGATTATTATCCTAGTGACAGTGATGGTAGTGATAGGGATGCTTAGGTTAGTAATAGGAATGATGGTGATGGAACTGCTTATGCTGGTGGTAGTGATGGTAGTGATGGGGACAGTTATGCTGTTCATAGTGATGGCAGTAATGGAGGTGATTATTCTGGTGGTGCTGATGGTTGTGATGGGAACGGTTATGCTAGGGGTAGTGATAGTGTTGATGGGGGTGGTTATGCTAGCGACAGTGATAGGAATGGTTATGTTAATGGTAATGATGGTGTTGACTAGTTGTGCTAGTGGTAGTGATGCTAGTGATTGCTATTGATGTGGTGGTTATGCTAGTGGTAGTGATGAGGATGGTTATACTAGTGGTTGGATGATGTTAATGGGAATGGTTATATTAGTGGTAGTGATAGAGATGGTTATGCTAGTGGTAGAATGTTTTCTATATGACTGATTATCCTAGTATGGTAGAATGGTGTTGATAAGGGGTGGTTATGTTGGGGATAGTGATGATGGGTATAGCAGATGGTAATAAACCTGGGTATGTGAATGGTGGTGATGATGACTGTGATGGGGTGGATGAGGGCAGGGATGCTGGCATTAGGCTTGAAGATGATAAGGGCATTTGTAGTAGTGATAGTAATGGTAGTGGTGGTGATGATGATGATGATGGTGATGATGATGATGATGATGATGATGGAAATTTCCTTGCCTTTGCTCATGCTACTCCATATACAAGAAACAACTATACTATCGAAGTATACTTATCCAATTCCTACTAATTGTTTAAAGGTGAATTCTAATACTACTTTCTCTATGAGGTCTTTCTTGACCACACAGACCAACAGCAACACAATGTCTTTCTCTTTGGAAGCCCTATAGCACTTTGTGCTCCTCTTACACATTTATTGACTTCTGGCTCATCCTGTACTTAGCTGACTACTTGTCTCATCTACCTTGAAAGACTTGGAGATATGTATGAGCAAGGACTGTGTCTTACTTGTTTTGTATACACCACAGCACCAAACACAGGCTGCTGAGAAAATATTTGTTGTGTGAATTAATATGTGAATAAATGATGGGCAGATTTAAACAAATCCCACTTTTCAAATGGAAGAGGGCAAAGGGGAAAAAATGAGAGGTAAGGTGAGGCTCACAGAGGCTGTCCAGTGACAGCTGACTCCCTGGAATCCTGGAATGTTAGAGCCGGAAGGAACCTTGGGACACAGAATGCTGGACCTTAAAACCCAAAACATAGAATATTAGAACATAGAGATATTAGAGCATAAAGATGTAGACATAGGATATCAGGGGCCAAAGTGAAAGTGATCTTTTGAGATTATCAGATCCAATCCCCTCATTTAAAGATGAGAAACTGGGAGGCACAAGGGAAATGACTTTTCCAAGGTCACATAGCCAGTCATAGCAGTACCAAGATCGCAGTGAAACCTAGACACCCAGTTCTATTTCCTTTTTTGTTTTCAGTCTAAGTTGCACACACTCTAATTCCATAGCCCATTTTAGGGACAGAACAAGGGATACATGGGGACATCTGTCTCCTCACCAACGTTTAGCAGTTGAGTATTAGGGTTCTGAGTATGTATTACAGCTGTATAATAGAAAGAGATATAGCAAGAGAGGGAGTAATTCTGGCTACGTTTCCAACCTCCCCTCCTGGAAAATGGTTGGGTTCCAGGGAGATGACTCAGTGTCTTCCGACAGAACTGTCACCCACGGCTCAGGAGCCCACAGGACCAAAATGAGTGGGCTGTGGCAGCCCTCTTAAATTCCTGGCAGGTGAACTAGACTCCTACCCATGAGCTCAGTAAGTTTGCATCCACATGGGACAGCTAACATGGAAATAAACTCTATTCCAGCATGCTGGGCTGAGCGCTGGCCATGGTACCAGGATGACTCCCAAACCTAATCTCAGACTGAGCCCTGATCCCTAAGGCATATGTTCTGTAAATCTTTATTCAGTCTAATGATCTCTCAGCGCCAATGCCTTCTATTTCATTTCCAAACTAAACAAAACTTAAATGAGCCTCCAAGTCAGCATTTCCATTTCTGATCTTTGCTCCCCTATTCTTACGTTTATGTGTACTGTATATGTTTGCTAGGTATGTGTGTCTAGAGTTGGGGGTGGCGGGTTAGCTGCTTCTCTGGCCAAACACAGGAAAACTCGTGACCTTCCCAGTAAGTCGTTCGACCTTCCTTTCCTGTTCTCTCTTCCCAAAGGACCCACTGGCGCCTCTTGTCTCTGGTGCCAGACTAGAGGAGTAGTAGGTTAAGCCCCAGGCCCCTGAGGCTTGTTCACTTCTCATAGCCAGTTCCTGGGAGCTGAGGAGGTAGGGGAAATGAAGAAGGCCTGGAGCCAGTATTGAGAAAGGCAGACTCTGAGAAGGTGCGATTGGCATCTCTGTGCAACAAGAGAAGGGCCAGGATTCATTGCCCACCAAGCTGCTATTCCTATCTGTGCCTCCCTGCCACCCCCTGGGGATTAGCTTTGAACTGGCTTCGTTCCCGTCACAACACAGACTGGCCCTATGTCTGCTCACTGTCCCTAGCCTTTGGACAGTGATGTCTTCTCTGGAGCCAAATGGCCCATTCCTTGAAGGCCCAAGGGATAAAGGGCTCAGTCCCCAGCTGCTCTCCTCTCACGCCCTCCACAGTAGGGAAAGTACTTACAAGTCAGGATGCCCAGTCCATCAAGTGGTTACTACATCTGTACTCAAGTCCTCTGTGTCTGGCTTTGTATGGGTCTCCAATATACACGAGAGAGACAAAGAGAGAGATCTGGCCTGACCTCGGGTTCCACTCCCCATTCCCAACACTTCTCCTTCCATCCTCACCATAGAGTTAGGCTAAAAGGACTCACACACAGGAATAACAGGTGGTAAGATATAACATGACAGTGGAATCATAGAATCTCAGAATCACAGAGCCCTGGGATTTTAGGATCTTAGAACAGAAAATTAGCATGATGCATAGGGCTCTAGCCTTGGGGTCAGAGGAACTTGGTTCAAATTCAGACTCTGCCATTTATTACTTATGTGACTTTGGGCAAAGTTACCTTCTACAGGAAGCTTTTCATAATCCTCATAATCTTTATGAGTCTATCTATGGATCTTATGTTCTATAAGCTGACTTTGCAGATGGAAGCCTGGAGCTGGAATTACTAATAGACTAGATTACTTCAAAATCTTTTATTATAACTGTAAATTTGTAATTCTGTGGTCCAAGGAGGATCAACTAGTTGGGAGGGAACTGGAGACCATGCCAAATGAGGGCCAGGTAAAGGAAGTGGGGATATTTCGTCTGAAGGAGAGAGCCTTAAAATGTTAGAACCTAAAATCTTAGATCTGGAAGGAATTTCAGAGGGCCCAAGTTCAGCTCCTCCACACATCATGAGTTGCCTCTACAACAGTCTCAAGATTGATTACTCTACCTCCACTTGAAGACCCTCAGATTTCTGCTAGAATTTTATAATTGAAAGGGACCTCAGAAGTCACCTAGTTTTAAACTGCCATCCAGGATGGCGTCAAATATGAGATTAAAAGTAAGTGCCATAGAAATCCAGAGAATTGGAAATAACTAAAGGAATTTTCCTAGAGGTGAAAAGACTTGAGCTAGACCTTGAAGAATGAAGAAAATATTGTTGGTGTCATTTGTTCTCAAAGAGGACCGCAACATCAGGGAGGTGATGCCATGATATGCAAGTGAATTGGATATAAGTGAGGGAGGGCTGTGCAGAGTCACCAGCCTCACTCTCTCCTCCAAAGCCATCTGGGTCCAGTGGCTAGATATAGATCAGGATGACTAGAGATGGCCCCGGATGCAGTGGGAGTCCGTGGTCCTTTTAAGCTAAGTTCTTTAACAGTCAGAGAAGAAGTGGAAGGCATCCAATCAAGGGAGATGAGTCAAGTTGTGGAGAGAGAGATAGGCTTGGTAGGCTCATAGAATATAAGACTCCTAGAATGTTTGCACTTACACCAACCCTTTTATTTTAGTGAGAGAATGAACTAAGGCACACAATGGGGAAGGGACTTGACCAAGGTCATTCAGAGAGTTAGGAACAGAACCATAATTCCAGCTCCTTGCTTCCATCTCCAAAGTCAGTTCTATACTGATTCCTGTCGGGGATGGTGAAATCCTATCTAGATTGATTAATTCTGATCAGAAAATGGAGTAAGAAGAAGATTGAGAACTGAGTGGGGGTAGAATATAGTTATGGAGAACCTTGAATACCAGGTTGGGGACTTTTACCATGTAAACAATAGGGAGCCATTAAAGGTTGTAGAGATGAGGAATGGCATGCTTTTAGTTGCAGAGCTGGAGAGTGATTGGGGAGGACCTTCAGTAGGAAGATGAGGAGTTTGGACTTTCATGTAGACCACAGGGAGCATTAAAGTTTTCTGAGCCGGGAAGTGATGAGCCAATTCCATTAAACTTTATCTCCTTCCCCCTTAGCGCATCTATTCCCCCCACCCTACCATTGCCATGCAAAGAGTTTGGTTCATTGAAGAGACTTAATTAAAGATTTTTTAATGAATCATTGTGGTGTTTTGGAAAGTTTATTCTAGCAGGATGGATTTTTATTGTGCCCTGGGCTTGTCCCAGCTCACATCACCACATCAGAGTCCCCTAAGGCTTCATCTAGGGCTTAGTGCCCTGGGTCTGTCTGGATAGTTTCCCAGGAACAGGCTCTTTCCTGTCCCCCAGGGACATATTGGTATCACCCTGGGTTTCCCAATCAATGACTGTCCATTTCAAGGGAGGATTAATCAAGTGACAGCCCAGCATCTATTGATCAGTTATTGACCCATCCTCAGCATGGTCTAGAAGCAGGGTCAGGGCCCTGCTTATCAGAAAAGTGAGGATGAAAGAGAAAATAGTGTAGAAAGGAAGGGAGAAAGGATGAGATGTATCCCCTGCTCCCTGAAGGCTTCCATCTCAGGGGGGAGACACATTCCCTGCCCTCAGGGACCTCCCCCATGGGAAGATAGAGACTCAAAGAGACCGTCTTCTGAGGGAGAGACTCGGCTCTGCCTCAGGGCAGACCTCCAGGGAAGGAGAGAGCCCCCCCACGCATCCACGCAGGCACCACACACATATAGAAGACTTATAGAGCAATGTACCAAGCAACGCCACAGGATTATGTTGCAGGCTGCGCAGAGAGCTATTGAAGAGGCGCCAAGTTCTGGAGTGATTGGAGCAGGCTGGGGAGGTGGCAGTCTCTGAAGGCTGCAGAGAGAGGAAGGTCTTTGAGCTGCCTTTTGATTAAAGAAACATGGAGGTGGGGTAGGGCCTTTCTGGGAACTTAGTGTTTAGAAAGATAGGGACCAAACCCTCCATTGACATATGAGGAAACTGAGGCCCAGAGAAGGAAACTCACTTGCTCAACATCATGTAAGGAGGAAGAAACAGCCAGGATTCAACTTCTCAGCACCTACTTTATTGTTTACTTGAAAAATAACATTTTAAATGAATATCATTATAAATGCATATCCTGTTCACTTTGTAGGGTACATAGGAATGGACTTATTTTTTTTTTATTTTTTCCTGAGAGATTTTGATCAACTTTTCCCAAGTGTGTATCACTCCACCTCTATGGGGGAAGTAGAGAGCCATGTGGGTGGGGCTATTTAGATGTTCTGTGTCCTGCTGAGATAAATGGACTAGACAGAGTTCTTTGTAGCATTTTATATCAATTCATTTTCAAGGTTAGGAGAATTCAAACTCTTAATCTTTTTGTATCTTCAATTGACAAACAAGAATTCTCTTCCAATGTTGGAACTAATGTTGGGAGAGAATTCCATATGCAATTCAGCATCTCATAGTATACAGTTCCCACTCAGAAACAATAGTAACAATGCCTGCCCTGGTTATAACAGGTTTGGGGTCTTGTGTTTGGGACTTGCAAGGGTTGAGGGGAGGATGGGTCCAGAAGAGTACTTGGAATCAGAGGATTTGGGTTCAAATCCAGTCAGAGGACTCAACCACTTCTTGCCTAATTTAGGCCTCAATTTCCTATTGGTAAAATTAGGAGGTTGGACTAGATAGGCCTGTCCTCTTCACCTATCCTTTCTAATTTGAAATCTGATAGCAAGATTTTCGGATAACTTTGGATAACTTGAGTATCTAGGGGAGGGTAAGTCATATGGGAAGGGGCCTCAGCTTTATACTGTATAAGGAGGAGTAGAAGGCCCTAAGGGTGTCTGTCTTGGAGAAGAGGACACTTAAGGAAGTTGGGATAGTTGTATTTGAAGGGCTGTTGGGAAGAAGAGGCATTCAGTTTGGTCTGTCCCCAGAGTGGTGAGTGGAAGACAAATTTAGGCTTAATATAAGGAAAAACTTGCTAAGAATTGGAACTGTCTGGAACTGAAGCGGGCTGCCTTGCAAAGTAGTCAGCTTCTCCTCACTAGAACCCTTCGAGGCTGACCTCTTGCAGTGTATGTTCTGTGTGTGTGGTGTGGGGAGTTGTGGTTCAGGAATGGACTGGACTGGATGGGCCTCTGACGTTCCTTCTTGCTCCAACATTCTATGCCTTGAAATTTTATTTTTTCCACCGTCACCTTGTGCCAGGCTGGAGAAAAAGGATCCCTGGATTTCCTGGGATTGGGAGCTGACAGAGCACCTTCCCCAGGGCTCTGCTCTGGGTGAGGTGAGGTGAGAGGAGGTGGAAGAGGGGAGGGAAAAAGGAGGAGTCACTGACCCACATTCATCAGACCTAGGATGGGGGAGGAAGGGCACTCAGCTCCCTGACCTAGTTATTTCAGGCAGGTGTAGCCCAGGACAAAGCAGGCTCCTAGCAGGGGTGCCCAACCCTCTCCTGGAGCTCAGGACGAGGGGTTAAAACAATAAGGAGGGAACAGCCTTTCACAACATCTCCTGCACTGTTGTGGAGTACAGAGAACATTGGAATTAAAGTCAGGAAACCTGTGTTCTAGCCTGACTAGCCGAAAACCTTTGGGCAAGTCCTTTGACCTCCCTGGGTCTCAATCACCCTGTATGTAAAATGAGGGGATCGAACCAAAGAAAAATATCTAATTGCCTTTCATAGAATCCTATGATACTATGATAAGAGTCAAGGTGGGGAAAGATGAAAGTTTGGGGGAAATAGTTTTGCCAACTTCAAGCGAGCTTTAAGTCAAACTTTGGAAAGAATTTCCCAGTAGGATGAATCTATGAAGACATTACCTGGGAGCAGCTTTTCTTCACTTAGAATTCATGAACTTGAGCATTTAAAAAAAAACCTAAAAAACACATAAGATTACTAAGGAAATCAATTATATTGAAATACAGTGATCAAAATATCATTTTTTTAAAGACCTGGTTTGTGGGCCCTGGCTTAGGAACTCCTGTTTTCAGAGAAAGGTCAAGGTCTTTCAGTCCAGCTCATCGAACTGGATACTCTGGACCCTAAATCTCCTTCCTTGTGACTTGACCACTTGGCTCTGCATACTTACTGCCCACTGAGGTCACCCAGAACGAGCTAGCTGCCTCTGACCCGGGTTAGGCCTTCGTGAGTGTGAAAATAATAGTATCTGACCACCCTCAGCTTCTCTTCTCCGAGTTACATGTCACTGGCTCCTTCAGCCGGTTGCTGCGTGGCATGAGGGCCTGCTTGACCAGGCACTCTGGTCCATATTCTCCTTCTGTGTTACCTTAAGTTAGGCCCTGTGGCTAGAAAATTGTAGCTGAGCCTAGGTGCTCTCTCTGCCGTGGAGGACTATATGGGGAATCGAAAACTGTTTCCATTTGCTCCCAGACCCTGGCAACTTCAATTCCAGACTGCACGATGGAGTGGGCAAGGAAGTCGTGAGGCCTAGGTTCTAGTTTTGGTTCTTCCTTGGCTGGATGCATGACTCTGTGCAAGGCACTTTGTTCTCTGGGCCATAGTTTCCTTTTCTGTTAGATAAGAAGGTTGAAGTTATTGACATCTAAAGGACCCTCACTCTGATCTAGGTCAGCGTGGTGGTGCAGTGGATAGAGCACCCGAGCATAAAGCCAGAAAGACCCGAGTTCAGATATGGCCTCAGACACGTACTAGCTGCATGATCCTGGCCAAGTCACTTAACCCTGTTTGCCTCAGTTTCCTCATCTGTAAAATGAGCTGGAGAAAGAAATGGCAAACCGCTCCAATTTTTCTGCAAAGAAAACCCCAAATTGGGGTCACAGAGAATCAGACGTTCCTGAAACAACTCAAAAACAACAAACTATAACCTACCTTACATAGAATCAGAATCTAGAATTCTTGCAGTTTTAGAGCAAGAACCAGAGCATAAGAGATTAGACCCAGGCTCTCCTAGGCCCCAGCTCCAGGCGGGCCTCACTGCTGCTCCCTTATGCCAGAGCCTTTGCCAACCCAGTGGAGAGAGCTGGGCCTGGCCGCTCTCCCACCACCACCTTCTGTGGAGGCTGATAACATAATTAGCACCGGGCCGAGAGCCACTCGCGGCCCAGGGAAGCATTTCCAAGGGCCTGCTTCATCTGAAGAGCAGACTGTTCCCCCACCCTCAACCACAGGGCCCCTGCTTCTTAGGGGGAAAAGCAGGGAGCAAATCATAGACTAGTATCTGAAAAGTACTTGAAAACCTAGAACCTAGGATCTGAAGGGAGCCTTAGAACAGAACATGGCATGTTGGAGCTATGTCAGAGGTGAATGTAGTATGTGTGTGTATATATATAACTAAAAATGTAACTGAATATAATAATGAAAATTTCTATAGTTCTTAAGTTCAAGGTTTACAAAAGGTATGAGATTTCACAGAATGGTAGGATCTCAGAGTTGGAAGGGACCCTAATGGCCATCTAGACTAACCTAGACCTCCTACTATAATATACTTGACAAGTCCCTTGTGCAGCCTTACATTAAAAATCTCCATTGAGGGGAGAACTCACTACCTCCTGAGGCAGCCCGTTTCAAGTCAGTGAGCATTTATTAACCACCTACAGTGTGCAAGGCCTTGTATTAAATGTTGGGAATATAAAGAAAGACAAAAAAACCCATCTCTGATCTAGAGGAGGAGCTTGTAGTCTAGGGAGGAAGACAATGTGCAAACAGCCAGTGTATGTACAAACAAGATGCAAGCAGGGTAAAGTGGAGACAGGCAACAGAGGGAAGGGGCTGACAGCAAGGTTTTTAACCTTACTTTCTAGAGATGTAATGGAGTATAGTGATTAAGAGTAGTAGTCTAAGAATTAGAAAGTCGTGGGTTCAAGCCATTATCTTCCCCCTCCAATAAAAATTGGCTGTATGACCATGGGAAAACAATTTAACCTCTTAGTACCCCAGCAGCTCTCCAAGAGTCCAAGTTACAAAGTAGGTACAAATCTGCATTTGTGGAAGGATTTTCCTCACCAGGAATTCCTACATGAACAAAATCATAGATTTAGTCAAAGAGAGGAGAGAGAGAGAGAGAGCAACAGAGAGAGACAGATAGACAGACAAAGAGACACAGAGAGACAGAGAGACAGAAATACTGAGGCTCAGAGAGGCTGATTAGTTTGCTAGAGGCCACACAGCTAGAAAGTGTCAGATCCCGGATTCAGCTCAATTTGTCCTGACTCCAAATCCCACGCTAAGCACTGTGCACATGCCATGAGTTGTTTAAAAAAAAGTTTATTTTATTTTTTATCCTAAGTTGACTGGCAGTGGCTTTTATGGCACAGTATGCAAAAACTAGAAGAAACCACGTGAAAATCCTTTCAGCCACCCCCAGGCCCCTCATCCAGTTTCACCAAAAAGATGGATCGAAGATCGATTTTCTTTTCCGAGACCGCCAGGGAATTAGTCAAGCAGCAGCCTTGATTGATGTTGGCTGAGCCCTTGCTGGGGAGGCAGCACGGTATATCCTGACTTGGCTGGCAGGTGGGGGTAGGGGTGGGGAGAGGTAGAGAAGCCTCGGTTCTCATCCTGGCTTCCCCACTAACACGCTCTGTGACCTTGGCCAGATCATTTCACTTTTTTGACACTGTCTCCTCATAACCATAGTAACAAAACTCATTTCTCCTCCAGCTTACAAACCTCCTGAAAACAAGCCCTTGGGGGCGACGGTACAGAATTCCCATCCCCATTTGACAGGGACAATTCAGAGAAGTGACTTGCCCCAGGTCACCTCGCCAGGGAGGGCTCCAGATCCCACAGTGAAACTCATAGGAGAATCAATGGGAAAAGCATGCCGGAGGAGTCTAGTGTCAGGAGAATGAGAAGGGTGGTTGTGGGCCCACTCAGCCGCCCTCACCAAGTGCCCATTAAGTGCTGAGCTCTCAGTCGTCGGTGCCATGACTTTTCTGTATGGGCAGCCGAAGTCAAGACAATGAGGAGCTCTTGAACCTGAGGGCAGAGGGGAGGAGAACTCTTGGATCTGCTGGGGAGTCGGGGACTTCAGACATGAAAGAGCCGGCCATATTGGACCTTCCCAGAAAGATACGTCCCCTCGTAGGTTGCCGCTTAGGAAATAGCCTGGTACAGTGGGCAAAGCTTGGATATGGAGTCAGAGGATCTAGGTTCAAATCTTACCTCTGATACTAACTGGCTATGTGACTGTGGACAAACCACTGAATGTCTCTGGGTCTCAGTTTCCTCATCTGTAAAATGGTGGGGTTGGACTAGACAGCTTCCAAGGTTCCTGCCTGCTATTGATCCATGGTCTTCATTGTTAAGGATCTGCATTGTAAGGGATTGAATAGTGGCATTTGTGGAAGGCTTCCTGGAGGGCCACTACACTGTGTTGGAAAGAACGGTTGACTTAGAGCCTGTTTTGGTGGTGGTTGTTGTTGTTGAGTCATTCCAGTCGTGTCCCATCTCCGTGGCCCCATTTGGGGTTTTCTTGGCAAAGATACTGGAGTGGTTTGCCATTTCCTTCTCCAGCTCATACAGAAGAGCCCAAAGACCCAGCTCTAAATCTTGGCTCCAACACCTCAGTGACTGTGTGTTCCTGGACAAGTCCTTTTTCCCTCTTGGGGCCTCAGTTCCCCCCATGAGATGAAGTTATTGGGCTATGTGATCTTTGAAGTTCTTTTAGTGACCAAAGCTGGATGGTTTGTGGCCTTGCCTGCCCCCTCCCCCACAGGCAATGGGAAGGTTCTTCCTTCTGCTGCCCTTATATTCTTCACAATTCCAGCATCCACGTTGTTTGTCCCTCCTGACCTCTCTGCCACCTTCTTCTACCCTTCCCCGCAAGACTTTTAAGGGTATTTCTCCCCCATCACTCCTCTACTGGACATGAAGTTTTAGAGGGGAATCTCACACACACACACACACACACACACACACACACACACAAACACACACATCTATTTACATGCACACATACACGCATACAAGCTAACACTCACGCTGTCACATTTGTGTGCCTACACACATACAGGCACACCCTCAGGGGCTCCTACAGTCACATGTACTCTCACATATACACTTATGAAAACACCAGAGGTTCACTCGAGTGCCTCCCCAGCCCACTCGACCTTTTACAGTGTCACACATTTTCTCAAGTGCACATCCTCTTGTACAGATGTGCATTCTTTCACACTCATACCCACGCCCCCTCCCCCTTCCCTATTCCCCCTTTGTTTTCCCCGTGGAGTCTTTGCTTTCCCCCTCCCCCACCGGGCCAGGCTGGTGGGTGACTTGGGCCCGTAGGAGTGTGTGTATTTGTGTGAGTGAGTATGGGTTGTTTTTTTTTTTTTGGTGGTGGTGGGGGGGGTTGGGGGCTGGCTGCTCTCCAGACTTCAGCAATCGCCTGGCATCTCTACCCACTGCTGGCTGGGTAGGCAACTCTCTCTGTCTCTGTCTCTTTCTCTGTCTCAGTCTCTGTCTTTCTCCCCTCTCTCCCCCTCCCTAGTTTCTTTCCCCCATCTCTCATTACCCCCCTCTCTGTCTCTCTTGCTCAGGCCCCCTCTGACTGTGACTCCCTCCTGCCTTCCTTTCCTCACCTCTCTCCCTGGGTTTATTGGGCTCAGGCTCAGAGGGCTCCTGCTGCCTGGGGGCGGGTTTGGGGGGGGAGGGCGGAGAAGGAGGAAGCTCTGGGGCCTCAGAGGGAGCAGAGAGATGGAGGCCAGGCATCTAGGGGCTGGGTGCTGGGCTGTGGGCAGAGGTGAGGGGTGCTTGGGACAGTGCAGGCTGGGGGTGGGAAGATTTTCGACAGATGGATAGCTAGATGGACTGATGGACAGACAGAGGCTATAGGACAGACGGACAGCCAGCCGGCCTGCCAGGCGAAGTCCCCTTGGCTGTATTGTGCTGGCCAATGATCCCTTAATGATTTCATTCCTCCCTTCTCTGCCGCTGCCTCCTCTCACGCTGTGTTTTCTCTCCTTCATGTGTGTATGTCTCTCTCTCTCTCTCTCTCTCTCTCTCTCTCTCTCTCTCTCTCTCTCTTTCTCTCTCTGCCTCCCTCCTGCTTGGCCTCCTCCCCCCCGACTTCACCACCCGCCCCCCCCTTCACCGCCTGCCTCTCCGGCCCCCCACCCCAACCACTACCTCCACCCCTTCCAGATCTTCCTCCTCCTCCTCCTCCCAGCTCGGCCCCTGGTCCTGGCGAGGCTGCCGCACGGTGCCCCTCGATGCTTTCCGAACCCGCTGCCTCTGTGACCGCCTGTCCACCTTCGCCATCTTAGCCCAGCTCAGCGCTGACGGGGTAAGTCCTGGGGAGACCCAGGGAAAGGGAGAGGAAGAGGGAGAAAGGGGGAGAGAGAGAGAAGGGAAGAAGAAGAAGGAGAGAGGGTGAGGAGAGGGAGGAGGAGAGAGGGAACGGGGAGGCAGGGAGGGAGAAAGATGCTGAAAGACACACAGGCATGCCATACGTATAGACTTGGAGAGAGAGGAAGAGAGAGAGAGAGGGAGAGAGAGAGAGAGAGAGAGAGAGAGAGAGAGAGAGAGAGAGAGAGAGAGAGAGAGAGAGGGAGAGAGAGTTGGGGTTGGGGGGGATGGGGAAGAAGAGAGAGACAGAAAGACAAGATGGGAAAGCTTCCCCAATGACATTGAAAGCGATAGATAGAAGGCGTCAGGTGCCTGCTGCTGGCTCTGCTTCTGCCACTCTCCCTGCCTTGGAACCGGGGGACCAGGGGACCTGGACAAAACTGGAGGAGGGGACCAGGGGTTTGTTCAGAGACCCCATGGGTGGCCGGTACCCAGCAAGGAGAGGCAAGCAGAGGCTGGGCTGGGAAGCTCCGGTCAGAAGTGACTTAACTGGATGTTCCAATAGCAGCACAGCTCTGGCCAGGAATGAGGAAGGGAGGGAGGGAGAGCAGGAGATGTCAGGCAGGGAAATTGGTGTCCGGGGCTGTCCGGTGCCTGGCTCTAGGGGCCCCCCGGTAGGAAGATTGAGTCCTAATGAACCTGAGGCAGTTCCGTCACTCTCACCCCTTCCCTGGGCTTTTGCGGTCCTCCGGCCTTTCTCTCTGAATGTCTCCTTCCCTCCTCCAAAGAAATCTAGGGATTGAGTGGTCCAAGGGCTGGCAGGGGGAAGGGTATCTTAGCCGTGAGACTTCGTCTGTGCTGGGATCTCATGGTGGGGTTGGGAAAAGAGCAAGAGTTTTGGCTAGCCAGGTCTGTCAGAAAGTTGGTGTTCTTAGACTTTAGACCTGAGAATAGAGCAGAGGAAGCTGGGAGCTGAGTGTTCTGGAGAGACTAGATAAATGAGCTGCGGAGTCTGGGGCATGGGAGGGGGCACTGAGGGGAACCAGAGCCTGGCAGAGGGAATTTAGGCTTTGGAAAGTCTTGGAAGGGGTTTGGATGGGCTGAGGTAGATCTGGGCTCTGAGGGATTGGGGGAGAGCTCTGAAATATTTGGGAACTAACCAGAGAATGAGTAAATCAGAATCTGGGAGAGAAAGGTGAGGCCCTGGGGGAGTAGAGACTATAAGGGGGAATGGACAAGCTTGGACATATGACTTGGGAAGCTCCTGGACATTGAGAACAAGGAGGAAGAGCAGAGAGGATGGGAGGGTGGAGATAGCCCAGAACCCAGGAGGGATTACTGAGGGTTATGGGGCCTGGGAGTGAGTTCTGAGAGGGCTCTGAGGGCTTGAGAGGAAGCTGAATGGTCTGAGGATCAGGGAGGGAAAGCTAGGATAAGGGCTTTAGAGACCAAAGAGGGAAGTTTAGGGATGTGAGCGACTTACTGGGAAAGCCAAAAGGTCTTGAGGACTAGAAGAAAATAAGAAAGACTGTAAGGGCCTAAGAAAAAGGGCTGAGGAAGCCCAGGACCTGGGAAAAGGAGCTGAGGGGTCGGAAGATCTGGGAGTGGGACCTGAAGAGGCTTAGAACTTGGCTTATGGGATGAAATAGCAGAGATGGAAGAGATCTTGGGCACTGGTGAGAGGGGCTAGGACTTCCCCTTTTCTCCATTTAACAAGGATGTCTGAGGCCCTAAACCTTGGAGATAAGAGACTAAGAGGAGAGGAAAGGGATGGTGGTGGTGGTTGGAGGAAGGGAAGGTTGTTCCTAGAGCAGCATCCCTCCTCCCCACTCTCCCTTAAGGCTCTGGCCGTCTATAAGGCTGGGTCTCAGTGCACTCCTGGGGGCAGCCTTAGAGCCTCCAAGAGCCCAGTCAGTTGTCTTTGTTAACCACAAGTATAGTGCCTGGGCTCTGCTTTGGGGGTCCCAGGGAATTGGGGCTCTAGCCATGTCAATCAAGCCCATAGGAAAAAGGGAAGACCAGGCACTGGAGGAATGAAGTTGGCCAGGAGGAGAAGCAGGAGTAACAGACAAGGGCTGGACGTACTTTGTTAGATTTTCTGGTATGAGAGTTGTTTATTATTATTATTGCCAGTGGTGATGGCGCCAATAAACAACTCAATGCATTTGGTGGTGTCTTTGGGTTTCCATGGGAACTGCAGTGGCTCCAGGGTACCTAGGAGGGATAAGATAGAACCCACTAAGATAGGACAGGCCAACCACCCCACCCTATGCTGTCACTCTCTACCTTACAGACTTGTAAAGGAGTCTCTGAGAAAACCTTAAAGTGCCCTAAAGATAGATACTGTTCTTCATTTTGACATAGGTCTCCTTATCCTACTGAGAGGGTCCTCTGGGACAAGCTTGATCCCAGGCATCTATTCCCCACCAATTTCCTATGAAGTCTACCCTTTTTTTAAGGGAATCTAGGTCGGTTTTGGGATCTAGCACGACCAGGAATTATCAGTCTTGTGGCCTCATCTCTCAAAGTCTAACCAGGCTAATAGGCAGAACCTGTGCATCCAAGATATTGCTAGGGAAGAAGAGAAATGAGTCCTAGTCTGGAAAGGGAGAGGCACAGACTCTGTCCTCAAGAAGTCCCTGGTCTGCAGTGAAAACAGGGACCTATATATGGCATTGGTACCCATCTATCTGGTATCGAAGCAATTAAAAGATTATATCCAGTTAACTGAAAGAGGGCTTCCATCTTTCCTTCTATAAAATCGGGGTGGGACTAGATGACTCTGTAAGGCTTTTCTCAGTGTGATAGTCTATGGAATTCCTATTCTGAAGAAATCAGAAAATATCTCTTAAGTATATTTAAATACATTGTTGGGTAGGAGCATCTTGAGGTGAGTAGCTGAGGGCAATTCCCCTGGCAGATGACAGTTAAGTGAGTTTGGTCTAAGAAGACTCCCGTGGAGGAGGTAGCTTGGAATCTCCAGTCACCACAGCAAGAGAAGGCTCAAGATTCTACAGTGTCTATTGGTTCTTCCCTTTGGTTTTAGTCAAAGGCTCTGAGATGGATTAGTAATCATAGAACCAGAGCTAGAAGGGGATAAATCAATTAGCTTAAACTCCTCATTGTAGAAATGAGGAAACTGAGGCCCAGAGAGGGGGAAGGGAATCTTCCAAGAGAACCCAGCTAGTAAGTCACTGAGTAATCATGAAGTGCTTGCTTTGTGCCAAACAATGTGCTGAGCTCTGAGAATACAAATGAAAACAAGCAAAAAAGACTGCCTGCCTTCAGTGAGGGTACACTCTAATGGGGGAAGATAAGCATCCTAAGAGGTAAGGTGGGGTGGGAACAGGGAGGAGGTAGCCTTAAGGGGGTGTGGTCACCAACTCTGAAGAGTCAGGATTAAAATTGGGAAAAGAGACAAGGAGTAAACATGATTGGCCCAGGCACTTCCTCAAAATGGAGGTCCCAGGTTTGGAACTCACCAGTGGGAAAAGGGGGCCTCAAGGGCATGGGGATCTTCCAGGGCAAGAAAGCTCCAGGGCTTAGAAGAGGGCTTGATCAGATTCCAAGGGCAAGGTCTTTTCCACTACAACACAATGCAAAATGACCCAAGCCACGGACTCCTAGACAAGGAGAAGGAGGCTTCATAGTCAATACAGAGTGGATTTCTCCCTGGTCTAGGCTGAGCTAGAAGATCATAAAATCATAGAGCCCCAAGGGGCCTTTCAGTGTTTGGTAAACCTTCCAGTACTTTATAACAGCGCCATGTTATTATTAATATTATTATTGTCATTAGCAGCGGTGGTGATGATAGCATTATGTCCAGCCACCTCACATTATAGATGGAAAACCGAGGACCAGAGAGGGCTCACAAAGTCATCCTCTAAGTCAGTGTCAGGGCCCAGACTTTGGACTTGAACCCAGGTCTTATGACTGACTTCCAGGACGGGACTTTATCCCTTCTGCCAACATCGCCAGGGATTTAGGTCAGATGGGAAGAAGGATAATGAAGGTGATAACATGCCGGAATAGTGAGTTTGTGGATGGCTTGCCAAGAAACAGGTCTCTTCAACACAAGCTGGTATTTGAGGAAATTGCCTGTTGGCCTCGGGAAAGCGTTGTGACTAGATGTGAGAACGTAAGATTTGCTATGCTTTTCAAGGTGCTTCCGCTCCATCCTCTTTAATCCTTCCAGCAGCTTTTGGAGGAAAGAAGAGCTAGAGTTATTCTCCCCTGGGACTAGAACCAACAGGGACTAGAACCCAGGTGTCCTGACTCAGAGGCCATGGTTCTTCCCCAATTACTCGGCTAAGTGAGATAGTACGGGATGTTGAGGAAAGGGCACTGTATTTTTTCTTAATTGTCCATTAATAAGCATTTATTTTCTCTTCTAACTCCCCTTCTACCTCCCCCACCCACTGAAAACAGAAGAAGAAAAATGAAAAAAAAAATCCTTCTATAAATATGTATGGTCAAGCATGTCCCAAAATATATGTCTAATTCTGTATCTTAAGTCTGCCACCTCTCTGTTGGTTGTCCATGCTTGGGTTCAGAAGTTCCAGATTTTAATGCTGGACCAGATGTTTACTACCTTTGTGATTCATTTTCCTCATCGGTAAAATAAGGGACTAGATGACCCCTCCAGATACTTCCAGCTCCAAATCCACTGAGTCTTACTTTTATTGCCACAGGCTCTTCCTCCTCTTACCTCTCTCACACCCCCCCCCCCCACCCAAGGAGCCCGAAGCCCAGATCATAGGACCTGAAGCTGCAAAGGAAGGTTTTTCTATTTTGTTATGCGGAGGAGTCCTTTTGTGTATGGATTGGACTAGATGGCTGGTGAGATTCCTTCCAAATCTGAAATTTTGTGGCGTTACAGATCACCTAGCCTGCTTCCTTCTTTTTAACAAATTGGGAAACCGAGATTGCAGGGGTAACCTGACAGTCACACTATTAGTAAATACAGCTGGGATGGGAAGCCAGGCCTTCTGTCTCCAGATTCAGATCATTTCCCCTGACCCCACATGGCCTCCCCGCAACCTTTAGCTGAGGATGCCAGATTCACACACACAAGTTACAGAAAGTGAACAGGATGAGTTGGGATTGAATTATCAGGTCACACTCTAAGCAATGTAGGGTTTTGGAGAAGGGAGAAATCTCCACAGCTGGAGTATTCTGGAAAAGCTTCCTGGGGAAGGAGGACCGAAGATACTCAGGAACGAGGACCCTGAATAATGCTCTAGGAACCTGCCTTGAAGCTCAGGAGGGTTGGGAAGCCTATGAGATGACTTCCCAAACCATTTCCCAAGCAAACATCCCTGGGACCCTTCTCAGGACAACACTGCTAAGTTATCTCCCTCTGCCCCGGTGCCCTTGGGCAGGGCAGGCCTGGAATTCTGTGCCATCCCCACCCCCAGCCCCCTAAAATGACTTGGTTTCTTTTCTAGAGCATTGGAAGGTCTTTTTTTGGACACAGTTCCCATTAAATATAATCCAACAAAAATGTATTAAAGACTTCCTGGGTGCAGAGCCCTGGGCTCAGCACTGGGAAAGTTATAAGGTTTAGATAAAACTCAATGCGTACCCTCTTTGAAGCTTCAGGTCTATCAGGGCTATAGGACACAAACACAGATAACTTTAATTCACCGTGTTACCTGATAAATGCATTAGAGACCTGCAAACAAACTGCTACATGAAAGGTGTTGGGTTTTTTTTTTTTTTTGCAGGGGAGGGGTGGGATAAGGGGGTGGAGAAAAGATCAGAGAAAGTTTCCTAGAGATGGTGTTTGAAATGGATTTTAAAGGAAAGGTAAGCAGCTGGGTGCATCAGGAAGTAGAGCATGGGACCTGGAGTCAGGAAGACCTAACTTTGAAATCTGTCTCAGAGTCTCCACAAACTATGTGACCATGAACGAGTCACTTAAGTCTGGTAGCCTCATCTGTAATGTAAAATGGGTTTTATAACAGCACATACCTCACAGGCTTATCGCTCTTTGCAGATGTTAAAGGTGTACATACATACACGCATACACGTACGCACACACTTACAAAGACTTAGTGAAGTTTTAAGCTTTCGTAGCTTAAACGTATACGTATGGGGTTTTCAAAAAGTCATATACATATATACATACATGTATATATCATATATTTATATAATCGTATGGTATATATGTGGGTGTATATCTCTTTATTTCTCTATCTATCTATCTATCTATCTATCTATCTATCTATCTATCTATCTATATGTTAGCTATTAGCATTCAGTGGGAGAAAAGGCATAAGAAACAAGAAGAGATAGTTTGAGAGGCTAAAACGGGGCAGACTCCTATACTATCAGAAGCCAATGACTGACTTTGGCTTGAGGAGGGGGAGGAGGGGAAATACCCAAGTGTCCCACTTCCTGTAGGTTCCTCGTTGTTTATTTATTGTTTATTAGTTGTTTGTTTTAGCATAAGTTTTCATCCTCATTGTCAGTATGCTATCAGGAAAGGAAGGAATGAGAAGGGAATGGGGAAGGAGGGGCTTTGACATAGGACAGCTACATGGCACGGTGGATAGAGTGCTGGACCTGGAGTCAGGAAGAACTGAGTTCAAATCCAGCCTCAGATACTTACTAGCTGTGTGACCCTGGGTAAGTCACTTAACCCTGTTTACCTCAGTTTCTTTCTCTGTAAAAATGAGCCAGAGAAGGAAAAAGAAAATTCTTCCAGTATCTTTACCAAGAAAATCCCAAATGGGTCGGGAAGAGTCAGGCACGACTGAAAATGACTAAACAGCAACAACAACATAAGGATTCTGGAGGGAAGGGATTTGACACAGGCTGATTCAGAGAGTAGAAAAGTAGTGTCCCCATCATGGCAGGGATGACCACTTGTTAGAGATGCTCTAGTAAAAGACTCCTTAACCTGAGATCTGTAAAAAAAAAAATAATAAGTTTTTTGGTAAAGACATTTCAATGTAGTTGCTTCCTTTTGTCATTCCATAGATTTTATGTCATGCATTTAAGCCCATGCTTCTGAGGCTCCATAAAAGGGTTTCATGACACAGACACAAACAAGGTTAAAGACCCCTGACCTAACCCTGTGCCCTCACTGGACACACAAGGAAACAGGCCCAAGCTGGGGAGGGGGTGGGGGAGGTGGCTTGCCCAAGATCACATAGCTTTTAAGTGGCCAGAATTAGGGTTGGAACCCAGGTCCTCTCAATCTGGTCAGAGCTCTTCTCTCTCTGGGGAAACAGGATTGGAGCAGATCCTCCGAGTCAGGCTTTTGCCTGAGCAGGTTAGAGATGCAAAGGCTAAAATAAGAAAGCAGAGAAAAGGTAGGGCCAGCCAGAGCCTGCAGGTGGCGCGGCCCAATTCTCTGGGCCCAGCAGGAGCTGACAAGAAAGGAGGCTGCCACAGATGAAGGCAGGCCAAACTCTGTCTGGACTCCCGCTTATCCTGGTGGCCTGGCCTCCTTTCCTAATTGGATGTGGCTTCCACAGGTGATTTTAGAGAGACAGTCACCGCTCGGGAGTGGTGGACAGTCAGGAGCCTAGGACTTGGAGCCAGTGGACCTAGGTTCAAATCTCATCTCTGTCACAGACAGCTGATTCAGCCTTGGATAGATCACTAAATCTTTTTAGACCTGTGTCTTCATTTGGGGGGAAAAAAAGAAGAGTGGTTTAGGTAAGGGATTCTTAACTTTCTTTGTGTCATAGACCCTTTGGTAGGCCAAACAGCTTCTCAGGACAATTTTTTTTCTAAATTAAAAAAAAAATAATTAGTGAAGGCAATGCTAAATTTCAGTTAGAGGTCAGAGAAATAAAGATATAATACATGTATATACACATACACAGATATGTATGCATGCACTATATGTATATACATATATGCATGTGTATACATATATGTATATAATAATATATACTCACATATACATATATATGTGTGTCTACACACAATACATGTACATACACAAGTAAATAACATACCTGCTTCTCCTACGGTTATGAAAAAGTGCTCTATTAAATGACAATCTAAGGTAACAACAGCTCCTATTTCTTGAAGGATAACGAAGTGGTTTGAGTGAAGCAGGTAGAAAAATATTAGCCAAAAATCAGATGGGGATTATGACTGAACTTGACCCCTATGGGAACAAGCCTAGGTCAGAGGCTACATCAGCACTTAAATATAGGCAGACTTGAGTCCTCAGCCCAGCCCTCGTTTGTGACCTTGGACAAATTTTCATGCTTCTCTGGGCTTGTTTCCCCATCTCAGGGCCGGGGTAGCCCTTCTTCATCCCCGAGCTGTGTTGTTTTATGTTTAAGAGGTGGGGGCAGGAGGGGAGAGGAGACAAATCAGCCCAGCTCAGGATAAAACCTACCTAAAGTGACTTCTCTTTGTGATATCAGGGTCCAGTGCAAAGAATGCTAGCCCTACTATCCCGGCCCTTACATTTACTAGCTGGGGGTCATGGCCAGGTCAGTTTTCGAGCCTCAGTTTCCTCCTCTGTGAAAAAGGGAGTAAGAACTCCCAGAAGTAGTGTTCTTTGAAGGCATCAGAATGGTTATTGGAAAGATCTGTTAACTGAGGAGTCTGCTAACCTGGGCTCTAACCTTAGTTTTGCTTCTTGCTGCCTGTAACCTTCATTAAGTCATTTAGCCATCAAGTCATTTATTATTTTTATTTATATCTTTTGTTTTTGCATTGCCTAGATTTCTCTCTGTCTGTCTTCCCCTGGCTCCTCCCACAGAACCAACCTTATAACAAAGAATTTTTCATTGTCATTTAACTTCTTTGGGAAAATAGCTGTGTTAAGGATGGGAAGTATTCTAGAAATGGGTTTTACTAGTTTCTCCTGGATCTCCTTCCCTGACCCTGAAGCTTCCCATCATAGCGGATAGAGTACAGGGCCTCTAGAAGAGCTGAGTTCATTTACTACTTATTCGACCATGGGCAAATCGTGTCCCATCCATGTGCCCGAAGCAACTCTCTAGGATTTATCTCCTAAGTCAGAGCGGACAGTCTGTGATCTGTGTTGCCAGAGGCAGTTCCCTATACTGACAAAATCACTGATCTTTTTTTTTTAAAAAAAAAAAATCTGTCTTTTAAATATTTTATCGATGCTCCTTTTTTAAAAGATTGTTCTCACTTCCCAGTGGCCCCACCTCACCCCCAGAGAAACCTCCTAGTAACAAAGAAGTACACATTTAAACAAAATAAGTCAGTGATGGGTGTTCTGTCTTACAATGCACACCTTCTTCTGCCCGGATTGTACACCACCTCTCTGCGGAGCAGCAGCCTCCTAAGTCTCACACCCTGCCCTCCTCCTCCTGGCCAGGGCTACTCCAGGGATTTCTGTTTCTGAGTTACCTGGCCTGTGGACCTCAGGGCCTGAAAGGATTATTTAGGACATATGCTCTTTCACTGACTGTGTGACCCTAGGCAAGTCACTTAACCAATCGGTGGCCAGCACAGCTCTTTAAAAAGACATTCAGATTTACTGACTCCATGTTGAATTGCCCACTGAGGAGGGTCTGAATCTCAGGATGTGAGCAGAGGGTTTGCAGCCAATGAAGCTGGCCCGGCTGCTCTGTACCAAGCTTCACGCTATCCACAGTGCCTTCATACATGACCCCTTCTTATCCGGCACCTTACTTGGTCTTCCCAGCAGCCCAGTAGTCAGAGCAGGGATTATTATCTCTGTTAGGCAGGGAAGGAAACTCGAGGCTGAGATAAAAAAAACACACGGTCAAGATCATACAGACAGAAGCTGAGCCTGGAAGAGAACCCAAGTCTCGTGGCTTTTAGGCTAGAGTTATTTAGAAAACAGTGAGGGCTGTTGTTAGTGACGTCGAGGAATCCCAGCTGTTATTCATACATGACATCCCATCCCTGTGCCTTGGCATAGGCCGTTTGGAGTGGCACTCCCTCCTCACTTCCGACTCTTAGAATCCTTAACTCTCTTCGAAGCAGAGTGTAGGTGCTGCCTTTTCCACAAGGCTTCCTCTGATCCCCTCAGTAATTAATGGACTTTACCTCCTGAAATTACTTTGTTACCACTTTTTGTTTTCTTTTTTGCATTCGTGTTTATCGATTGTAAGATCGTTGAGGGCAGGTACCGATTCTTTATTTTCTTTTTGTATTTAATTCTATTGTAATTAATACTTAATGGATCGAATTGGAGAATAATCATCACAGGGGCTGGACTGGCCCTTCTAAGTAAGGCCCTTTCCAGCTCTGATGTTAGAGGCTCATTTCTTTCTCCATTTAGGGGCCAGCACTTGATGGGATACTCAGGAACTACTCAGGAAACACTTGTAGGATAAGGCTCAAAAGGAATGTGGGGAAACATTGGGAAGCATCCAGGCAGGACCAAGGAGGAGATGGGGGCAAGGGAAGCCAGCTGCCCTGTCCTAATGAGGGCAGGAAGAGGCAGATGGTCACAGCAGATCGGGGGTCGGGGAGGGCGGGAGAGAAGCAGGCTGGAGGTGCATGGAGAATGAGCCTTCCATCAAGTAGTGCATGTCCATTTGCAGGTGACAGAACAACAGGCCAGGCCCTAGGGAACCCAGCTAGCTGGCTGGCATTAGATAAGAAGCTAGCTAGCCAAGAGAATGCATTACCTCTTCAGGGTCATCTCCTTGGTCATTCCCTCCTTCCCCCTGCCTCTAGTCAGGATGCCATCTGACCTTGTACACTATCGGAGTAATTCCCTCTCCCTTTGAGGACAGTTTTCACCTTTGCAATGGCAATGGTGGCCTTGGACATCTTCCTTTCCCACTGTGGACCTTGATTTCCTCTTCTGTAAAACTAAGAGTTGTGATAAATTGGTTCCTTAAAGTCCTTTCTAAGTCTGACATCCTGAGATTCTTAGTTATATTGCCTTAGTGATAAAAAGGAAATACCTATTAGAAGTTGGGGGCTCTGTGTTTTTTCTCCTGCAGGGAGCGGGGTTGCACTGATTTTATCCACATACCCTTAGCCAGGCTTTCTGGTGACCCACAGCATGTGATTGATACAGATAGTATGGTTTGGACCCAGTCTGTGACCTGGATCAGGGCTCCCAGGCTATGATCGTATGACCCTGGGCTAGTCACTTAACCAGTGTACAACACAGCTCTTTAAAATGACATTCAGAGGAAGTGTTAATTCGCACTTATAGGTCACAGATCTGATCCCCCTTGCCCTAAAATGCTAATCATTGCTATTGAACTAAAAACCAGTGATGTTTATAGAGTTTGAAGGTTTCCAAAGCATTTTATTCACATTATCTCATTTGATCTTAACAACAGCCTTATGAGGTAGGTGCCGTCATTATTCCTATTTTACAGATGAGGAAACTGAGACAGACTTACCCAAGATCCTGTAGCTAGTAGCTGCTGGAGGCAAGATTTGGGACCATGTTCTTTTCTGACTTAAAGTCTAATGCTCTTTCTAGTGGAGCAGGCATTAAGATTTAGTCTTCAACAAATAATAACAATTCGCATTTCTCTAGAATTTTAAAGTCGTCAAGCCATTTTCCTCATATCAGCGCGGGAAAGTAGATAATATAAGTATTTTTTTAATCCTTGTTTTTCAGAAGAGAAAAATCTCAGTTCCAAAAATTGAAACGACTCATTGTGTGACTTCAGGCCAATTTCTTCTTTGCCTTGTACTTCACTTTCTCCGTCTGCAAAATGAAGATCTTTAAGGTCTTCTCCAACTTTATGAGAAAACAATCACAAAATTCCCTGCAGAATAATCACAGGCTATCAGAGCTAAAGAGACATTAAAAAATATCTAATCCAAAGTCCTCATGTGACATAGAAAGGAGGAACCTAGGGTCCAGAAGGAAAGGGGCTTGGCCTAACGTAACATTGGCAAATTAATGCCACATGTGAGACTGGAACACGGGTTTCCTGAACTGATTCTCACAATAGCCCCAAGAGGTCAGTAGTGTAGCAATTAATGTGCCCAGTTAACAGATGAGGAAAGTAAGGCACCAAGAAGGGAAGTGACCAGCTCAAAATCTCACCTAGAGAGGTCAAAGGATCATAGAGGTAGAGCTGGAAAGGACCTTAGAATCCATCCAGTCCATCTCTCTAACTTTACAGGTGAAGAAACTGATGGCTAAGGATTTTAGGTGACTTATCCAAGGTCACAAAGATAGGTAACATTGGATACAAGATTTAAACCCAGACCCATTGGTCTTTCCAATTCATCATTCTGCTTCCAAAGTCTCCTGACTCCTAACTGAGGAATTATAGGAAATTAGCATTAGAATTCTAAGGGATCTCAGAGGCTATCAAGGCCAGTCCTCCAGGTGAGGAAACTAAAGCCAGAGGAGATCAAATGACTTACCCGAGGTCATAGAGAAACTAAGTATGAAAGGAGGGATTTGGAGCCAGGTCCTCTTGCTCCAGAATCTGTGTTCTTTCTATTTCACCCCACTGTTAAGAAATAAGAGTACTAGTACATAAAAGGTACTCAAATATTTGGTAACTGATGAAGATAATTAGAGATGATGTGAGCAGATGCTGAATTATGTTACTTAGATAGACCTATAGGAATTTCCAGGAGGAGCATCTCAGCAAGGGCCAGGCATTTCAGGGATGGATGACGTCCTGAAGGAGATGGAACGCGAGTTGGACTATGAAGGATGAGGATGTTGGACAGCATGGTGGGGGAAGGAGAGAGCCAAGGAAGTGAGAATGATTCTAGTTTACGGAAGGAATAGTGAGGAGAAGAGCTGCCTGGAACAGAGGGAGGGCGAGTCATAAGGCTCCGGATTGGGTTAGGCATTATTTTAGGCTTTGAATGCCAGGCTGAAGTATTTGGACTTGGTCTTTCGAAGCACCAAATGCCTTGATGAGTTGTGAGGGATGTGAGAAGCTCTGTCCCTTTGCTCCACGGCTGAGATCTCTCTTCAAGGGTGACTTTAGGATTTAGGCCTTACCCAGAGAGTGGACCTCAGTGCCCTGGAGGCAGGAGTGGGGTGGGGTGGGGTGGGGTGGGGTGGGGTGCAGTGAGGTAAAGAGAGAGCACTCTAAGGTGCTTCAATGTTTCTGGATGTTTTTCTTCTTTCTGTCAGCTGGTAAAGTAGGTTAGAGTAGCTGGAAGCCAGCATAACATTGGAGACAGATGTGACCCCAGACTGAAAGGAAGGGAAGGAAAGGGGATGGAAGATGGAGACAGAGGCAGATATCCAGAGAGATAGGGCCAGAGGCATAGAAAAGGATACAGAGAGGGATTGAGACAGAGGGAATGGCAGAGAAAGTGATAGCAAGAGGGGAAGGGGGAAGACAGACAGGGAGAACTAGAGACAGGGAGAGGAGAAAGACAAAGGGACAAAGACACAAGGCGGGAGAGAGAGACAGAGAGAGATACAGAGAGAGATACAAAGAGAGAGATAAAGAGAGATACAGAGAGATACAAAGAGATACGGAGAGATACAAAGAGACACAGAGAAAGAGATACAAAGAGAGAGAATGACAGAGAAAGTGATAGCAAGAAAGGGGGAAAAAGACAGGGAGAACTAGAGACAGAGATTGGAGAAAGACAAAGGGACAAAGAAACAAGACAGGAGAGAGAGACAGAGATATAGAGAGAGACACACAGAGAGGGATACAGAGAAAGATACAAAGAGAGAGATACAGAGAGAGATACAAAAAGATACAGAGAAAGAGAGATACAAAAAGAGAGAATGACAGAGAAAGTGATAGCAAGAAAGGGGTGAAAAGACAGGGAGAACTAGAGACAGAGACTGGAGAAAGACAAAGGGACATAGAAATAAGGTGGGGAGAGAGAGACAGAGACAGAGAAAGACAGACACAGAGAGAACAACAGACAGAGAGAGCTCTAGATAGGGATAGAATGAAAGAGAATATAATACAGATTGGAAAGTAAGGAAGGAAGGAGAAAGAGGAAGGTAGAATTGTCAGTATAGTTCCTTCTGTGCTACTATGTGAGATCCTTAAATAATTGTCCGTTGGCCCTCTCTAAACTGCTAAATCCCATTCCACCCCTACACTATTCAAATGCCCTGAGATGTAGTTGAGAACAGCAGGTGGGGATCTTAGCTCAAAGCCCTGTGAATGTGAGTAAGGGATTAATTACTAGGATGAACAGACAGAGGGGGAAAGAATCCTAGAATGTGAGAACTGGAAATCACCTTAGAACACAGGATAGAATACAGAGCACTGAGGCACCTTAGAGGCAATCTGCTCCAAACCTCTCCCTTCCCCCAACCTCATTTGACAAGTTGGGGAACTGAGGCCCAGAGACGTAAAGTAACTTGCCCATGATTTCAATGAATTATTTTCAGAACCAGGTTGACAGGATTGATCCTGGGTGAGGAATTATCAGTTGTATCTGTATAGCATCTCTTATTTTACAGGCAGAAAAATGAAGGTCCAGAGAAGTTAATTCCTAATGTCTTCTATACCCTAGATTTCTTTGCACATCATTTAAAATTTATTTTTGATCCAGAATTGTGATTTCACTTACCTAGAGCAAGGACTGGCATGGCAGGGAGATGTCTGGGCTGTCTACTAGACCTAGTGACTGCTCTCCAATCAGGAAAGCAAGACCCCAGAGTGGGAGCTGGAGAACCTAATAAGAGAACTTTAATAAGCCTCACAGTACTAGAGAGATCCAAGCTTTTCTCCTGCCTTGGCTTGAAGTCTTCTAATCACAGGGAGCTTATTGTCTTCCAAGGAAGTGAATTCCGTTGTGGGACAGCTACGATTATTAGAGAGTTCTTTCTAGCAGGCGACCTTTATGCTTTTTCTTCATTCTGCAATGAATGAAGCCTCCCTCATGTCCCCAGCCTTGGGTTGTGCTTGGCTTGGGGGGAGGATAGAGAGGGAGGATACCCCGTTGGGGAGAGATGAGCCATCTTCTCTACTCCTCCCTCACCAAAAGAGAAAGAGAGAGAGAGAGAGACAGAGAGAGAGAGACATAGAGAGAGAGAGACAGAGAGACAGAGACAGAGACAGAGACATAGAGAGAGAGAGAGACAGAGAGAGAGACAGAGACAGAGACAGAGAGACAGACAGACAGACAGAGACAGACAGAGAGAGATATAGATAGAGAGACAGGCAGACAGAGACAGAGGCAGAGACAGACAGAGAGAGGGAGAGAGAGCACACAAAATGTCAAGTGCTTGGCTGTGGGACTAGTTAGTGAATGCTTTAGGAGGACAGAAAGGTCAGTATTGGCTAGTCAAGGTCAGGGAGGGTAGGCAGGGAGCCAGGAGGAGGTCAGACCTGAGTCTTTCCTTAAAGAATGGGTAGGAAAGGAAGGGAGTACCTTTCAGAAAGCAGGAGGAGGAAAAGAATGAAAGAAAGGAGGGGGCCAGTGAGAACACATTTCATTCACAGTCTCAGGTTAAATCTTACTTACCCATCCTCCTGACACCCCTCCCAAGAAACCAGTGATGTCATGGGGTCACAGACAGAAGCTTAGATTGGGAGTTAAGAAATAGGGGTTCTTGTCCTGACTGTGCCACTGACTTGGAGCCCCAACCTTCTGTCCCCTTCCATTCATGGCCTCGTGGCATAAAAACAGTCAGAAGGTGCCTTACGGTTCCATGGGTTCCACTGCATTGCAGCCTCTTTATTTATAGAAGAGGAAACTTAGTCCCGGAGAGGGAAAGGGGCTTCCCAGTTTAGCAAGTGAGTCTCAGAGACGGAACTAGGGTTGACGTCTAATCTACACCCTCCCATTCCATGAGTCCATCCCATTTGATTCTATTCCATTTTCCCATTCTTTCCTATGCCAGGGGCTGACACTGACATGTTCCCTTCCCCCACCGGGTATGTGTGTGTGTGTCTCTCTCTCCCTCTTGCAGAACATGGAAAAGGTGATTGTCCCCTCAGTCACACTCATCGTGGGCTGCGGCGTGTCCTCCCTGACCCTGCTACTTCTCATCATCATCTACGTTTCTGTGTGGAGGTAGGCAGGCTACTGACGGGTTCTCAGTATGCCCCATGGGACATGGGAGGGGGCCTGTGGGGGGTGGGAGGTGGCTGGCTGTAAGAGATTTCCCCAGACCTGATGTGTCACGAGTCACTGTCCTGACAGCCTGTCTTATCAAACGTTTTAGTGCCATTTGGACAAGGCAAGTCCAGGTTTCAGTTCTGACTCTGCTAAATGTTTGACCCTGGACCCGTTGCCGTATCTGTAAAATGGGGAGTACAAGCTCATTTCCCATCCCTTCTCTTCCTTCCTCCTTTCATTCTTCCCTTCCTTCCTCCTTTCCTTCCTTCCTCCTTTCCTTCATTCCTTCTTTCCTCCCTCCTTCCTTCCTCCTTTCCTTCCTTCCTACCTTCCTTCCTACCTTCCTCCCTCCCTTACTTCCTCCTTTCCTTCTTTCCTTCCTTCCTTCCTTCCTTCCTTCCTTCCTTCCTTCCTTCCTTCCTTCCTTCCTTCCTTCCTTCTTCCCTCCTTTCTTCCCTCCCTCCTTTCCTCCTGCCCTCCCTTCCTCCTTCCCTCCCTACCTTCTTTCCTTCCTTCCTTCCCTTTCTCTCTCCCTCCCTTCATTCCTTGCTAATTCCCTTCCTTCTTCCTTCCCACAATGTTATGAAAGTTAAATGACCTGGGGCTTTGAAAAGTATGGCTTTGAAGTGGTGTGGAGTAGTGGATAGGGCACTGGAGTCAGAAAAACCTGGGTTCATATCCTGCCTCGGATGCTTACTCTATGCCCTACCTTGAGTAAGTCATTAACTTTCTGTGCTTCAGTTTCTCTTAGCTGCAAAATGAGGGGTTGGACTCTACATCCTCTAAGGTCCCTTCCAGCTCTAAATCAGTGGTATTAGGTCAGTCCATAAGCTAATGTTGGGGGAGCGACTGCTGTACACCCATCCTGATGCGTGGTTTAGGACACTTATCACAATGTTACAGTAAAGACATGGGAGTCAGGAGACCTAAGTTTGGCTCCTATCTCTGCAGTAGCTTATGTGAATAGGGAAAGAAAAATAAAACCAACAAAACACTTCTTGTACCTCAGTCTTCCCCTCTGTAACCAAGGGAGAATAATACTTTCCCTGACCTGATTACCTCTCAGAGGGTTTTGTGAAGAGTTAGTGGAATTATTAAGCATAGTCATGCTTTAAAAAGTTAAAGCCCTATTCGAATTTAGACTAGAGCACACAAGAGCTAGAATGACCTTAGAATATAGAACACAATGTAAAATCCAGAGGGGGCCTTAAAGATCAATGGATACAACCTTCAGATTTGACAGATAGTAAAACTGAGGCCCAGAGAGGGGAAGGGACTTACCCAGGGTCACCCAGCCAATCAGTGACTATGGTAGAATATGATAAATTATTTTTATAGGTGGGGAAATTGCCTTCCAAAGTCCTGAGAACCGACTACTGGTTATTTTCCCAGAGGCATGAGCCAACATGATCTGATCTCTTTTTTCACCCTCAACCCCACCCCCACCCCTCCGTCCCTCCCTCACACTCAGCCGCAAATCATCCTGAATTTCAGTCTAAAAGGAAAATGCAACCCGTTCCCTACACTGGGGTCACATTGACCTGTTCTGCCTCCAGGGCTGCCCGACCCGGAGAGCGTGTCAGGAACTGTCAGGTTCAATTATCAGTGACATCATACTGGCTAATGGCCTTATGGGACTGGCTGGGGCCCACTCCAGAAGCAGCTGAGTATATCTTTAGAAAGCGCTCTGGGCGAGCAGTTGGAAGACTTCTAGCTCTGGCTTGCTTTGTGACCTTGGACTAGTCATTGCCTAGTCCTGAGGTTTCCTATACAATGACAGCATCAGAGAATGTGATCTCCAAGGTCCTGTGCAACTCAGACGCATGATGTTTTACTGTTCTCTGTTCTAAATTTCCTTTGAGCTCTAACAGGCAGCTAGATAGAGGGCTAGGCCTGGAGTCATCCTCCTGAGTTTAAATCTGGCCTCAGATACTTAATAGCTATTTGACCCAGGGCAAGTCACTTAACTCTATTTGCCTCAGTTTCCTCATCTATAAAATGAGCTAGAGAAGGAAATGGCAAACTACTTCACATTTCTGCCAAGAAAACCTCAAATGGGGCCACAAAGAGCCAGACATCTTTGAAATGACTGAACAACAAAACTATATGTTCTATGTTCTAAGGGCCTTTCCAGTACTAACATTCTATGTTCTTAAACATGCTCTGTGCTAAAGCCCCTTCGTCCTGTAACATTCCCTATTTCAAGGTCCTTTTTAGTTCTAATGTTCTGTGTTTTGTAGTTTAAATACTCCAAGGCCTCTCCCATCTCTGATAGTCTATGATCTGTTCTGGACCCAAAAGACCCAATTGGGCTGGTTTTTGTTTGTTGGTGGGGAGGGGGTTGGCAAAGGTTTTCATCAACCTTACACATCTCTGGGATTGGATGGCCTGAAACAACCAATTGTTTTCGTGCCTTGTGGATGCTGACTGCACCAGCATACACTTTAACCCTTACTATGCGCACTCTTGTATATACCCTTAGATGTACACCCCGTCAATTACACATCCCCATTTGTCCTCACAAACATGTTTGCATATACAGGTTCACACGTCTGTCTGTATGCACACACCACACACACACGTTCACTCAGATACACACACTCGCATATACAGCCTCACACAAGACCATATGTGGGGGCATATTGGATGTACGAATATTAATCAAGAGGACCAGCCATACACAGATGGTCGGAAAGTATAGACAGGGTTGTGGGACAACAGGCAGAGAGCCCGAAAGGACCCTAGTGGTCTTCTAACTCCACCCCTCTGTTTTAATACGTGAGGAAAGGGAAAACCTAAGAGTTAAGAAGTAGCAGAACTAGGATTTGAACCCAGGACCCATAACTCTAAATTTATTACTCCCTCTTTTGATTTGACATTGGTCCATGTTGGGCTCTATGTCCTCCATGAAGGAGCTCCCTGAGGCCACAAGGGATAATGCCTCCTGTGGCATGTAAGTGACACAGAACCCTCTCATTCTCCAGAAAAGGGTAAGGGTTTTTGCTTATTTGTGTTTTGTTTTGTTTCAGTTTTTGTCCAGATGTTTTTTCCACAATGTAGACACAGTCTAATAAGCATCTGACTCCTTATGTGCCTTTCCCAATAGTATCATTGTGGGGCTAGGGTCACGGTCATGGTCACTGGCTCTCTATGGTTCATATCTCAGGCCACGACAAGACGCAGGACCATGCTGATCATAGATTTAGGGCCGAGGGGAAAATGAGGGGCGATAAAATTCAGCCTCTTCATTTAACGGGTGATGAAACTGAGGACTAGCGTGGTTGAGTGAATTGTTCAAGGCTGCACAGGTTGTAAGAGAAAGTCCTTTGATTCCAAGCACTCTTTCTACTGGATGATACTCTTTCCCAAAGCCTGATAAAGGAATAGGGAGTATGATGATGACCATGGGATGGTGGTTATTTCTGATGATGATGGTGCAGGAGGAGATAATGGTGATGATGGTCACGGGGATTCTGTTTATTGTGATGGTGCTGGTGATTATGGAGATCGTGGTAACGTTGATTTTATGAGATGGTTACCTAGTTAGCCAGCTAGCTGAGAAAAGAGGCAGAAACAGAGATACACACACAGACACACACAGGGACAGAGACAGAGACAGAGGAATGCTAGTGATAATAGTTACTTTATAGATAGGGATGATTGTGATCGTTTTCATCTGCCATCATCTGATGATGATTATGAAGATGAAGGTGGTTGTGATTTGATTTTATAAGATGGTTATCCAGCTAGCCAGCTAGATGGGAAGAGGCACACAGACAGACACAGATAGAAACATACAGAGACAGAGAAAGATTAATGTTAGTGGTAATGGTTATTATATAGATGAGGATGATGGGGATTGTGTTTTCACCTGCCATCATCTGGCAGCAATTATGGAGATGATGGTGATTTTATTTTTATTAATTTTATGTGCTTTTATATATTGTGTTATGTTATGTTATGTTAATTTTATATATTTTATTTTATATACAGTACATTACTGATAATAACTCTATGTCATGATGCTTATGAAGATGAGTGTGGTGATGCTGCTGCTGATGGTGATGGCAGGGCTGGTCTTAGTGGCAATGGTGATGTTGAAGTCAGTCACATAGATGATGATATGGTGGTGCTCATCATGGTGATGCTGAAGAGGGTGATTGGTGATCGTGCATGTAGTGAGGGTGGTGAAGAGGTTGATGCAATAGTGATGTTGAAGTTGATTATATACAGGTGGTGGGTGTGTGGGTATCCGAGGAGCCCTAGAACCTCTGGTGGGAGGAACTGTCAAGCGCTTTCCAGGGCTGCTCATCCACCTTTGCTGTCTACCAGCACTCAACTCTCACCCGTGGCTCCAAGAAGCTGTACCATATGCAATGGCCACACCCTAGTAAAACCATCTTGGCACATGGATTAAACCAGTTTGAGGGTACCAACAGGCCTCAAACCCATCAGTGAGTTAGAGGATGTCTACCTCAAGCATGACTTTCCCTGGTGGAATGAGTAGATGAGAACAATTGGTTCCAACAGCTATGAGAGTGGAGCACTTGGAGCTCGGTCAGACATCTTAGATGCCGAGCTCATCCACTGCATCCTAGGCCATTGCCAGTTGTCCTAACTTTTGTCTTGCCACTGGACTTTGATGACTGGAAAAGAGAGTGAGGTAGACGGCCGTGTGCAACTCTGCCTCGCTTAAATCCAATTCTCCCATGAGTCAAGATATCACTCTGCCATGTCATTAGTTGTCTTCAAAAACTAAGGACAAACAACATATAGATAGTGATGACCATTATGTAAATGTGAGGGATAGGATGGGAGCTAGACCTGGTTGATGAAACTTCCTCTACCAATCCATGCCAGCATGTTCTCTGCCATGTATAATTTTAGAGCATTACCTAGAGGAGAGGTATCAAACACAGCCAGGGCACCCTGAAGCAGATTAAAACATAATTTTAGCAAAATAAATAAGAATATAGTAGAATACAGATGTTTATGTGTTGTTTTCTAAGTCAGGGATTCTTATGCATGGCTTAGTGGCTCCCCGTCTCTATTTGAGTTTGACACCACTGGTCTAGAGCATTAAATTACTTGCCCAGAGTCCACAGCTAGTATATGTCTAAGGCGGGACTTGAACATAGATTATCTTGGCTTTGAAGCCAGCTGTCCACCCGATACAATTGTCTCTCTTGTGAAGAGGTGATTATGTCAATGATTAAGATGGAGGCAGTGAGGGTGATCATGATGGACAAAATGATTCTAAATGACCAGACCACTTCCCCAACTTAGGGTCCTTAGACAAAATGCCAGGGCCTATTGAAGGTATGTTCCAAGACATTGGAACCAGTCCAGTGCCCTTCTGTTTTTTCTCTTCTCCAGGTACATCCGCTCTGAAAGGTCTGTTATCCTAATCAACTTTTGCCTCTCTATCATCTCTTCCAACGCCCTCATCCTCATTGGGCAGACCCAGACTCGAAACAAGGTAAGAATGCTCCTCGGATCCCATTCCACCCTTACAAATCATGAAAAGCAGCAGATTCTCAGTTTAACCCTAGCACAGATAGCTCCTAACGCTATCAGTAACCAAAACCCATGGAGGTGATGTAGACAAAAGGCTTTGTAGATGAAAATTGTTATGTTCATGAATGTTATCATTGTTAGATTCACAGAATTCTCAGTCGTGATAGATCTAAGAGATCCTTGAACCAAAGGATCCTCAACTTGGGCAGGGGAGTGAGGGAGGACAAACTTGGATGGGAAGAAAAATTACATCTTTATTTTCAGTAACTGCCAACTGAAACCAAAGATTTCCTCCAACTAGAGGCAGCTAGGTGGCTCTATGGATACAGTGCTACACTTGGAGTCAGAAAGACAGACCTGAATTCAAATCCTGCCTCAGAAACTTACTAGCTGTGTGACCCTGGGCAAGTCACTTTTGTTTATCTCAGTTTCCTCAATCGTAAAGTGGGGATTCATAATATCACACCTACCTCCCAGAGTTATTGTGAGAATAAAATGAGCTAATATTTATAAAAAAATTTGCAAATCTTAAAACATTATATAAATGCTACTGATAAAGAGGAAGAGGAGGATGCATATAGGCAACAAAACATTATTCTGAGGTCCCCATGAGCTTCACCAGATTTCAAAAAGTGTTCTTGGTTAAGAATTTCGTATTTGACCCAACCCTCTCAATTTGTAGAGGTAAAAAGGAAGGGGAGAAACTGAGACCTAAAGAAAAAAGTGACTTTCCCAAGATGTCACAGGAGGTGAACAATGGAGCTGGCCTTTGAACAGTGGTCCTTCAGATTCCATATCAAGTGCTCTCTCTTCCATTTGTTCCGTCTGCATGCGGGAGGTGCCTTGTCATCTCTCCTTGAGAGAGTCATCCATCCTGTCCTTCTAAAAGAAGTCCCTTATGTTCTGGGTCAGCTCAGATTGTTAGAAAGTTCTTCCTGGTGGTGACAAAAATATCCCTCCCTATAACTGCCCTCCATTGTTCCTAGTTCCATTCACTAAGGCCAGGCAGAATAAGTAACCTTTTTTTCCGTATCACAGTACTTCAGATACTTAAAGACCTTTACCATGTTCCTCCCAAGTATTTTTTTTCCTCTGGGCTAAAATTCCCCAATTCTTTCAGTCGATCCTCCATGGTATGGTCTCTAAACCCCTCACCACTCTGATGGCCCTTTTCTGGACATATTCCAGCTAGCTAATGTCCTTCCTAGATTGTCGTACCCAGAGCTCAGTCAATCAACAAGCGTCATTAAGTGCTTACCGCGTGCCAGGCACAGTGCTAAGCTTTGAGACTACAAAAAAGGAAAAAATATGGTCCCTGCCCCACAGGAGCTCATGGTCCAATGGGAGCGACAACTTGCAAATAACTGTATATACGAGATATCTACAGTGGAAATGAAGAACTGAACATGAGTGAGGTCTGACCAGAGTGGAGGCCATTGGGACCATCCCCTTTCTTGATTGAGACCCAGAGCCAGACTCTGCCTTTATTCACTCAGCTTAAGATCAATCACACTTGAATTTGGGGGCTCTTACTTCATACTAGACCATTTATGTTTTCTTTCTGTGTGTGAAGGGTTTTGGGGAAAAGGGTGCTAAAAAGTTGTTTTCAGTTATTTTAATCCTTTGGGGATTAAACAAAAGGCAATAGCCCTAATTAAAAGCAGAGGGAACACAGTCAAATGTAAGGAAACAGTGGTTCATCTCAGATCCACGTCATGTAGGGAAAAGCCCTGGAATGGATGGTGGTAAGCCTAGATTCCCTTCCAGCCTTTACCACCAAACTTGCTGTGTGACCTTGGCCAAGTCCCTTCCCCTTCCTGTGTCTGTTTCCTCATTTACAAAACGAGAGGGTTGGACTAAGGTTGCTTTCAGCTCTGACCTTCTTTAATGTACTAACTTAATAGTAATTCTTTAATCTAGTAACACCACTTTTATCACTTCATTCCCCTCATAGGAAACATCCTGGGGAGGCATTAAGGGACTTCTTATTCCCAGTTCACTGGTTCTTTTCCCCAGCAACAGATTGGACCCTAACTTTTGGGATAGGGTGAGGGAGCCCTGATCTGAGTCCCATACTGAGTCCTAGCCCAGGGCAGGATTCTAATGGGCTCACATCCAATGTCACAGACTCTGCCTTGATCTTAGTCATAGAATCAACCACAATCCAGGTCACTAAATCTTAAAGCTGGCCCCAGGTTGAGTCATAAACCCATGTCCAGACCCAGCCCTAACTTTGGCTATAAGTGAGTTGTAGTCCTGTTGCCATTGACTGAGCCTCGATCTCTGTCAGGGACTGAGCTCTAATCCAGGCCATCGATTGAATGAATGATTGAATGAGCCTTGCTTATTTACTAGGTGTAACTAACCCAGGTCACAGCCTGAGCCCCCTGACCCTGGCAAAAGATAGCCCTTGTCCACCTGTTATCTCCCACACGCTCTGGGCTGCCATGTTGTGGGATTCATGTGTTGCTCGGTGCAGCTCCTCCCTGTTCTAGGGGAAACAGCCTAGAGGCCTCCAGACAGGCAGGGGAAGGATGCTGGACCACAGAACGCTGTTCTGAAGGGTCAGGCTGGTGGATACATCCCATCCCTGTCCTCCTCCAACTTCCAATGCCTAGCATGGCCCCTGCATTCCCTGCCCAGGTGATCTGCACACTGGTGGCTGCCTTCCTCCACTTCTTCTTCCTGTCCTCCTTCTGTTGGGTACTCACCGAGGCCTGGCAATCCTACATGGCCGTCACCGGGAGGCTTCGCAACCGCATCATCCGCAAGCGCTTCCTGTGCCTCGGCTGGGGTGAGTGAAACCGGAGATCCCTCCCATGGCCCGGGAAAAGGGGTGGGTGGGACAGAGGACAGCGCCCTGGCTCGGGAGGAGGGATGCCTGGGTTCTGTCCTAAAATGAGGCACCTTTACAATCCCTGCTATCTCTGTGTCCTGGATTTTGTATCTCTTCTACTGTTTCCTGGTTCTTCGGCCAGACTCACCCAGCTCCCTTGCCCTATGTTGAAAAAAGATTCGAGGTTTTTTATTAGACTGCGTTTGCCTCAGTTTCTTCATCTATAAAATGGAGACAGTCATAGCATGTACCTCCCAGGGTTGTTCTGAGCATGAAATGAGATAATTGCAAAGCGTTCAGCACTGTGCCTGGCACACAGTAAGCACTGTGTAAATGTTAGCTGTCATCATTGTGATTATTCATTGTTGTAGGGATCCAATCAGATCATATTTGTGAAGCACTTTGCAAACTTTAAAGCACCATATAAATGGTAGCTATTGCTTTTATCATTATTATTACTGAGGATGATAATAATGGCTGGTAGTGTGATCTGGCCGCCAAAGACCTTATGCCACTCTTCCATTAAGAGAAGCGTCACTCAGACCGAGGAAGACAGTAGTGCCAACGTCATGTGCCTCACCTTAGGCATCGTATTGAGTTCTGAGTGAAGTCTGTACAGGACAGACACTGACAAGCTGGATTGCTTCCAGAAGAGTGACCAAATACCAAAAAAGACTGGAAACCATGACTTATGTGCATCTGCTGAAATGGATGGGGCTGTTTAGTCTGGAAAAGAAAAGACTGGTGGGGCCGTCATAGCTGTCTTTACTCTAATTGTTCATTGGCTAAGAGAGATTCGACTTCTGATTGACTCTAAAGGGAAACACTCAGTATAGTCCATGGCTGGAATTTGCAGAGAAGCCGATGTAGACTTCCTCCTTTAATGATGACTTTCTAATAATCAGAGGTCTCCAAAAGTGAGATAGGCTGCCTTGGGAGGTGGCTGGTCACCCTTGCTGGTGATTTACAATCACAGGATGGTTATGGTGGTGGTGATGGTTGTTCTGCTGTTAAGAAGAGATTTCTCTTCAGGGACAAGTTGGACAAAATAGTCTTGAGATCAACCCACAAACATTTATCAGGTGCGTAATATGTATCTAGCATGGGGGACAGGAAGACAAAAATGGGACGGTCCTTGTCATCAAGGAGATTATGTTCTGTTGGAGGAGACAATATGTACACAAATAAGCATTTGCAAAGTCTGCGCAAGGTAAATAAATGGTAAATTTCGGGTGGGGAGCACTAGGAACAGGCAAGTAGATGTTACATGATGATGTATAAGGTGGTACTTGAAATGAACTTAGAGGGAAGTTAGGGATTCTAAGAAGTGGACCTAAGGAGGGTATACATGCTAGGCATTGGGGAAAGCCCATGCAAAAACGTGGTGTTGGGAGATGGAATGTTGTGTGTGAAGAACAGAAAAGGAAAAAAAAAGACTAGCGTGGCTTGACTGCAGCACAAGTGAAAGGGGGTAATTGTGTAATAAGCCTAGAAAGGCAGCCTGGAAGCTGGTGGTGATGGAATGTAAGTGTCTAAAAGGGAAATTGACATTTGATCCTTGAGGCAATAGGGAGCCGCTTGGGTTTATTTAGCAGGAGAGAGACGTGGTAAGATCTGTGGTTTAGTGATATCGCATTGGCAGCTGAGGAGGAGCGGGAAGACCAGAAGCAGGGAGACCAGTTTCAGTAGTTCATGCAGGAGGTGATGAGGGACTGAGCTAGGGTGATGACCATGTGAGTGAGGAGAAGTTAGGTAGATAAGACTTGGCAACTAAAGGGTGAGAGCGTGTGGGAAAGTGAGGATTTGATGTAGACTCAGGTTAAGGACCTTGGCGCCTGGAAGGATGGTGGTGTTAATAGAAATGGGAAAGTTATGAAGAGAAGCGGGTTGGGTGGGAGGGAATAGAGATGAGTTCTTAATCAAGTTGGAAGCGTCCGGTAAGTATTTGGTGATACAGGACTGGAACCCAGGAGAGATGCCACAGGTGGATGTGTAGATCTGGGAGTCGTCTTTGTACATATGATAATTGGACCCGTGAGAGCTGATCACGTCACCAAAAGAGAAAGTTCAGAGACAGATGAGAAGAGTGCTCAGGACTAAACCTGGGAGTACATCTATGGTTAGGAGACAAGATGATGATGGTCTAGAAACAAAAGGGACCAAGAAGGAGCAGTCAGATAAGTAAGAAAGAGCAAGGTCGCAAAAACCCAGAGAGCAGAGGATGTCAGGTGAGAGAGGGTGGCCAAGAGTGTCCAACGATGCTGAGAAAGAAGTCAGGAAGGTTGAGGGTTGCATAAGGGCCATCAGATTTGCCACTTAGGAAATCACTGGTATCTTTGAAAAGAATAAGTTACTTCTAACTCTGGGCTGTGGAATTCCTTGAAATCTAACCCGTCTTTTGCTAATCCCTCTGTCTTCTTCATGATAGCCTTCTGGATTCTTAAAGACAACCCTTATGCTCTCCACCCCACCCCCACCCACCTCCAACATCTTCTCCAGATTAAACATCCCCAACAAACTTTCATTTGGTCTGGCGTCCAGTAGAATCCCTGGGCCCTAACCCCGATTTACCAAAGTCCTTCCCAAAATAGGGTGCTTGGGACTTAACATAGTACTCCTGATACACTCTGATTAGGCCACAGCGCAATGGGACCACCTCCTTTTTCGTTGTAGTATTGACTTTCTCTTAATGCTGCTCCAGTTCAAGTTTAGAGTTTTGGCTGCCATGTTGTAGTGTTGGCTTATACCAAGCTTGCAATCACAGAAATTCAGAATTTTGTTATTGTAAGGGACTCCAGTGGCCACAGAATCTAACTCGTGCTTGGAAAAACAACCTTCCCCCTGCCATTAAAGAATAAAATAAAATAATAATAATAGTGGTACAATTGGGCAGCTAGGTGGCACAATGGTGAGAGTGCCAGGACTGAAGTCAGGAAGACTCCTCTTTCTGAGTTAAAATCTGGCCTCAGACGCTTACCAGCTGGGTGACCCTGGGCAAGTCACTGGAGTTTGTCTCAGTTTCCTCATCTGGAGGAGCTGGAGAAGGAAATGGCAAACCACTCTAGTATGCCAAGAAAACCCCAAGTGGGGTCAGGAAGTATCAGACATGATTGAAAAACAACTAAACACTTTGCTTAAAGACCTCCTATTGTGGTAAACCTCTAGAGGCAGGCCTTTCTACTTTTAGACAGCCCAGAATAGTAAAGTTTACATTGACCCGCTCCATTGCCCCTCCCCCAACCTTCAACCTTAGTTTTCTCCTTTGAAAATTCCACTTATTGCTTTTAGTTCATCTCCCTGAGTCTAATCCCTCCTTCACATGAAAATTCACATTGAAGTTCTCAGCCAGCCCTGAGCACAGGCCCTTTCACAGAGCAGGTCCTAAATAAAGGAAGTGAAAGTTCTCCCAAGCTTGAAGATAGACCTCAGGTTCCCCTTAAGTCTTCTCTTCTCCAGGTCAAACATCTCCAGGTCCTTCAATCTAATCTCATATGGTGTGGATTTCCCTCTCTTGCTTGCCTTCCTCTGTATGTTCTTTAGCTTATCAATTAGTCATCATTTATTGAGCGCCTACTATGTGGCATTGTGGTAAGCTTATCCGTGTCCTTCCTCAATCGTGGTGCCCAGAATTAAATGTAATATTCTAGATGTGGGTGTGTGATTCACTAAGACCTTCAGATCCTTTTCATACCAACTGCTATATAGCCAAGCCTTGGCTTGCCTTTCTGCAGTCCACTATAGGACTTTACATTTTTATGGTTCCCAAACTTGGCTATCACCAACATGATCAGAGTCTTGAAACTGTCACAGATTCGACCTCTGGACATTGAGCTTCTGGGGTTTGTGGTAGGTTGTTGTTGTGTTTGTCCTTCATTTTCGAAGAGGACCATGACATCAGGGAAATGACGACACGACTTGCAGTTGACTTTGATTTGGGTGAGGGAGGGCTGTGCAAGGTCATCAGCCTCACTTGTTCCTCCAGAGCCATTTGGGTCCTGTGGCCTGATATTCACCAGAACAACTGGAAATGGCCAGGATGCATTGGGAGACCCTGGGGTACAAGAGGGCAGTTGGATAACAGGGGTGGGTTGGGAAGCTGGGATCTGACGATACCTTTGTTTCTGGCATTTCCCTCTTTAGGGCTTCCTGCTTTGGTCGTGGCCATTTCCGTAGGATTTACCAAGGCGAAAGGCTACAGTACGGTGAACTAGTAAGTACTGAGACATTGCCTCCCTTCCCCCTCCCTGTGCTAGAGCTCTGCCCCCAGTGTGGCTCAGCGGGAGGCTGGGGAACGGGAGTTAGTTGGAATACTCATTCTCCAACACAGACCCATTCCGAAGCATAGAGGTGGTTTCTCTAGTCATTCATCCAACAAATACCTCTTGAACCCCGAGCTCAGGGATGAATTAGACCTGGGCTCCTAGTCTAATGGGATGGGGGGAGGGGATAAGAGACCCAAATGCTGGAGACTTGTGGATGTAGTAAAACAAATCACTGAATGTGGACTCAGAAGACCCGAGTTCCAATCCCAGGTCTTTTATTTACTACCTATGTGATACTGGGCAAGGTTTTTAGCATCATCAAATCAGAGATTTGGAGCTAGGGGGGATCTCAGAGGCCATGCAGTCCAGCCCCTTCATTTCATAGAAGAGGAAACAGAGGCCCAAGGAAGTTAATTTTTTCCCCTCTCTGGGCCTAAGTTTCATCAGCTATAAAAGGAAAGCTTTGGGTTTGTTGTTTAGTTTTTCAGTCATGTCTGACTCTTCACCACCCCATTTGGGGTTTTCTTGGCAAAGATATTGAAGTGGTTTGCCATTTCCTTCTCCAGCCCATATTACAGATGAGAAAAACCGATGTGAACAGAGTCACACAGCTAGTAAGTGTCTCAGGCTGGATTTGAACTCAGTAAGACGAGCCTTCCTGACTCCAGGCACTGTGCCTCCTAGCTACCCAACTTTTGGGTTACCCAACCTTTAAGGTCTGTCTTGGTTCTGGATCCTCTAACGCAAGAGAGAGGATCCACACAGCCGTGCGATCGTGGGTCAATCGCTCTCCTTCGTGAGTGTCAGTTTCTTCATCTGTAAAGTGGGACTCACGCTCTCTGAGCTACCCTATTTCAAAGGGTCCCGGTGAAGAAAGCATTTTATAAGCACTTCAGAAACGTGAGCTGCTCCTGTTCTTAGATAAGGTGAGAATGGGATAAATGCTATAAGGTAAAAGACTCAGGGTTGTGAGGGCCCAGAAGGAGGAGAGAGCTTTTCTGATTGGGGGAGAGTCAGAAAGGCTTCTTGGAAGAGGCGGCACCTGAATTTAACCTTGAAGGATGGGCAGGATTTTAGCAGACAAAGCTGTTGGGGAAGACATGAGAAAAAGAAGAGGGAAAGCATATTTCAGGCAAAGGGAAAAATCGTCAGCAAGGTCAAGAAGTGGCAAAGTAAGACTCATGTTAGGAAGCGGTAAATTGTCCATAAGAACATAGGATTTCAAGCTGAAAAGGTCATTGTTGAGCATTGAATTCATCCTCTCCTTTTTTTCAGAATTGCTGAGTGAGGTCCAGAGAGGAAAAGTGGCATGTTTGTAGATGGACGGATAATTAAGAGGCAGAGCCACAATTTGAGTGACTAATGAACGATTGAACATCTATTAAGCGCTTACTGCATGCCAGGCACAGTGCTAAGCACCAGAGATAGGACCGCACACAAGTGAGACAATTCCCGCCCTCGAGGAGCTTACATTCTAACGGGGGGAAGACAACACATAAAAGGGAGCTAGAAGGGAATGATGACACGTGTTGGCGTGGTTTGAAAGTGGATGGAAAGTGGCAGGTTCTAGTTCCTGGTAAGAGAAGATGAAAGATTCCTATCAGAGCGCAGGGTCCTAGGGTCAGAGTCCAGGTTCTGGTGAGAGGGAGTGCCTTTCAACACCAGATTTGGAGGAGGAAGCTGGTTTGTTTTTGTCTTAATACTGCCAGACTAGAGGGCCGGTGATAAATGAATGAAGTGAATTTCCATTTCATTATTTTCTTTGGCTGGAGCAAAGTGAAGGACTGAAGAGTGAGAGGTAGAAGTAGAAAGGTAGGTTGGACTCAGACCATGGAGAGCCTGGAGTGCCAGGATAAAGAGCTTAGAGATGTGTATATATACACATACATATGTTTGCTTTTGTGTCATCTCCCTTATTTAATTTAATTTAATTTTAAGCTCCTTGAGAGAAGGTACACTGTCTTTTGTCTCTTTTTGTATCCCCAACACTTAGCATAGTGCCTGGCACCTAGCAGACACTTAATAAATATATGTTGATTGATTGGACTTTTTCTTGTAGGTACTACGTCACCGCATAAATGTTCTGCACAAGGGGGCAACCCGAGAGGTGGTATGGGATAGTGGAAAGAGCAGAAAGGCTTGGGTTCAAATCCCACCTTTGATGCTTACTATTTGTGTGATCTTAGACAAGTCTCAGAGTCCTTGGGACTCAGTTTCGTCCTGTGGAAAACGAGAGAGTCTAGATTAGTTGGTTTCTGAGGTCCCTTTTGGTTCTAAATCTATGAACCTCTGATCGGAGCTAGGCTTTAGAAATATGACTCAGGCGTCTTGATTTAGAGAGGGAGAGACCAGCAGCCGGAAGATGAAGTAGGAGACCATTGCCATAGCTCAGGGGGGTTGTATTGAGGGTCTGGACTAGGAGAACAAAGACAACGGGGCCTCAGAAACCAAGGGAATAGCATTGCAGTCATCATTGTTCCAGCGTCAGAGAGACGGAAATGAAGGAGGAGGGAGGAATCAGAAAGGCACAATGCAGGCTTCAGTGAGGGGGCAGGGAGATGATGAGTATGGCATTTGGGAGGAAATAGGAGAAGAAGGAGAGAAAGGGAGGAAGCCCAAGGGGGATGTCAGGAGCCTGGAATCTTATCACTGGGGCACTGGCTGGCCACTGGCATCAGGCAAAGAGAGACCTGGGCACCTGAGCATCAGCCACTGTCCCCCCACCCCCCGCCCCAGAGATGTCTGTGAGTCAGGCAAAGGGGGGGCGGAATACAAAGACAGAGGGGGAGAAAAACAATAACAAGGGAGAGAGACTGAGAGACGGATAGAATGAGGCAGAGGAGACACAGAGAGAGACAGAAACAAAGACAGAAAAAATGAGGACAAAGAATGAGAACAGAAAAATGGAGAGAGAGAAAGGGAGGGAAGAAAAGGGAGGGTGTGTCAAAGAAAGAACCAGAGAGACAATGCGAGAGATACACACAGAGACAATGTGACTGAGAGAGAAAATGGGAGACACATACATACACACACACATCTGTATAATAGAGAAACAAACAGAGCAGAGTATGTGCCCCACCTCAAGGGCCAGCGTTGTGTGACTGGCAGTTGAGTCTTGGATTCAAAAACTAACTAGCATCTCATCTTAGACAAATCTTCTCTGGACCTCACTTCCCTCATCTATTAAGGGGGCTGATTTTTCTGAATTGACTCTTTCATTGGGTCATTTTATAGGAAGAGCTTTATAAATTGGAGAGCTAAAAATAAATGGGAGTTATTACATTTGTTGAACAAGAGAACAGCCTAGAAAACACTTTGGAAGATCTAATATGCTTTATTATGGATCACATATTTTATATATATATATAATAATATATATACATATATATGTATATATATAATGTGTGTATGTATATATATATACATATATATATATTACAAATCATAGAATATCAGAGCCAGAAGAGACCTTAGAAATCATCTCTTACCACCAGTCCATCATTTTATAGAGGAGAAAATTGAGGCACTTTACAGGGAAGCTTGGGTCCACTGGAAAGAGCACTGACTCTGGAGTCGAAGGATCTGGGTTCAGATTCTATCTCTGATAACTCTCTGTAACTCTTAAAAAGTTTCGGGGCCTCAGTTTCTTCATCTATAAAATGACAGTGTTGGATTGGATGGCCTCTTAGGTTCCTTTCAGCTCTAATGATACTATGACTTGCCATGATCCCATAAGTAAGTGCTCAGGCCTCTTTCTGCTATGGCTCATGCCTCTCTGTGGTCTCTCATTTCCATGATTTCCCCCTCCCTTCCACCCTAAGCAAGGTGTGACCCAGATTTCTTCTGGCCCTGAGTCTCTGCCCATCTCATGACAGGTGTCATATATTGTCATTGTCCATTGTCCATAGATTGTCCAGAATGAACCTTGGAGGTTGTATAGTCCAGTCCTTTCTTTTTATAGATGAAAAAATTTAAATGTGGAAACCCAAATGAGATAATGTAAATATTTTGCAAAAATTAAAGCTCTATAATGTTTATTATTATTTTTGTTAATTTTTGTTGATAATGGTTGATTTTTGGAATTAAAGTTGGGGCAGTTAGGTGGTATAGAAGACAGAGTGCCAGACCCAGAGTCAGGAAGTTTATTGTTGTTGGTCAGTTGTTTTCAGTCGTGTCTAACTCTCTAGGACCCCATTTGGGGTTTTCTTGCCAAAAATACTGGAGTGGTTTGCCATTTCCTTCTCACGTCATTTGAGAAAACTTAAGCAAATAGGGTTAAGTGACAGGGTCACACAGCTGGCAAGTATGTGAGGCTGGATTTGAACTCAGGAAGATGAGTCTTCCTGATTCCAAGCACGGTGCTCTGTCCACTGTGCCACCTAGCTGCCTAGTTACCAGCATACTACTAGCAGAAAGATCAGAGTAGTAGTATGGACTCTATCCTGAAAAATGATAATCATGATTATTCCCCAGAAGTAACCAAGTCCTTTTAATTCGAGCAATTTGAATTGTGTCATAGTCCTAGGCTCCGAGCCCTCTGTCCTGCTGCAGCGTCCTGTGTAACTTTAACTAGGTCACCTGAACCCAGTGAGAGCGTAGGTCCTTGGAGCATTTCCCATCAAGCCCCTCTTTCTTCTCCCTGACTCAAGGGCAGCTCCTAATACTTGGGACAGAGTGTTAGATTTGGAGTCAGGAAGACCCAAATTCAAATCCTGCCTCAGAAACTTGCTAGCTGTGTAACTGGAAGAATCACAAAGCTTTTGTTAGTCTCAGCATCCTCTTTGGTAGAACAGGGATGATAACAGCATGCAGACGGCATGGAGAAAGCTACAACGGGAATCCAGTTCTGATAAGTGAAAGCTTATCAGAGCCCAGGGACCAGAGATGGAGTCCAAGGATGTGATGTTGGAGAGATGAGAAGGGAGAAGAGAGGCAAGCCTCACAGGGCCATGACTGAAAAAAAGAGAGCCAAAATTGTGCTTCAAGGCTCCTTTGGGGAGCAGGAGAGACTTTTCTCTGCCCTTACCCCTGCTAGGATAGGAGCTTCCCTTGGGAAAGGTCTAGGGGTAATGCTTACCCCAGGCTGTGTGGTGTCTCTGCCCTCCTGGGCTCACAAGGCAATTGTAAAAATCCTAAAGCATTAGAGAAACGAGAATTGTATTTAATCAGGGAGGGCTTCTGGAAAGAGGCGGCTTTGAGAGAAGAGGATGGGGCAGACTTGGAAGAATAGTTAAAAAAGCAAGAACTGCGTGGAATGAAACTACCATGAGACAAAACCAGAAGCTAAGGAAGGGAGGAGTGGCCTCATTGGTGGGGAGGTCTGATGGCCTAATGTGGACTAACCAGCCTGTTTCCTCTGCTCCCTTTCTCTCAGCTGCTGGCTCTCCTTGGAAGGGGGACTGCTGTATGCCTTCGTGGGACCAGCTGCTGCCGTTGTCCTGGTACTGCCTCCCCAGCACGCGCTCCTTTCTGATTCCCCATGGTCCCTTTCTAAAGGCCCTTTATCCTCCTAGGTCTAGAGAAGAGGTGACCTTATCTCGCCACCTCCCTCCATCCCACCAAAGATCCCAGGCATCAAGAGACCCGGGTTTTAGTCTTGGCTTGGCTGTGTGACTTTGGGCAGGTTCCTACTCCTAACAGGGCCTCAATTTTCTCCTCCATAGAACAAGGGCATTGGTCTGTAAAGGCCCCTCCATCCCTAACAGTCTCTGTCTGAAGCTGCTAACTCACTTATGACTTGGGGTCACCTCAGTCCTTGGGCTTGTTTTCCCATCTGTAAAGAAGAGCCTGGGGCTGGATGATCTCTGAGGCCTATTCTAGTGCTGGACAATCTGGGACTCTCCTCCCATAACCTTGCATAAGCCACTCCCCACCTGACAGACTGAGCTCCACAATCCCTAAGGAACCATTCTCACCTAAACAGTCTAAGGGTTGAAATCTCCGTGACAAAATATGGCCAAGTACAGGTCCTGCTTTAATGAATAGATAAGGACCATTTGTCATTTGCACACAGAGCACTTCAGCTTAATAGGCTTTCATCCTGGGCTTCCCATATCCAACTTATCTGGATACACATCTGGGCCTGGACTCAGCTACCCAATGAGGGAGACTGGAGGAGCCGGCTAAGTGACCTACCTTGAGGTCATGCAGTGTGCAGATAATGGCTGTTTACTATTTCCCTTGTCCTCTGTGCCTCTGTTTCCTCCTATGTGAAATGGGAGCCTCCCCAGTATGAGTCCCTGATTACATATCCTATCTTTCCAAGTCCCTTCATTCTCCTTTTCAGTCCTTTTTCAGTCCTGTTCAGCTCTTTGTGACCCCGTTTGGGGTTTTCTTGGCAAAGATACTGGAATGGTTTGCCATTTCCTTTTCCAGCTCATTTTACAGATAAGGAAACTGAGGCAAACAGGGCGAGGTAACTTGCCCAGGTTGAGGGAAAGGTTTCTTTTATCTCACCATCCTCTTTTATCCCTACAAGAATCCCAGGAATCAATGCACCCAGTTCAAATCCTGGCTCTGTTGATGACTCATTGTTTGACTTTGGGCAAGTTCCTGCTTCTCTCTGGGCCTGTTTCCTCTATAGAAAAAGGGTATTGGTCTGTATTTGACTGCAGATCAACCCTGAGAGGGAACCCACAATCTAGGATAAGAATTAAAAGATACACATTATGGTACTACAACATACACTTGTTTCTCCTTTTACTAGTCTTAAGACATCTCTGGGTTTAATCAGCAGCCCTTCTTTCTAGGGAAACTAATAAATGAAGCAAATGAATCAAATAAACTCCAATTCAATTTGATTAAATTCAACAGGTTTTTATTAAGTACCTACTATGTGCCAGGCCCCATTTTGTGCCCTAGGGATGCAAAGTCAAAAACAAAGATGTCCCTGCTTTCAAGGAGTTTGCATTCTAGGGGACAAGACAGAATGTATACAAGTGATTTCAGAAGGCCACGAATAACTGGGCATTCGATAAACACCTACTGTGTGCCCGGCCTGGGGTAAGGCACCAGGGGGAGATACAAAGTTTAGAGAAGAGTCTAGCCCTGTCCTTACAGTCTAGCAGGGGGTTATGACACAAACACAAACTCCAATGCCCAGTGTTATATGATAAGGGTATTGGAGATATGCTAAGAAACTTCTGTTGGAGATCCGAAGGGGAAGGTCATTACCAACATTTGGGGTGAAGGAAGGCCTCTTAGAGAAGGTAGAATTTGAGCGGACTTTTAAAGAACAGATGTGGAGGAATTCAAACAATTGGAAGAGGAGGGCATTCTGAGTACTGGAAACAGGTTGAACAAAGACCCAGAATCAGGAAATTTCAGGGTATATTGAGGATAGAGATAGAACAGTGTGGCTGGAAACTTAGGACACGACCAGATTGTTTGGGGCCTTCAATGCTAGACTAAGGAGTTTAAACTTTAGCCAATAGGAACCCATTGAAAGATTCAGAGCCAAGAAATGACGAGACAAAAGCTTTACATAAGGTAGATTACTCAGGGAGCTTACAGCAAATCGATAGATTGACTTGACGGAGAGAGCAAGATAGAGAGGGAAAGAGAGAGAGGCAGAGACAGAGAGACAGACAGAGACAGAGAAAGGATGAGAGATACAGAAAGAAAGAGGAAGACTGACAGAAAAAGAGGGAGACAGAGAGTGAGAGACAGAAAGAAAGGGAGAGAAACAGAAAGAAAGAGGGAGAGGGAGAGACAGAGTCAGAGAGAAGATGAAAGACATAGAGAGAAAGAAGAAGAAGAAGACAGTGGGAAGAAAGTACAGAAAAGTCAAGGCTGTTAAGTGTTAGGGCTTGTAGAAGGGCGGGGTCCATAGGAATAGAAAAGAAAAGAAAGACAAGACAGATTTTGCAGAGGTGGAATCAACAGGATTGGATACAGTTTAGCATAGACTCACATGGCCTCCTCCCTGGTGGTTGGGGTGTGCAGAGACCTGGGGCTGAGGATGTATACATTATAACCAATTCTGCATAATAACTTACTACCAGATAGCTCAAAATTAAGCAAATCATGCCCCACTCACCACCATACACACATATAGTCAGTCAAAAAGCATTCATTAAACATCTACTATGTACCAGGTACTGTGATAAGTAGTGGGGATACAAAGCGCCGTTCAAAACAAAACAAAACAAAACAAAAAACAGTGCTGGCTCTGGAAGAGCTCACAGTCTAGCAGGGAAGACACATAAGCAGCCTACATGCAAACAAGAAATATACAGGATAAATTGGAGATGATCAGTGGAGGGAAGGCACTAACATTAAGAGAGGATTAGGAAAGGCTTTCTGTAGAAGATAAGATTTTAACCCCAGCCTGGAAGGAAGGCCAGGAATCCAGGAGGCAGAAATGAGGAAGGAGTCTCTCTCTCTCTCTCTCTCTCTCTCTCTCTCTCTCTCTCTCTCTCTCTCTCTCTCTCTCTCTCTCTCTGTCTTCCCCTCTTTCTCTCTGTCAATCTTTTCTCTGTCTGGCTCTCTCTTCTTTCTCTGTCTCTCACTGTCTCTGTCTTTCTTTCTCTCTCTTTTTCCCCTCTCTCTTTCTTTTTCCCACCCTGCCCCCACACACACACACAGATGCACATACCCCCTTTAACCAATAAACATTTAATAGGTACTACACTATGCTAGGCACTGAGGAAACAAATGAAAATTATGTACTTCCAGCCTCAGACACTTACTAGCTGGGTGACCCTGGGCAAGTTATTAACCTTGTTTGCCTCAGTTTCCTCATCTGTAAAATGAGCCAGAGGAATAAATGGCAAACAACTCCAGTATCTTGGCCAAGAAAATCCCAAATGGGGTCACAAAGAGTCAGATATGACTGAAAGGACTGAACGACAATTTGAGGAGGGGGACGCACTGACAGCTGGGGTGATAAAGAAAAGACTCATATAGAAAGTGGAGCTTGGACTGAACTTTATAGGGGGTTAGAGATTCTCAGAGGCACGGGGAGAGGAGAAGGCATTCTGGGCATGGGGGTCAGCCTGTGCAGAGGCAAGGGGCTGGCAGATGGGTCATCCTGAGTGAGGGCAGCAAGAAGGCCTATTAGGCTGAGCCATAAGAATGTATCAAGGCGGGTGCTGTCCAACAAGCTTGGAAAAGCAGTCTGGAGCTAAATTGTGAAGGGCTCCAAATGCCAAACATAGGAGATTGCTCTTTGATGCTGGGATTTGCACCGAGGAGGAAAGGGGGAAAAAAAATCTGCTGAGGCAGAAATAGCACAAAAGCTAGGGGCTAGGAAAGGGTGGGGCCCGTTCAGGGGGTTGGAAAGATCCAATGAGAAGGTGGATTTGAAGTCATTTTTTGCATTATAAAGTGTCGTGTATGTGAGAGTTCCCCCCACTCCACCCCCACCCCACCCCTGTACACACCTTGTACTTTTGGCTCCAGGGGAAGATGCTTTAGGATTTTAGAACTGGCAGGACCTTGGCGATTGTAGTATGACCCCCTCATTTTACAGAGTAGGACACTGAAGCACAGAGAGGGTTGATGACTTTCCCCAGATTGCATAGCTCTGACTTGGTGAGCCAGGCCTTAAACTCAGTTCTCCTGACTTCTAGCCCAGGCCATTGTTTCTATCTGATATAGTTTCCCCCATTCCCCAGGGTGGGGCTGTCCCCAGCAGAGCTCCCTGCATCCTTCCTTCTGGAAGATACCAAAGAGGAAAATCCTAGTGAGAGCTTGGCCAAGGGACAGACACACCTTCATTATTTCAGCCTAAATAGAATTAACTTTTCTTCCTCCCCCACCCCTGCTCCCCCCTCCCCGTCCCCATCCCCCAGCCGTGACCCACCAAGGTCCCATTGATGGTTCCTCCATTGGTCTGGAATCTCAACACTCACAGGCTAAAAGACTGTACCCAGGCCCAGAGGGAAATTGCATGCCAACCCCAACCCCAACCCCATACAGGTAGTGCCCATTTTAAGCAAACCCGGTATTTCAGTTTTTCTTGTTTTGACAGAACCTTAGGCTTAAAAACCAGACAAATCCTTGGCTTTAAGGATACCTTGAGCATCTAAGTTTACATCTAAGTATTGAGTTACTGATCCTATAACATTGTGACCTGGTGTGAAGTGAGGTGGGGAGGATGGAGGTTGTGGTGATGAGAGGAGGGGGAAGAGAGGGGAGGGTAGGTAGAGGGGGTGGGGCAGTGAAATTTAAAACTAGAGTATGAGAAGCCCCTGCTCACTGCTGATCGAGCAATGACTAGAATTTATGGAGCTGTGGCAGATTTTGGCTCTACACAAGGAAAAATTCCCTAGTGATTGGAACAGTTTAACTAAACATACATTAAGGGCTACATTGACAAGTGGCGAGTTCCCCATCACTGGAGGTCTTCAAACAGAAGCATTCAATTCACTCGGTCAATTCATAAGCATTCATTAAGCACTTACTGTGTGCCAGGAGGGCAGCTCGGTGGTGGGGTGGAATCAGGAAGACTCATGGTCATGAATTCAAATCTGGCCTCAGACACTTACTAGCTGAGTGACCTGGGGTAAGTCACTTAACCCTGTTTGCCTCAGTTTCTCATCTGAAAAAAAATGAGTCGGAGAAGGAAATGGCAAACCACTCCAATATCTCTTGCCGCCGCCCCCCCCCCCCCCCGTGGGATCGTAGAGAGTTGGACATGACTGAAATGATTGAACAGCAATACTGTCATAAGGACTAGGGATAGAAAGAAAGGAAAAAGATGGCCCCTTCTCTCAAAGAGCTCCCATTCTAATGGGGGCTACAACGTATAAATAGCCATGTCCGTTCAAGATATCTACAATTTAAATAAATATTAATCTCAGAGGAAAGGCACTAGCTCCTAGGAAACCAGGAAAGTCTACATGCCTGGGGCTTCACACCTAGTAAGAAAAAGGGCATGGGCCTTCTTACAAACAAGCCTCCCCTAACCAAGCTTCCCTTAACTAGCTCCACCTGAGGCCTATTAAGGGGATGAATGTGTGGGGAAGATCTTTCATCATGATTAGCACCACAAGGATCTAAGCTGTCTCGAAGGAAGCCAGGAATGCCAGGAAGCAGAGATGAGGAGGGAGAGCATCCCAGGGCTGGGGGATAGCCAGGGCAAAGGCAAGTCATGAGGAGTCAGAAGCTTGTCTTTGAGGAAGAGGAAGAAGACCAGTGTCTCAAGATTGTAGAGTACTTAAAAGGGAATAAAGTATAAAAAGACTGGAAAGTTTAGAAAGGGGCCAGGTTGTGAAAGTCTCTGAAGTGGTTTATTAAGGTGGAGAAGGTGACGAGATCAGATATGCGCTTTAGGAAAATCACTTTGGCAGCTGAATGGAAGAGGGATTTGGGCTGGGAAAAAGTGGAGATGGGGAGGCCAAGCAGCAGACCCTTTCACCAGGCCAGGAAGGTGAGAGGCTGTACTGGGGTGGTAGCCGTGTCAGAGGAGAGAAGAAGATGTATACAGAATGACAGGGATTGGAGAATGCCCCTGAAGCTGGAATTCAGTGCTCCCTTTCCAACTCTGAGAAGTCTTGTTTCAATGATTCAATAAAGCATCCCAAGAAGGAAAAGGGATTGTCATGAAGAAATAGCATTCAGCGTGTACAAATTCTTCTTTTGCACGTCTGTCTTGAGCCTGCTGGGTGAATCACAGCACACCTGGATTTCCACAGCATCATTTCTCCTCAGCCCCTTCTAGACCCTTGCCTGCCGACTGTGGTGCTCAGTAGAGAATGCCCCAGCTCCCCTAGGACAGCTGTTGCTGAGAGAAGGACAGAGGAAGGTCAGAGACAGAATTCTTTCTCAGGTTCAGGGTCCTAAGGGAGGGAGACAAAAGTCTGCAATGTGGGTGCCACATTTTGGGAAAAACTTAGATGAACCAGAAGAGGGTGACCATGCTGAGGAGAGAACCAGAGACAAAGCCATGGAAGAACTTGTTGAAGGAAATCAGAATGCTTTGATTTGGAGAAAAAAAAATGAAGATATAGGGCATAAGTGAACATGCTAGCTGTCTTTAGTCATCAAAAGACTTGTCCTTCTTGGCCCTAGAAGGAAGAGCTAGAAACAGTGGAGGGGAGAGCAGGAGGAAGTTAAGGGAGTTATGAAATCATAGGCTTAGAACTGGGACTTCTGAGCTCATCAGATGTAACCTCTCTCATTTTTTCAGATGAAGAAACTGAGGCACAGAGAGATTTGCTCAGGGTTACACAGCTAGTAAGTATCTGGGGTAGGATTTGAACCTGTCTTCCTGACTTGGAAGTCCAGAATACTGCAAAACATTGCCTCTCTCTCGGAGGTAGAGTTCAGCTTAGCATTTCGTAACAATAATAGCCACCTAAAAATTAACTAATAAAATAAAAAAACAATAATAGCTGCCTAACAAGGAATGGTTCTTGCTCATGAGGTGATGAGTTCCTCATCCCTGGAGGCATCCAAACAGATCCTGGGCGAGAGATAGCATCTTGTGGTGATTTCAAGTCTCAGGTCCTCTACTTACTAGCCGTGGGACATGAGTAAGTCAATTAATCCTTTGAGACTCAGTTTCTCCATTTGCAAAGTGAAGGGATTAGATTCTAGCCTCCAAGGTCCTTTCCAGCTTTAACAATTATTCAAAGATTCTAGAGAGTTTTCTTGTATTGGGTAAGAATGGGGGGTGGGGGGGAGAGGGGGCAGATAACCTCTAGGAGCCTTTCCAATGCAGATATTCTAGGACAGAGACCAGTTGGACTGCGGGTCTGATCTCCTTGGGTCACTACCCTGCCTTCTTTTCTTAGACTACGTCTCATTCTATCGCCCTCATTCCTCGAAGGCACTGCAGGAAAATTAAGAGTGTGCCATGCATATTAATGGCAAACCTATACTTTATACATCAGACATCCTGGGCCCTGGAGCACTTTCTTGGGAGCCCTTCCCCAGGGGAGTTATTTTTACTTCCCTTTGACAAAGTTCTATCCATGCATTCAGTGCCAGTAAAGGGGTGGAGTCATGAGGGATCAGGAGAGAAAGGGAGAGAGAGAGAGAGAGAGAGAGAGAGAGAGAGAGAGAGAGAGAGAGAGAGAGAGAACAGGGAGAGGAAATGGGGCCAGGAGGGAGAAGTGTTCTGTGTAGGTCAGGCCTCAAAGGTTTGATGCATTGGTCTGGGATCTGTGTTCCTGGGTCTCTGTCACTCCAGAGATTTACGGTGACCTTGAAGATGACACCTCTTTCCTGATTCTCTCCCTTGTCGAAAAATGAGCAGGTTTCCTAACATTGACTGAATGCCCATGGCTAGGAGCCAGACTAAGCATCCGGAACACAGGGCCATAGAGTAATAGAATCATAGAATTATGGAACAGAGAAAAGAAATCACAGGCTCCCAGGATCATAGGTTCACAGAGCCATACATTTATAGCAACACAAAAACACAGAAGCAGAGAACCCTGAGAAACTCTAGAATCCTTTACTTCTGGTGCAACAGAGCTTTGAGAGAGCTCAGGGTCTTGGTTCCCAGCCATCAGGTGGCCCCTGTCCTTGAGACCACATGTACCTGTTAGAAGGAGCCATGATGGGACCTTCCATCATCTTTCCCAGGATGGCAGGAAGCATTTAGAGAAGGTCGAATGAAAGGACAATCTACTGAGGAAATGCGGCCTGTGAGGAAGGCTAGAGTACAGAGGGTGATTTAGAGTCAGAGGGCCTGGGTTCAAACTCTGTCTCTGACACTTGCCGTCTTTGTGACCATGGGCAAAGTCACAACCTCTCTGGGTCCAAGTTTCTTCATTACTAATGTAAAGAGATTGGGGTAGATGGCCTCTGAGGTTCCTACCAGCTCTAAATCCGTGAGCCTATTAGCTTATATTTTAATTAATTATTTTCAATTAACAAGCATTTATTTTTATCACCCTTGTACTTTCTATTCCGGTACGGAGGAGGAGGGGAGAAAAATAAAATCCTCACAAAAAATATACATAGTCAAGTAAAACACATTCCCACATTGGCTATGTCAGAAAATGTGGATCTTAATTCTGCAGTGGATAGAGCTCTGGGCCTGGAGTCAGGAAGACTCCTCTTCCTGAGTTCAAATCCAACCTCAGACACTCTCTAGCTGTGTGACCCTGGGCAAGTCACTTAACCCTGTTTGCCTCAGTTGGAGCTGGAGAGGGAAATGGCAAACTACTCCAGTATTTTTGCCAAGAAAACCCCAAATGGGATCACCAAGAGTTAGACGTGACTTAAACCACTGAATAGCAACAAAATTCTACACGTTTCGTCTATTGCCTCTAAGACAAGGTTGTTCAGAGAGAGACCACTGAAGAAGCAGGAGGGAAAAAAAAGACCAATGTGTAAGGAAGCTGCCAGGCTGGCAAGCCATTGTTCCCCATAGCTAGTATTTATATAGAGCCTTAAGGTTTGCGAAGCACTTTACAAATGGTATCATATTTGATCCTCACAACAACCCTGGGAGGGAGATGGGGCTATTATTATCCCCATTTTACAGGTTGGGAGACTAAGGCACAGAGAGGTTAAATGGCTCTCCCAAGATCACGCAACTAATAAAATGTCTGAGGCCAGATCTGAACTTGGGTCTTCCCGACTCCAGGCCCAGTGCTCTTGGATAGCTGGCTGCCTCGATAACTAGAGAGTAGAAGAAAAAGGACAAATGGAGGTATACCACAGTGTGTGTGAGGGAGGATGTGGAGAGGTCAGGAGTCAGGAGTAACAGATTAGATACCAAAAAGAAATGCCCAACAATGTGGGTTAAATATCGGAATCAGTGCCCGAGAGAGGGTGCTGACCCTCCTTCCCTAGTGGTTTCTAACAAAACTTCTGAGGTCCCTGTGGTCCAGCCACAACTGCTGACACTCCTGATACCTCTAGAGTTTGGGAGTCATTTCTCCTACGTCATCTTTTGATGCCTGCATCTGCTTGATAGGGCCCTTTCTTTTTGAGAGGGGTGAGGCTTAATCTTTGATTTCATGTGAGTAGGGGAAAGGAAGGGTGGTGGTGAGAACAAACATTTAGACAGTGCCCACTATGTGCCAGACACTGCGCTAAATGCTTTTTATAAGTTGTTGTCTCGTTTGATTCTCACAACAATCCTGCAAAGTAGCAGCTATTATTATCCCCATTCTATAGGTGAGGAAACTGAGGCAGACAGAGGTTAAGTAACATTCCCAGGGTCACAAGGCCAGGACGTATTAGGGACTTCCAAGTCTGGGCTGACTTTTGCCTCTCAGATGCTATCATGATGCCCATTTCACAGATGAAGAAACTGAAATGCTTCAAGGTTAAGCAGTTTGGCCAGGGTCCCATAGCTACTGTTTGTCTGAGGTAGGATTCAAACCCAGGTCTTCATTGTTCCAAGTTCTATGCGTTCCTTCCATCCCACCTTCTGTGATCCCATGGACAGACTGGTCTGTAACGGATCAGAGGAGGGGGCTGAACTAAATTACTTGTAATATTTTTTTCCAATCTGAGCACTGAGAAAGTGTGGTATAGTCTAGGAGACCCTCGATTTGGACTCAGAAGATTGGGGGTTTAATCCCAGTTATGTTACTTCCTACCTGTGTGACCTCAGGGAACTCACTTCCCCTCTCTGGGCATCAGTTTCCCTCACTGTTAAAGTAGTGAGTTGGCCTGGTTCCTATCTCAGGCTCCATCCTTCTCCAAATCCTGCACTCCCAAGACCACTGTCCAGTGACAGCCCTCCCTGTAGTGAGCGCCTCATCCTCCATGGCCTGGAGGTGACCACAGGGTTACGATAGCCATCCCAGCCATTAGCGGTGGTTGGCTTTCGTTCACCCGTGGGCAGAGCTGGAGCCTGGAGAGGGTCACGGCAGGCATTGGGGATTCATGTGAATCCGTGGAAAATTCACCGACCCTGTCATCAGCAGACCTGGCCGGGCAAGTCATTTAAACTCTGGAATCTCAGTACCCTCAACGCCCTGAGGTTCCCGTGTGCCGGGCCTAGAGCTTAGCTCTGCTATGAGGCCCTGGAGGAGGACAGAGAAGGGACCTGCATCCTCCCCTTGGGGAGCTCATGATTTAGCTCAGCAGATAGCATGCTAGACCTACAGTCAGGAAGACCCGAGTTCGAATCCTACCTCAGACACTTACCAGCTTTGTGACTCTGAGCAAATGACTTCATCCCTGTTGGCCTCAGTTTCCTCATCTGTCAAATGAGAATGATAACAGCCCCTGCCACCCAGGGCTTTTGTGAGGATCAAATGAGATAATATTTGTGAAGTGCTTTGGGAACCTTAAAGCACTATAAAAATGCCCGTTATTATTATTGTTAGTAGTTAGCTTAGCCAGTGGCCAGAGCACTGGTCCTGGGACCAGGAAGACCTGAGTTCAAATCCTGTCTCAAATCCTTACTAGCCAGGTCGACTCTGGGCAGGTTACTTCACCCCTGGTTGCCTCAGTCTCCTCATCTGTAAATTGGTGATAATAATAGCACCACTGTCCCAGGGTTGTCTTGGGGATCAAATTAAATATTTGTAAAGCATTTGGCACAGTGCCTGGCACATAGTAGGTGCTATGTAGATGCTGATGCCCGCCCCCCATTCCTTTCCTTATGCATACACCTCACTTTACACAGCAATTGTGATGCCAAAGAAGACGTGTCATCCCAATTTGTGTAGATGCAGACCAGTTCCATCCAGTTCTACTCCCTCTTTTTTTGGTCGATGAGGAAAACAAGTCACAGGGAGGGTGACTTGCCCAAGGTCACACAAGTAGGATTTGGTGGCAATAGGATTTGAACCCAGGTCTTCTGACTTCAGCGACAGGGTTCCTTCTATTTACCATGTTGCCTCCTACTTATGGAGGAAGATCTTGCTGATCCTCTTCAGTGGAGGAAGAGCGAAAGCAGGGAAAGCTTATGAAGGAGGCTACTGGAAGGAAGAGAGGAGGATTTCAACAGAAGGTGATTGGCACGGGGTGAATGGCCCTCCCAGGCCCGAGGGATGGCACAGCCAAAGAGCCCCTGGAGAGGGTGAGAGGGACAGATGGATTCATTTTGACTGTAAAAAAAAACCACATGAAGGTCAATAGTGTGTGAAGTAAATCTTGAATGAGAGGTTGGAGCCTTTCCCCGACTCTTCCCGACACTGGTCTCTGGAGGGCCGGTCCCAGAGTGAGGGCTCCGCATGTTAGCTTAGATCTCCTTGCTCCCCAATCCCACCAGACCTCCTGTCAAAGAAGATATCTGCCATAAATATTCCCTTCTTTGCAATGGGGGAGATGAGCACTTGTGAGAAGAAGAAATGTTTTTGTAAGGTGAATAATTGCCCTGTACCTGTATCCGGTCAATAAGTGGGGAATCCATATCTTTGGTTTTCTTAACATGGGGTCAAGTTGGATTCCTTGGGCAGCTGCTGGGGTATCTTTTGCCCCCGTCCCCAGGGTATTTGAACAGGAGCTTAGAGATTGTTTCCCAAGTCCCCTAATTTGGTAAGTGACCTATACTGGAGAAAGCAAAGGATTTTTCAGTTGATCTCTATCACTCCCCATCTCTTGGAGATGAATAAAGGCAGTAGAATTCAGGAGTCCTGGATTCATATCCCAACTCTTCCACTGACTTTGTGACCCTGAACGGCCCCTTCCCTCTGTAGGCCTGTTGAATTGAGGAGAATAATACCTGGCCCACCTTACCTACATCACAGGTCTGTTGGGAGGATCCAGGGAGAACTGACGGAAAGATTGAGGTGCCCCATGTAACCCCAATATTGGTATTGGTTCCTAAACCAATGTCACATCAAAGTACTCATCTTATAGATTTCCCAAGAAGGATCGAAAGGCATCAGTGACTCTACATTTTACAGATGGGAAACTGAGGCCCAAAGAAATGAAATTGACTTTATTGTGCCCGAAAAGGAGCCTTGTGGGTGTCGTGGGAACAGGACCAGACTTGGAGTCACGAGACCTGAGTTCAGATCCCAGTTCTGCCACTTTGTGACCCCAGATAACTCAGTTAATGTCTGTGAGCCTCAGTTTACTCATCAGTCAAGTGAGGATACTATTCATTGTATTCCATACCTTACGGGGTTGTTCTGAGTGAGATGCTTTGTTAAGTACTAGAGAAAATGGGCGTTAGCATTACTCCCCAAGGTGACACATCTGGTTACTAGAAGGATCGGAGCTCAGAGTGACCTTGGAATCCATGAGGTGGGGGTCTACAAGGGTCCCTACTCACAATGAAAAGAGGCCTGTCATCTTACCATTTGCCCCATTTATACCACTTCAGTTGCTGGATCACAGAGCTTATGACACAAGTCTGCTAGGGTCTAGCCATTTGGTTTCTATTTATTCTCCCTGTCCCTACACTGAGCCCTGACCTTGGTCACAAACCAAGCTCTGCCCCTGCCTGTAGTCTGAGCCCTGACCTTGGTCATAAAGGGAACCCCGTCTCCCTTCCCCACACCTGTCCTTGGCCAGGCATCAGCTTCCCCATTCTTTCCCATGAGTTGGGAAAGCCGGGTTATGTGGTAGGTTACACCAGCACATAAGAATCATCTCTCTTTATGGTCAGTGACTCTGGGAAACAGGGTCCAGAAAATGGGGTCTCCTCAGCTGAGGCTAAGGAAGCCCAAGGTTCATTCATACTTAACCCTCCCCCTCCTCTAGGTCACATGGCAGACCCAGGTCTGCCCCTTCTCCACCTCTGTGGCCAGAGAGGCTGGCTTCTGGTGCCATCTCTTCCCCTACCCCCAAGGCGGCCCCGTAAGGTCTAATATCTGAGATGCAAACCCATGACTCTAGTATGCTATGTGATTTAACTTCATCCCTGAACTCCCTAAAACAGGGGTTCTTGAATCTGTTTTTATGTGATAACCACCCCCCACCCCACCCCACCCCCAGCAGTCTGGTGAAGCCTATGGACTCCTTCTTAGAAAATTCTTTTATTTTGGTGTTTTTTTAAGAGGGGGGAAGGCAGGGCAATTGGGGTTAAATGACTTGCCCAAGGTCACACAGCTAGGAAGTGTGTCATCTGTCTGAGGCCAGATTTGAACTCAGGTCCTCCTGACTCCAGGGCTGATGCTCTACTCACCAAGCCACCTAGCTGTCCCAGAAAATGCATTAAATACATAAACTAAAACACATAGGATTACAGCAGAAATCAGTTATATGGAAACAGTTATCAAAATGTCAACAAAGATAAATTCTCAGGCCCCAGGTTGATTAGGATATCTCAGAGCCCTCGTACCTCATAGGGATGCTCCAGCCTCTCGCCATCCCTACCCCCTAGAACATTCCAGGATGCTCAAGCTCTCCTGTAAGGATGGGCTGTCCCTCACACCTCCATGAAATGGCTGAGCCCCTACACTTGTCAGGTACTAGAAGAGGGGTGGAGAACCTGTGGCCTTAAGGCCACATGAGGCCTTCTAGGGCCCTTAAGTGCGGCCTTTTGACTGAATTTGAATTTTACAGAACAAATCCAGGATTTGGATTCAGTCAGAAGGCCACACTTAAGGATCTAGAAGGTCACGTGTGGCCTAAAGGCCGCAGATTGCCCACCCCTGTACTAGAGCCTTCTCCTTTTTTCACCAGAGATGTCAATAGGCCCCTCCTATCCCATAGGAAGCCTCAGTCCCTCAATGCTTCTCCAGGAACAGCCCAGCCTCCTCAACCCCTCCTTGGGAGATTGAATGGGCTTCCTATTAACTGAGTCACCTGAGCTCCTGACACCTCCTGAGGAAGGCCAGGTCCAAGGTGCTGGACCTTCTCCCCTTTCCTCCACGGGTGCCATGGACCCTTTATACCGCATAGGGATGCCACAGTTTCTCATTCTCTCAGGAATTCCTCAACCCTCCTAGGAGTACCACATGCTCCTGCCACTTCCTGGGAATGTTCTGGGTCCGCTTATACTTCCGAGGGACTCCTCTGCTCCTCACGCTTGAAATGGTTCTAAGCTCCTCAGAGCCCCTAGGGATGCCCTACCCACACCTTGCGCCCCCTGCCTCTGCTTCCAGGCCTGTGGCCAACCAGGGCTTAATGATTGAAGCTTCCTGGAGCAGATCTGTGTCTCCAGCCCAGTCAACATTTTGCTGCTCATGCCTTGCCAGGTCTGATTGGTAAATGGCCTTGAGGTATCAGGCTGAGGAGTGAAGCAGAGGGGAAACCCCCGCAGCCAGATGGGGCCTGATACCATTCCCTCCTAGCTCTGCAGAGGCTGTACCCCCAAGGGAGGGAACAAGCAAGCAAGCTGCTGTTCCTGCCAGCCCCCTGGGGCCCTGCCAACTCGTCTCTCATTTTCTGTGCCAACAGGTGAACATGGTCATCGGGATCTTGGTTTTTAACAAACTTGTGTCCAAAGACGGGATCACAGATAAAAAGCTGAAGGAACGGGCAGGGTAGGCGGCCTCATTCTTTCCTCTGAGAAGATGAAAAAAAAAATGTCTTGTTTTGTTTTGAAACATTGAAACTGCAAAAAAGAGAAAAGCCCTCCGAGTCCCTGAAGACAATTTTGATTCATAACCAAGCAGCAAGATGGAATCCCAAGCCAGAGGCAGACTGTGGGGTGGAGTGAGGGAGGGATATGGAAGAGACCCAGCTGGGCACATCCCCTATATGGCGGCGAAATGTGGGCACAGGTGGTGGCTGGGCAAAGCTGAGCTGGACTCCTCGGGGCCCTGCATCCCCGTTTTTGTTTCCTCAGCCCATCAGCAAGGGTTTAGGAAACACTTAATATGTGCCCAGCAGAGCTATCAGGCAGCTTTAGTTGATCGGGCCTGTCTGGTGCCATGGTGGACCTGAAGTCAGGAGACCTGGTTTGAGTCCCTGCTCTGACATGACTTGCTTTCTAGGAGACCTTGGACAAGTATCTTTTCTCTAGTCCTCAGTTTCCTTGTCTGTAAAATTAGGGGGCTTGATTATAGAATCTTCTAGGTTCCTGATAGCCCCATTTTTTCTATGATAATACTTTATCAAGGGCTGTCTATACTTGGACAGATCATATCATTTTCCAGAGCTGATCTACTCCCTTTGTCCTCTGAGAGGTAAGATTTTTTCTCCTACTTTACATAGTTGGAGAAGGAGAACTAGAGAGGGCTAGAGACTTGTCTGAGGTCACACTGAGAGTCCCATGGTGGCCCAAGAAAGAGTTCTTTCTTGCTTGCTGGTGTAAGGAACACAAAAAAAATGTAGACTCTTCTGGGAAGAGAAGGGTTGATGCCTTGGCTGGCTGGTTATGGATCTCACTTTGTTGTTGAAAATTTGCCTCCTTTGCTCCCCAGCCCTCAAGCTCCCCAGCCCCATCTCTGTTTCTTGGTGCCACTCTGTTTCTATGTGTGTGTCCGTCTGTCTGTCTGTCCTGGAAGGTCTTTAGCATCCTGCCTGTTAGGAGATTTGCCGCTCAGTGCCCACCTGTCCCTGCCCCAAATACTCTCGCCCTTCCCCTGTCCCTCTTCCTCTTTTCTCCTCACTCCTCTTTACCCTGCCTTCCCCCAAGCAGTGGGCAGCACACTCACACTTCCATAGCCCCACAATCAGGGGGTCAACTAACTCAACCTTAGCCCTCTGCCTTTAGCCATTAGTGCCTCACCCTCACCCCTGCTCCCAGCCTTTGACCTTTGGTTCTAAGCTTTCTGGCCCCTGCCTCTTCCCCCTTCCCTGACCTTCAGTTCTCAGCACTAATTCCTTAGCTCTCTACCCTCTACCTTCAGCCTATATTCCTCAGCCCTGTGCCTCCCAGCCCCTTGCTGTCTGCCCTCAGCTCTCTGCCCCTGACCTTCGGCCTTTGATTCTTAGCCCTCAGTTCTCAGTCCTTTGCTCATCCTCGTTCCAGAGCTGTCCTGAATGATCCTACATAGGAGGGGTGCCGGTGACGAGGATGGAAGAATCTGGGAATCCCTTCAGGGGGGCACCCACAGTGGCACTGCCATCTTCCCTTCTGATCCTCATTCATAGGTGTGTGCACACATACATACATACACAGTTATACATTAACAGTAATAATAGGTGAGACAAACATTTCTGTACATATGTATGTGTGTGTATATATATATATACACACACATATATATGTGTATGTAGGTAGGTAGATAGAAAGATAGCAATAAATATAGATATACATAACACTTTAAGGTTTGCAAAGGACTTTATGTACACTGGCTTATTTCATTTGATGCTAACAGCAAACCTCCAAGACAGGTGCCATGGAAGTGCCCCAAGACCCACCAGCACAAAAGGGAGTCCAGATCCCTCAGCTCAGGGTCTTCCTCCTTATTCTGTCCAATTCAATCCAATTCCACAAACATTGTTGACTGTTTACTGTACCCAGCTTCCTTTGCCCACAACCAGAAGAGAGGCAGCTAGGTAGGCCACAGCCTTTCCTGGCTATAGGCTATAACCTAATAGAAGGGAGTGATTAGGATAAACCACAGGGTAGAAGATAAGTACGAAGATGAGGTCCAGGTGATGATGTGTTATAAGAAATCTGAGGAAGGGAAGATTGGCTGGTAGAGGGGAAAGAAGGGTAGGCAGGACATCAGAAGACCAGAGCATGAGCTCGGTGATGGGTAAAAGGTTGTGGAAAATCCTTCAAGAATGAGAAACGCAAATGTTAGCCTGATTTTCAAGAGAGGGAAGAGAATGGATTCTGTAGCCCATGAGACAGTGAAAAGGACTTTGATTCCTGGAAGAATTCTAGAATATGTTAGTAAAAGGATAGTTAGTGAACTTCTAGAAAAGGAAGCAGTAATCAAAAAGAATCACCCTGGCTGGATCAATCATTCAATCAACATGTCTTTATTAAGCACCTGCCATGCACCAGTATGATGAATGAAGAGCCAGGAAGACCTGTGTCTCACTATGGCCTCATACTGACTGAGTGGCCTTGAGTGAGTCTCCTAACCTAATCAACATCACAGACACCTTAAAAGTCACCAAGTAGGGGAATATCTACACGGGTAGAGGAAGTTTCTCAGCGAGTGCTCTCTATATTAACAGAATTCCAGGTAGGCTTTAAAAAAAGTTTCTGAGCCATCGTGGCAGGTTTGTGTCGGGTTATAAATACAAAAATGAAGCTGTGTTCTCCAGGAGTCCATGTTCAAATCGGGGTAGCAGCATATACATATAATTATATTCAAAGTAAATACAATGCAGGGAGTCTGGAGATACCAGCGGCTGGGGGAATTGGTAAAGGCCTCAGGTAGAATGTGGTACTTGAACCCAAATCTGAAGGAAAGTAGAGATTCTAAAAGGCATAAGAGAACATTCCAAACTTTAGAGACAATCTGTACAAAGGGACAGAAGAAGAGATATCATGTGGGAGGAATACCAAGGTCAGTTTTGCTGTATTGGACAGCAATGGATATATGTGTGTACATATCTATAGATATATACCCATATACATACTGTGTGTGTGTATATATATATACATATGTATGCACATATATACACAAAGAGGGCTAGAAAGATTTATTATACATACATATGTGTATACATACACATATTTGTACAGTGCACAACCTATATGTGTACATAGACATATGTGTATACACATATATACATCTATACATGCACACACACACATATATATACTCATAATATACACACACAATAGAAAGGTAAGTTGGAGCCAGTTTGCAAAGCACTTTAAGTGTCAAATAGAGGAGTTTACATTTGACCTTATAGGTAATAGGGAGTTTATTGAACAGGCAATTGACATGGTCAGGTCTGTACTTTAGGAAAATTACCAAGAGCAGGTTGTGTTACACTAACCTTTTTTAAAAATTAGATCAAAGGATTTGGCAGATCAAGGAAATGCTGTGGATAACATTTACTCAGACTTTAGCAAAGTATTTAATAAAGAACTACATGCTATTCTTGTGGAAAGGGTGAAGATGTGTGGCCTAGGCAGTAGTTTAGTTAATTGGATTCAGACCTGGTTGGACATCCAGTGACTCGAGTGGCCATTCATGATTCGGTTCAAAAAAAACGTTGGTCTCCTGGGTTTGGGCTGCTTAACCTTAAAACAAATTAATGATGAGTAAGAGATCATACTTGCATACAACAAAAAGCTGGAAGGAGCAGCCCAGGTGCTGGGTGGTGGAGTCAGGAATCAAAGCAAATCTTCACGTGCTGGGATATAGTCCTGAGTCTAATGAAATGAAAATTAATAAAGGGCAAACGCAAGAGCTTATTCTTGAGTTCAAGGAATCAATTCCAGAAGCATAAGATTGTTAGCAGCAGTTGATCTTTTTGTCTGAAAAAGATTGGGGGTTTTTAGAGGACCACAGGCTCGAAATGAGACAAGAATAGGATATGGCGGGCAAGAAATATAATCTGAAACTGCATCAAGTGTGGAACAGCGTCCAGGATAAAGGACACAATAGCCTGCTTGTCGTCTGCTCCTTTTCTGGAGTTTTGTATTGATTTCTGAGTGCCATGTTTTAGGAAGGCCATAGTTGAGTTGGGTCAGGCCAAGAAGTAGACAAAAGGGTGCTGAAGGGCTTTGAGTTTATGCCATAGGGGGATACACTGAAAAAACTAGGAAACTTAATAGTTTTTAATGTGTTATGCTGAGCCCCAGGGAAAAAAAAAAGAACTAGGAGCAATGAGGAGCGAGAACAAGAAATTGTAGATAAATACATTGAATCTCAATGTCAGGAAAAACTTTCTAAAGACTTTGATCCATCCCAAAGTGGAATAGGCTTCCTCTGGAGGGGGCGGGTCACCCTAAACTAGAGGTCTTGAAGCAAAGAGGCCTGCCTGACTCTGATCCTTAGTACCTATGTGACCTTGTGCAGAGTGTGACAGAGTGGATTAAATGATCTCTCTGGTCACTTCTGGCCCTAAAGCTAATAAGCTTTGACCTTGATCTGGGGCCAGGGGTGGAGGAATGTGAAGAAAGGCTTCTTGAGGAGAGCCCACTGGGGCTGTGAAGGAAGGTAGTGACTATAGTAGCGGAAGTGAGGTGGGCCAGGAGCTTCTGCGTCTTTAGTACTGCCTGTATCCCTCCCCGGGCAGCCAGGTGGTGCAGTGGATAGAATGCTGGGCTTGGACTCAGCAAGATTCATCTTCCTGAGTTCAAATCCAGCCTCCAACACTTACTACCTGTATGACCTTGGTCATGTCACTTAACCCTGTTTGCCTCAGTTTCCTCATCCGTAAAATGAGCTGAAGAAGGAAATGGAAAACCACTCCAGTATCTTTGCCAAGAAAACCTCAAATGGGGTCACAGAGTGGTACATGACTAAAAATTGACCGAACGACAAGTATCTCTCCCTGTCTCCCCTTCAGTCCAGATTCTCTTAGCTTCAATCCAGACACCTTCTTCCTTCACTCAGCTCTTCCAAGACAGGGAACAGTCTCCCCTCCCCCAAAAAAGAGATTTAGTAATAATAATAGCTGACATTTAGATAGCATTTTAAAAGGATTTTTTAAAATTTTACTTTTTAAACATTCTGAATGTCATAACCCTCCTCCAACAAAAGTCTGTACATTAGAGCATTTTGAAGTTCGCCAAACACTTGACATACATTACCTTCCTGGAGCCTCCTAGCAACTCGGTAAAGCTGTTTATAAGGCATTATCTCCATTTTGCGGGTGAGGCAAAGACTGCTCTGGGAAGTTAAGTGACATATCCACAGTCATACATCCCATGAGAAATGGGCTCAGGACCCCCCTTCTTCCTGATTCTGATTCCAGAAACTTCTCCAATCTATGGTGTTGCTCATTGAGGAAAGTTGGGAAAATAAAACAAATGATGATGTAGCACCAGCTCCCACCCCTACAGCACTTTCAGGTTTCGAAATCCTTTCTGCATGATGGTATTGGAGAGTAGAGATTGCAAGTATTCTCGTGCCCTTTTTGCAGATGGGGATGGTATTGAACCTCCGTCTATGTCTTCCTGCAGTGATTATCATTGTGGCCTGGAGGTACCCCAGGGGCTTTACTCCTGTGGCACAATTTCTAGGAGCCCTCAGAAGCTATGCCAGTGGAACATAAGCCCTGGGGAGGCTTTGAGCGCAGGCACATCAGTGGAATCTGTGCCTTCCATGTTCCATGAGATCCTAGGGTCTAAATTAGCAGAGAAACTTAGAGACTATCATGTCCAACCTTCATTTTATACATCAGGAAACTGAAGACCACAGGGAGTGACTTGGCCAAGGTCATACAGGTTGTGAGAACCAGGATTCATACCCACATTCCCTGACTCCAGATCCAGCGTTCTTTCCATTACGCCAGATAACTGGCCTTGCCGAGTGAAGAGAAACACGTCATGGGAAGGTTGGCCACCAAAGGATAAGGTTAGCTACTCGTCTGCTAAGGTGTGGAGGGATTGGGCCCTGCTTCCATGGAGGAAGTAACCATGCCAATCAGTGTCTTCAGGAAGCCTCGAAGGATTCTAGATTTGCAGAGGAAGAAAGTGAAGTTAGAGGGATTATTGCTGGGTCACCCAACTATTACGGGTTGGAGCTGGGATTCAAACCCAGATCTTTAGATCCCAACCAAAACCAGACAAATCTTGGGGCAACAGTGATTAGGACACATGGTCTGGAATCAGGAAGACCTGAGTTCAAATCCAGATTCAGGCACTTACTAGCTGTGTGACCCTGGGCAAAGTCACTTAATGTCAGCCTGCCTCAGTTTCCTCATCTGTAAAATGGATCATAATTGTACCTATCTCCCTCGCTTGTTGTGAGGACCAGATGAGATACTAATTATAAAAGGCATAGCACAGTGTCTAGCACGTGGTAGGTGCCATATAAATGTTCGTCCTTATTATTATTACGAGGCCTTTTTTTTTCTTTTCTACTGCACCAGGCTTGAGTTCTATAGCCTGGGAATTTTCTCTTAAAGATTTCCTTTGTCTAGCACCCTTTCCATGATTAATAATAATGACCGTAGTTAATATTTACATGCCAGTTTGAGGTTAGCAGATTGTTTTACAAACTTTATCTTATAACCCTGGAGGGCAAGCGATATTATTATGTTAACTTGACAGATGAGGATACCGAGGTTCAGGAAGGATGTACCATGTATAAGGTCACACAGCCACTAAATGTCAGATTAACCAACCCTGCATCCGCTGGCCATTGGCCTGCTTGCCACCACTCCCTGACTTCTGACATCCAGACCACTTCATGTTCTTTCCGATTTCCAGCCTACTCACCTGCCAACTTCTACAGTCATAAGAGCCCTGGATTTGGTTTTAGAAGCCCCGAGTTCAAATCCTGAATGTGCTTTTACTCTGTACAACCTTTACGACCTTGGGAAAATCACTTAAGTCACAATTATTAGTGACTCTTCCATTTTTGTTTTTAGTCTCCCAACTTTACAGATAGGAAAACTGAGACCCAGAGAAATGAAATGATTTGCCCACCTCACCACATGATATCCTGGAAACCATCGGGAGATCTTGATTCAAGTCTTGGGCATGATAATTGACTGATTATATGACCTTCCCTAGCTCTGTACCTCTGTTTCCTCCTTCTGTGAATGAGGGAAGTGGAAGAGATGATCAACGACATCCATTGGAACTCTGAAATCCTATGGACCTTTAGCCAGGCTCCATCCAAGTTGATGAATCTTAATAAGATGATCAATTTAGAGCTGAAAGAGACCACGAAGGATGTCTAGTCCAGCCCTCCCATTTTACAGATCTGGAAACTAAGACCCAGAGAGGTATCCAGATCCACACAGGTGATAAATAGCAGAAGGCAGATTCAAACCTGTGTCCTCTGGCTCCAGACCCAGTCATGTTAAAGGGGAGGAAGCTGAGAACTATTGAGGTGAAGTGTCTTAATCAGAGTCACACAGAGCTGGCATTTGAACACAGGTCTCCTGACTCCAAATCCACTGGTCTTTCTGTTAGACCCCATTGCCTTCTCTAAGGTTCTTTGCAGATCAAAATTCTTGAGTCCTTCGAGGGAGTAAGGAGTCATTTTTGGGTCCCAGGAAGAGTAAGGAGAGAGCCTGGACTTTGCCCCCGATCACTATATGAGAACTTGGGCAACTTGCTTAACTTCTGAATTACAATTTCTATGTCTGAAAAAATGGCACAACCCTAAGAAAGATGTGGACTAGACATTTCATCTTACCAAACCAATATTGTTCTAACTCTAAGCCCCCAACAATGTTTACAGTGTCCCATCCATATCACACAAACCAATGGTGTTTACAGCGTCCCATCCACATCACGCAAACCAACAGTGTTTACAGTGTCCCATCCACATCACGCAAACTTACAATGTTTACGGTGTCCCATCCACATCACGCAAACTTACAATGTTTACGGTGTCCCATCCACATCACGCAAACTTACAATGTTTACGGTGTCCCATCCACATCACGCAAACTTACAATGTTTACGGTGTCCCATCCACATCACGCAAACTTACAATGTTTACGGTGTCCCATCCACATCATGCAAACTTACAATGTTTACAATGTCCCATCCATATCACGCAAACCAAACCAGGTACAGTTTTAAGCAATATTATCAGTGATAAGAAAAGGGCTATTTCTTCACAAGGGGCAGCTAGGTGACACAGTAGATCTAGCACAGGGCCTGAAATCAGAAAGACTCATCTTCCTGAGTTCAAATCCGGCCTCACACACTTTAAACTGGGTGACTCTGGGCGAGTAACTTAACCCCGTTTGCCTCAGTTTTTTCATCTGTAAAATGAGCTGGAGAAAGGAATGGTAAACCACTCCAGTATTTCTGCCAAGAAAACCTCAAATGGGGTCACAAACAGTTGGACAAAACTGAACAACAACAAAATTTCTACATGCACACACACACACACACATCACACTACACTCTTTCACATACAGCAATTACAGAAGCAGTGTAAGTGTCTGGCAAAGACCACTGCAACTTGCTCCGTGATCTCCCCTCTCTGAGTCTCAATAGCTTCATCTGTAAAATAGGAATTAGAATGTGTATACCATGGACCTCACGGGGTGGTTGTGAGAACATTGACCTTTGAGTCTGAACACTCAGGGCTTCAGTTTCTTTCTCTGCTGAACAGATGACAACAGAAGTATTAGATCTGCATCAAGGAGGGTCGGGTTGGGTTGGGGGCTTTGAGGAAATCATTTCTACAAAGAGCTATGCAGATGTGACCTCTTGTAACTACTGTTCATTAGTGCTTAGCCTAGGACTTTGAACAGAGGGCGGGCTCTGGAATGCTCTGTCAGATGAGTATAATGTGAATAGCCAGCATTTACAAAGCGCTTTGCAAATATTACGTCATCTAATCTTCACAACATCCTTGGGAGGTAGGTGCTATTACTGTGCCCGTTACACAGACAAGGAAACTGAGGCAGACTGAGGATAAATGGCATGCCTCAAGTCACATGCTAGTAAGTGTCTGAGGCAGAATTGGAACTGAGGTCCTCCCAACTTCGAGGCCAGCATTCTATCCATTGCGCCTCTAGGCATAGCCACATATGTTCCTCCTGAGCTCATACTCACTTTATCTATGTATCATAAGAGGAGCATGAGCAGGCCTGAGTAGGTCCAGAGGAGAGTACCTAGCAGGGTGAAGGCAGGTCACACCGAGAATAAGTTGAAGGAACTGGGAATGTTTAGCCCAGGGAAGAGAAAACTCAGGGACCAGGAGATGAGGGTTGATTGGCAGGGAGAGGGAGAGGAGACGCTCTAGCTATCTTCAGGCTGTGAAGGGCTGCCATGGGCAAGGGGCGAGAGGGATCAGCTTTGTTCTGCTTGGCTCCAGAGGACAGAATGGGATGCAGAGGGAGGGGGGAAGGGTTGTTAGCATAGCCTCCACTAGGCAAAAGGCCTCAGCCTGAATGCCAGTTGTACCATCTATTTGCTGCATCACCTCAAATAACTGGCTCCATTTCTCTGACGTAAAACAAGACCTAGGTGATTCATCCTGGAAGGCACAAGGAGGCAGCTGTAAACTCTGTTTAAGAAAGAACTTGGTTCTTTCGCCTAAGAGTCAGAGCTGCCCAACAGTAGAATGGGCTGACCCAGAGGACCGTGAGTTCACTATCATAGGAGGTGTTAAGGTAGATGTGCTGTTACCTGTTTGGGAATATAGAGTCAGAGCATAGACTTTTAGAGCAGGGATTTAGAGGTCAACGAGGCCAATCTAAGGTAGCTAAGGGGCTCAGAAGGTAGAGCACCAACCCTGGTGCTCCTCAGGAGGACCTGAGCTCAAATCTGGCCTTAGACACTTACTAGCTGCGTCATCCTGGACAAGTCACTTAACCTTATTTGCCTCAGTTTCCTCATCTGTAAAAATGAACTGGAGAAGGAAATAGCAAACCACTCCAGTATCTTTACCAAGAAAACCCCAAATGGGGTCATGTGGAGTCAGACATGACTAAAATGACCCAACAACAAGGCCAGTCCCTTTCCTTTAGAGGTGAGTACATTGAGGCACAAAAGAAGTGATTTTCCCAAGACCACATAGGTAGTGTCAGATAGAACCAGGTAAATGTTTAACAACCAGCTATTTGGGCCAGTGGGGGGGGGGGAAGGTGGTAGTATACCACACATACTTTAAATTTTAACTTCCATTACTAAAATTTTCTCTATCACTTCCTTAAGTCTAGAGCAGTGGTATCAAACTCATATAGAACCAACATTGACCAAGAAAACCGCAAAGTAACATTTTCTGTGTTTTATTGTATTTGTATTTATTTTGTTAAATATTTCCCAATTATATTTTAATCTGGTTCAGCTGCTTTAGGGAACTAGGGTGGGGGGAGGGGAGGCCACACCTGGTCTAAACAATCAAAAAAGCAACAAATAAAGCCCTGATTAGTAGCATTTGCCTATTTCAGACATGCAAATGCTTACTCATCAGCTTTTGCTAACTGGTGTGAGCCAACCAGGTCTCATGACTCTCATTATGGTGCTCTTTCCACTGATCCGCCCTGTCTTTTGGAAAGGCAAGCCCTAAATCAGGAAGGATTGAACCTTAAGCCCCTCCCTAACTGTGGTATTCTGAGTTTGACTCATATACCCATACAGGCATGCTCTCATACACTAACACAGGTACATTGCTAGTTATAGATAGACATGTAAGCAAACATCTGTTCACACTCCTCCTTTCAGTCCATCCATTAGCCACCAGCCCCATGAGACTGAATTCTGTTACCTGCCTGGAAGGGAGAGGTGTGGCACTGCCCTTGGGGAGATCAATCTACAGATACATGGACAAACACACACACACACACACACAACCCCTGGCACATAGGCATATGTAAACATACACAGATATGTAGACACAGATCTAGACCCACTTTTCCTCACCCTTATAAATGCAGATACCCAGATAATCATAGAAACACAATCCCTCAGATCCTGCAGGCCTCCTAAACTTTTCTCTCACTTTTCAACACAAGGATTTAAAAGTCGAACATGAAATCCCACCAAGTCTCCCCACCCCTCCCCCACATCATGTCAGTTTAGATCCTCAGGTAGCCAGTGAGATCCAGCAGTACTGGGTCCCTTCCAACATAACCCCTGACCACCACCTCCAGCATCAGCCCTGGCTACCCACTTTGCCCCCTCTCCTTCCAGGGCTGCCTTCAGTCAGGAGTCAGGGGTGAGAGCTGAGGTTCTAATATCCCCCTCCCCAGAGTCTCAGAGCAGGCCTGGGCTAGGCACTAGGCTAGAAGATGCCCCACTCTGTGCTTGTGAACCTTATCTTATATTCCTTCTCCTGCCCTACCTCCTTCCTTCCTCCCAGGTGCATCCTTCTCTCCATCCCCTAGACCTTCTTTCCCTAATAAATTTGGATTTCTTACCCCCTTTGCTTCTTTAGCCCCCTTTTCTTTTGTGTTTTGAGAGCAAAAGGTATTTGGTTTTGTTTCAGTCTTTGATTTCACTTCCAGTCAGATGGCAGTGCCCCTGTATGGTCTGGCCTTGAAATGTGCCAAGTGCGGAGTGGTTTCTGCGGCCCAAGAGACAGCGGCCACCACCAGTAATGCCATGTTAGTGCAGCCCCGTCCACCTCTTCTCACCTCACCTCCTGCCTTGCTTACCCCTCCCATTCTTATGGAGTCCCTGCCTGCCCTTCCTGCCTCCTCTCAGCCTGCCTTCCTTCCTTCCTTCCTTCCTTCTTTCCTTCCTTCCTTCCTTCCTTCCTTCCTCCCTTCCTTCTTCCCTCCATCTTTTGCCCCAGCTCTTCCTTTCTGTCCTCTTCCCCTTCAGCCTCCAGCTTTCTCACTCCCTCCGAAATGAGGGCAAGGAAAGTGTCTGAAGTCACTCAGTCTATGGCCAAGGCCAGGGCTCAGGCTGTGGTCAGGTTCAGGATTCAGTTTTTTGTTAGGGTCAACGTTCAGGTTTAGGGTTCTGCATCTAGTCAGAGTTAGAGCTCCATTTGCGTTCAGGCTTTGGGCGCAGCATCTTCGCGGGTAGAGCTCAGTCTGTGTTCACAATTAAGTCTCAGCCTGTGGTCAGGTTTGGGGATCAGCGTGTGGAGGGTCAGGGCTCAGTCTCCAGCCAGGGTCAGGTCTGAGACCAGGATCTGGGCTCAGCCCGTGGTCAAGCTCAGGTCTCTGTCTGTGATGGGGCTAAGGTTCAAGCTGGGGCCTGAGATTAGGGATCTGTCTGGGGTTGTAGGAGAGAATCTTCTTAGAGGGAGTAATTGAGTCTGCAAGATGAGGAAGGTTTCATGAGATAATCCTGGGTCCCCTTCCTGCTCTAAATCTTATGATCCCATGGCCCACATAATAATCAAATCTGTGACCCTAGATTAATTTTGATTGAACTCAAATGGGTAAAGCACCTACATGTTCAGGGCCCTATACTCATTGTTAAAAGATGAAAAATAATATCCTCCCTTTCAAGGTTCAGTCGTCTTGCTAATAGATCACTGTGGTTCTGACTTTCACATGCCCTAGTTCAGAAGATCCTGGAATAGACAGGAGAAGCTCCTAGGAGGTGGGGCTGATTGGACCTTGAGGGAAATGCAGGATTTCATGCACAGAAATAAGATCAGGTCTCACTCCTCACAAGATGACAGACTGAGCCTTGCTTATGTAAGAGACCAGCCTGCCTGGGACAAGAGGAGGCACATAGGCAGATTGGAAACACCAAAGGCATTTGAGCAGGAAAGTGACAGGGCCCAAAGGGCACCTGGGAGAGAAACAAGTGAAGCAAAAAGAACCAAGACTCGGAAACTGAATCAGATTGAGGATGGGGTGCTCTGCGAGAGAGTATAATTAGACTGATTCAGGACTGGTCTAATGGCCCAACACGAGTGGTCATTAATGGCTCCCTTGGCCTTCCAGGTAAGAGAAATACTCACTGTCGGAGGGCTCTGGCTGGGGCCTGAGATTCCCCACTGCCTAATCTCTTTCTAATTCCTTGTGAGCATTTACTATCTGTTAGGTATGGAGGGGAGGGGGAGAGGAAGAGAAGGGAAGGGGACAGAGATCAGCGATAATATACGGTCTTTATATAGCGCTTTCCTATAATAATATATATTTTTATACTAATAATAGCACATACGCATGACTCCATTTGTTCCTCGTGACATTCCTTATAGGGAGGTAGTGTATTATAATTATCTACATTTTATAAGCGAAGAAATAGGGGTCAGAGAAGGGAAGTGCTCTGCCCAAGGCGCCACGGTTACTAAGTGAGATCTGTCATTGATTTACCGTTTGACTTTGGGCAAGTCGTTTTCAGTTTCTGGCCTGCAATTCCTTCCCCTTGTAAAAATGAATGAATAAATTAATATAAAAAAAGCACTTACTATGTGCTAAGCACTGGGGAATACAAATGGGAAAAGTGAGAAGGTTTCTACTCTCAAGGAGCTCACATTCTAATTGAGAGAGACAATACATAAAAGAAAATTCAGTTTCAAGGCAGAAAAGAAAGGCCTGGAAGTCCTAATGTTTCTGCAGAGGGCAGAAACCAGAGGTCTTTAGCTCATATATTTTGTTTAAATGACAGTGTGAAGGATGTACAGGGGATATTGGTGGAGTGGATGGTAAGGCCTGGAGGACTTGAGGAAGCCAGGATGGGGCACATGGTAAGGTCTAGTGACTATCCATCTCACTGGAAGGAATAGAGTTGGTTACTCCTATTGGGCACCCAGGGGGATGGCAGGCTTTCTACTGGTACTCACCTCCTCCCTTTTTAGGTGGGTTCTGGGACCAGCTGTAGCTAGGAGAGAGTTCTGGGTCTCAGTTTTTTTCATCTATAAAATGAAATTTCTTCCCCGGGGATTAGAAGAGATAACCTCTAAGGCTCTTTCCAGCTCTCGTTCTGTGATTCTCATGTTCTTTGGTTCCTTCATGCTCTAAGTCCTGAGATCTAGTGTCTTCTGAAGTCTCAGGGACCTTCTTGAGATATATTAGGGAGCTGTGCATTTTCCCTTCCCCTTTATTCTTTGGATCACTGGATTGACATAGACCTGGAAAGGACCTTGAACATCTAATCCAACCTCTACAGATGAGGAAAGTGAAGGTTGGAAAGTGAAGTGACTGGCCCAGGATCACACAGGTAGTCAGTGGCAGAGCCAGGACGTAGACTAAGGTCCTCTGGCTAGGTGGTGTAGGGGATAGAGCACTACTCTTGGAGTCAGGAAGAGCTGAATTAAAATCTGGCCTTAGACATTTACTAGCTGTGTGACCCTGGACAAGTCACTTAAGTCCGTTTGCCTCAGTTTCCTCATCTGTAAAATTAGCTGTAAAAATAGCAAACCATTCTAGTATCTTTGCCAAGAAAACCCCAAATGGTGTCGCAAAGAGTCAGACGCAACTGAAAGAACTGCACAACCACCTCCAGCTCCAAATTCAGCACTGTCTCCATTGCACATTTGCTATAAGATTGCTGGGACTGGGTCTGGAGATGTCAAAAAGATAGTAATTTCTAGTCCCCAAGGTTGTGGCCTTAGTTAGGTCTTAAACAGCTGACGACATTGTGACAGAACCGCTCCTAGAGGTTCTTAGCCCAAGATTAACCCACTGGGTAGGTGAATTGTGAAGGCACAAGACAGTTAATAGAATTGTTGAGTTCTTCCTATTCCACCCCACCCCCATCATCATCATCATCATCATCATCATCATCATCATCATCATCAACATTTTTAACATGCTTTCCCCACCTCAGGTAAGGTAGGGAGTATACAAATATTATTACCCCCATTTCACAGAGGGAGAAACTGAGTCCCAGAGAGTGGAGGAGACTGGCCCAAGGTAATACAGCCACAACATTTGAGAGACGACATGGTATAGTAGAAGGAATCCTAAACCTGGAGTCAGAAAGACTTGGATTTGAATCCTGTCTCTGGACTTATTAATGACAAATCATTTAATCTCTCAGCCTCAGTTTACTGATTGGTAAAATAGATGTAAGGATATTTATAGCACAGAGCTCTTGTGAGTTTCCAATGAGATGCAAAGTCTCTGGAAAACTTTATAAATGTTAGAGTTCTTTGTAAATGTCAGCTATTACAGTTAATCTAATATCATTGTCATGATATAGCAGATGTAGGGCTCAAGCCCAGGTCCTCTGACTTTGAATCAGGGACTCATTCAGAAGCCTGGGAGGAAAAAGTCGGGAGAACTCAGGAGAGACTGACAAGGAGAGACGAGGCCAAAGAGAGGTTCTAGATATTGTCTCTTCATCTAGTTCTTTCTAAGCCTTCGGCTGGGAGAGAACTCGGGTATCCTGCCTAGAAACCAGGCAGAGGCTATAAACACTGATGCCAGCAGCTGGTGGTGTTTCCCCTCTGGAGTAGGTTAGGAACAGGGAAGGGCAGGGAGCTGATGTCACCAGGGCCACAACTTCCCTTTCTATGATGGCCGCTTGTATTCACAGAGAAAAAAAAAGGTGTTTCTATCTACAATCTATGCTCTACACCTGATCACAGACAGAGACCTGACCTCGGCCATTGGCCGAGCCCTAACCTTGGTCACAGACTGAAGAACCCAAACCCTAGTCATAGGCTGAGCCCTAACTTTGGCCCCAGACTAAGCCCTGAGATTGGGCCCTAACTCTACTTAAAGCCAGTGGTCTACTGGCTAGGGATGTGTACTTGAAGTCAGGGGACAATGACTTCAATCCCAGCTCTCACACCAACTCTGGCATATTATGTTTCCTCTCTGAGATTTGGTCTCTTCTTCTGTAAAAAGTGGAGCAGGGGGAAAAATAAGCTTCTTACTACCTACCCTAAAGTAATCTAGAAATGGGAATATGTGTGATTAAACCAAGATTTGAAGGTGGGAGAAGTGGGAAGGGGTGCTTAAAATTCTGTTGCTGTTTCCACGAAGGGCTTGCTCTTTCTTGCTCTTGGAGATCCTTAGAGGGTCTTGGCAGAGAGAGGGCAGGAGAGATGAGAACAATGGGTTTCTTCAGCTGAGAAGTGGAAGACTTTTATGGTCTAGCTGGGTCAGATCAGTTTTGAGAGAGCGGGAGACGTGTGAGGCTGCCAAGAAGAACAGATTCCTCCATGCCTTCTCCCTCCTCTCTCTGTCACTCTCACCACCAAACCACATCATCAGTAGAAAAAAAAATTCCAAAGAAAGAACCATTCCAAAATGGAATTGACTGGCCAGGTAGTGAGCTTCCCATCACTAGAGATCTTCAAGTTGAGAGGCTGGATTTGGGGAGTATCGTAGAAGGCATTCCTGCTGAGGTACTGGCTGAACTAGATGATCTTGGGGGCTCTTCCAACTGGGGGAGTCTGAGAAGCATTCAGCTACTTCTCTGGATCTGCTAGATCTCAGAAAAAGAGGAAAGTACCTGAGGGTGTATAGGTGAACGTGCGATGTATGTATTTGTATGTGTTATATGCATGCATGTTATTTTGTGTGAGAATGCATGCCTGTGCCTGTAGGCATGTATAAGAGGAGAAGGAGCTGTGGATGTATATTCAGCAGACCTGGCCGTGAGATCAGTTCTGACCTTTGCTGGTCACATGAAGTAGGGCAAGTCCCTTTTTGATACTTTCTTTCTCTGGGTCTCAGTTTCTCTCTTTGGAAAGTAAGGAGGTTTCTTGGAGAGTTTTACCAATTCTAGTATCATGTGGTTTTGTGTGTGTGTACATGTGTGGACATATGTGCATGGTGTGTATATATGTGTGTGGTACAAGAGATCCCCCTCATCCCAGGAACTGGACATCCCTTTTATTCAAGAAAGATTGCTTCTGGAAGGTATCCTAACTCAGCTCCCAGGCAGGCTTCCTCCTTGTCTTGAAGCATCAGGGACTTTGAAGACTGGGCACAACTGGACAGGTCCCCATTATTTCCAATTCAACTTACCCTGTTCCTATTACTTCCCCTCAGTCTTCCCCTGGATTCCCCAGGCCCTCCCACTCGCCTGTCTACCCCTTCTTCCTTTTAATCCTTCTCTGCCTGCTCATATCTTCCCTCTTTGGCTTCTCTCCCTTCCCCAGCCTGCCCCTCTTTGCTGCCTCCATGTCCTTCTGCCCATGTCCTGTCCTGTCCTGTCCAGGCCCGTCTTGGCCCCATGGGGATGGGCAGAGGGGAAGGGGGAGGAGAAGAAAAGGGAAGGTATATAGAAGGGAAGCCCAGGGGCCCACCTCAGTACCTTTTAACGGACCAGAGATAATCTACCAGGAGTTCTTAGTATATGGGTGAGGAACGAACCACTAGATTCAACTATCAACTGAGTTCAAGCAGACCTTTAGTCTGTCAGTGCTCCTACTGTGGGTCCAGCTTTGTGCCCACTACCACAGTAGAGGATATAGGAAAAAGAATGGACCTGGCTCTGCCCTTATCAAGCCTGGGGAACAGAGAGGGAATAAACCCAAGCCAGGTCCTGAGGGAACCCACAATCTAGGGCAGGCAGAGGAAAAGACCTAGGCCCTGCTCTCAGGGAGCTTATAGTCTGACTAGGAAAATAAGACACCCATAGAAAGGTAACATACGGGAAGGCTGGAATAATAAAGTACTCTATTTCTCTGCCTCTGTTTCTGGCTGTCTCTGTATTTCTCTGCTTCTGTTTCTGTCTGACTTCCTTCTTCCCACTTCCTCTCTTTCCAACCTCTGTTCTTCCTCTCTGTCTCTGTCTCTGTCTCTGTCTCTGTCTCTCTGTCTCTCTGTCTCTCTGTCTCTCTCTCTCCCTCTCTCTCTCTCTTCCCTCTCCAATTCTCCCCATTCTCTGACTGTATCTGAGAAAAGAATGTATTGCAAATAAGCAGAGAAAAACAAGAGTAGTTCTTTAGGGAAAGAAAAACAAACCAAAATGTCTAACTAGCTCTAAAAAGCAAGGAAGGAGGGGATATGATAGAAACAAATCCAAATTTTCCTAAGGCAAAAGGTAAAAAGAATATAGATGGTCCCATAATGCATATACCTTTTTATTTATTTTTAAATTTATTTATTTTGCAAAAAGCCTGAAATGGGAGGGGGAGGTGCTGTTTGAGGGCCCTTCTTTGGGACAAAGGTTGAAAACTTCCATTCCAGAAGGCTAGGATCAATACCTATTTGCTGAGGACATTTGGTGTCAAGGAGAAAGAGAAGGGAGCTGTGGGTCAGGAGCCTTCTTTCACTCCTTGAGGAGCCTGGAATTCCTCTATTGGCGAAAAGGTGGCTTGTGACAGGGCAACATTTGTCAGGTCTCATATTGCCTTTTTTTCTTCCTGGATGCTGTGTAACTAAACCAAGGGCCCCTGGAGTGATGTTTGGCTATCCTGTCCCACCAGTCCTGAGCCCAGTCTCCTTTGATGGAAGACTTTGGAGAAGAGAAAGAAGCTGTTTTTGCTCCCTCCTCTTCCAAAATGCCTCCCTTCATATTCCCTAGATCCTACTAGTATTTGGAAGGTCCCAATCACCATGGTAACAGGAGAGAAGACCCTGCTGTTGCTTAGCTACAGTCAGAGACCTCCTGTGGGACTAGGCACCAGGTCCCTCTCTCTAGCTAATCCCTAACTTCTTTGGAGAGATTGGCAATCTGGGAGAAAGGAGCAAGGGAGAATTCAAGGACAGTCCCAACTTCAAATTTCCAGGGCTAGAAGTTCTCCATAGAGAGATCCAAGAAGAAAAAAAAAGAGAGAGGAAAGGTTTTGTGATCAGAAAGGTCTTTCTGGACAGAGAATGGCTGAAGATGTGTTGGGGTAGGAATGAGGACATACACACACAGAGAAGACCAAAAGAAACAGAGACACAAGGAGAAAGAGAGAGAGAGAGAGAGAGAGAGAGAGAGAGAGAGAGAGAGAGAGAGAGAGAGAGAGAGAGAACACAGGGAGATAGGTCCAGAAGCCGAGATGGGACAACAAGACAGAATAACATAGACAAAGAGAGATAAATGAAAAAGACAGACAGACAGAAAAAAACTTGTAGACAGAGACCCAAGGAGAGAGAAGCAAGACAAAGTAAGAGACTGGAAGAGAAAGAAACAGAAGTGGATAGAGGAAAGCTATGGAGAGAGAAACAGTGAAACAGAGAAACAGTGGCTGGGTGAGATAGAGAGACAAGGAGGCTGAGGCAGAAACAGGGAGAGTGAGAAGCCAAGATATATGAGGAAAAACAGATGCAAAACTACAGAGAAAGATGAGGATAAACAGAGAGACAAATGCCACCAGAGAGGAAGGTTGGAGGGTGCAGAGGGTTTGTGCCACTGAATGCGGGAGGAGGGTGATGTGAGGCCTGTTCCCCAAACAAACCTAATTCTTGAACAGTATCAGATGGCCCCCTGTTCTCTCCTGTCTTTGCCCTCCTGAAACTGAGTGGCCAAGAGGTTCCCTCATCCATGCTTTTCCCACTTATTCTTTGAAGAATAAGACCTGTAGATTGGACAACCTCCCCTGGGCTTTCCCTGTCAGGCCCTAGGGAGCATTCCCAGATTAGCTCTTGTCTCTGGCTGGGTCCTTGGGCTTTCTCTACTTCCCTTGGAGCTCTCCTCCTCGGCAAATGGTGGGCAATGGGAGACAGGAGGTGGGAGGACCAGGGACTTGGGAACCTCTTTGCACCCTATGATGGACACAGGTACTACCAGCCTCTTACCTAATGCACCTGTCTGCCATCCTTCCTGCAGGGCCTCTCTATGGAGCTCCTGTGTGGTGCTGCCACTCCTGGCCCTCACCTGGATGTCTGCCGTCCTAGCTGTCACTGACCGGCGTTCTGCCCTCTTCCAGATCCTCTTCGCTGTCTTCGACTCACTAGAGGGTTTTGTCATCGTGATGGTACACTGCATCCTCCGGCGTGAGGTGGGCCATCTTCCAAGGATGCACACTCAGCCATATGCACTGAATTCACTAAGCCTTGGCTAGCCAATTCAACCTAGGCACTGAGATAGGAGAGAGGGGGAATTATGGCCTGATTTCTGCCTTCTGGAAGCCGACGGCTAAGAGTCAAAGACCAAATACAGTACTCATCATAGTTGAAAGTGTCCTGGCCTGACTGTTAGGACTCCTTGCTAGAATCCTTGCTTAAGATTCTATGACCAGATCATCTTTTACTTTTCTAGGCTTCAGGTTCCTCATCCAGAAACTGAGGCAGTTTAAATAATCTCTATGGGTCCCTGTGTTCTAAGACCAACTCTGACATTCCACATTCTAAGTTCCCTTCTACCTCTGGTATTCTATGCTCTGTCATCTAAAACTCATCCAGGCTTTGATATTCTGTGTTTTAAGGTTCCTTCCAGGGCTAACATTCTAAGATTATGAGATTCAAAGTGATAAAATCTACAGTACAGATGACAAATCCTATGGCCAGTGACCTACATTGGAAAGTAACCTAGCAACAAGTTGAGGTGACTATAATAGAAACTGACTCCATACATGCTTAAAGAGCTGTAATCAGAGTGGAGGGCGACTCAAGGAAGGCCTGAGTTTTAATCACTTGCCCCAGGGGGAAATATGAAAGTGAGCTGAACTTGGCATCAGGGTCTTGGCTCAGATTTTCTGCTGGTTGTGTGATGCTTGTTAAGACACTTCCCTCTCTGAGACTGCTCACTTCGTCCTCTCTAAGAAGAGGCCATTGCACCTAGTCCTCAGTAAGGTCTCTTCCAGCTCTCAATCCTATGGTCATATTGAGGGTCAGTATAGTATAATGGAAATCATCCTGAGTTTTTAATCAGATGACTTTTATTTGAAACCTGAGTTCTGCTCCCTTACTATCAATGTGAACTTAAGCAAGTCACAGCCTCTCTGGGCCTCAGTTTACATTTTTGTCAAATCAGAAGTTGAGGTTGATTTGCAAAGGTCCCTTTCACCTGAAAATGGATGGCCACTGATGATATCATCATCATCCCATGATGAGGTTAGACTGGATGACCCACTAAGGTCTCTCTGAGCTCTAAATCTGTGATTCCATGACACATGAATCTATCTCTTTTTCTGCTTAGTACAATATAAGTACCTCACAAAAGATAATGTTCCCAGCCAACCTCATTCCAGCACACTTCCATGCTTTCATAGACACACACTCCCCTCCAGCAGAATTGACTCTCCTTCAATAGCTAATCTCCTTCCCTTGAGCTGGATGCCCCACCCTTTTTTGATGAATGGACACAATTTCCCTGGTTTCATCCCAATTTGAAAAATATTGTTAAGTTCCTACTATAAACAGATAGATGGACAGGTAGATAGATAGATAGATAGATAAATAGACAGATAGATTAGATGATAGATGGATAGATATGTCATAGAGAAAGATGAGAGATAAAGGTAAATGTTAGCTAAATTAGATTGATATAGGTAGATATAGATAGATAGATAGACAGACAGACAGACAGATAGATAGATAGATAGATAGATACATGGATAGATAGCTACATGGATGGATAGATGGATAGATAAATGGATGGACAGATGGATAGATAGGTTGATAGATAGACGAATAGACAGATAGACAGACAGACAGACAGACAGACAGACAGACAGACAGACAGACAGACAGACAGACAGACAGACAGACAGATAGATAGATAGATAGATAGATAGATAGATAGATAGATAGATAGATAGATAGATAGACAGACAGACAAATAGATCATTTACCAAATGCTTACTATTGCCAGGAATTGCTAAGCACCAGAGATCCAAATATAAGCAGGTGAGATAGTCCTTGCCTTCAAGGACCTTACAGTCTAAAGTGATAGATACCCCAGATAGGAGAGCTGGAAAGGGGTCGGGGGACAGAAAAGGTTACGTATTCTAGATGAGCACTGATTTAGAGAATAACCGAACTGGTCAGCCATAGGGAGATACCATGATCCTGGAGGAGAAAGTAAGAGAAGTATAGGTCTCTAAGAAGAGTCAGACAGAAAGAGAAATGGAAATATAGGAGGTTATTATCAGAGAGAAGAACTTTGGAGTAAAGGTCATGGATGTGGTGAATTTATGGTTGATGGTGAGATCTTAGATATGGTTGTCCCTATTGGTATCTAAATATATAGGTCATGGGAAGTAATAAGGCTTAGAAGTAAGAAGGGTAGCATGTCAAAGGCACATCAGTGCATATATTAAAGTTTCCAAATGTGAGGTCAGCGTTTAACAAGGAGAGTAAAACTGAGCCAAACAGTGAACTTCTTCAGAAAGTAGGAAGAATGTCCTAGAGCGTGTTAGATGACTTTAGCAAGAATCTGGACCAGAAGATATTGACAGGTGGAGTTAACCCCATACTGTGTGATGGTGGCAAAGGGATGGTCTGGAAGTAAGAGTGAGGAACACTGAATGCCTGTCCTTCCTTTGCACATAGCATTTTGGAGGTCATGAGCAAAAGAGTCTCCAGTGATAGAGTGGGCAGCCAGGCAGCAGTGGGCAGCAGTGTCTTCTAGAAGGGTTCCAGCCTCCTTGAAGAGCTGAACATGGAAAGAGTGTGAAATGAACAGATCTAGAATAAAGGAAGTTTGCAAATGAATGCATGGGGTTTTCCAAACATGCAATGGACCAGGAGGGCAAAGGAAGATCTGGACAGGGGACAGAAAGAGTTGAGCTGGAGTGGGTTGAGAGCAGGGGAGTGGTAGCTGAGAGAAAGGATTGTCGACCCAGCAGGTGCCAACTCTGAATTACAGGGAGAAGGAAGAATGCACCCCAAGGCTAGAAGTCTTTTCCAGTGTCTTCAGTATGGCTTATTCTTGTTACAGCACAGCTAACTTTGCAAACATTTTATTCCCCTTCACCAGAATCTAGTGTTTTTATTGACATGGTCTTCTTCCGTAGAAATTGCTGCCACTATTGAAACATGGAAAACTTCTTTTAAAAATCATGGTGCTGGGGGCAGCTAGGTGGTACAGTGAGTAGAGCACCAGCCCTGGAGTCAGGAGGACCTGAGTTCAAATCCGGACTCAGACATTTGACACACTTACTAGCTGTGTGACTTTGGGCAAGTCACTTAAACCCAATTGCCCTACCTTCCCCCCTCCAAAAAAAATCATGGTGCCCATCATTAGCCAACAGTGACCTTTCTCCTTCCACAGAACTTGTCACCATTGTTGAATCATGGAATTAGAAGGGAAGGGTTCATTAAGACCATAGGGCTAGCACTGAAAGGGACCATTTAGTCCGGTATCCTCGCTTGACAGATGAAGAAACTAAGACCCAGGAATGTCGACTGCCTTGCTGAGTCAGCTTGGCATAGACAGTGGTTAGAACGCTGAACTTGAAATCCCTGGCCTTGTGACCCTAGGCAAGTCACGTAACATCTCTAAACCTCAGTCTCCTCACCTAGAAAATGGAGGTAATCATACCAATTTCTCAGGGCTGTTGGGAGGTTCAAATGAGATATGTTGGTAAAGTATTTTGTCAACTTTAAACCCCTGTAAAACATTATTATTTTTGTCATCGTCTTCTTCTTCAGCATCGTCATCATCACAAATCACAAAAGGAATAAGCGTCAGAGGTCAGATTTGACCTAAAATCCTCTGATTCCAGAGTTAGAACTCTCTCTCTCATTTACCAAGACTCCAGTAGGAGACACTACACTATGGTCCTCCTCACCCACAGTGCAGCCGTGGTCTGGCGGAAAGAGTATAAGCTTTAAACCGCAAAGAAACGTGTTCAGTGTCCAGCTCTGACATTTACTTTCTGTTTGATCCTGGAAAAGTTATTTCACCTACATGACCCTCAGTTTTTATCATCTGTAAAATGGAAATTATAGTAGCACTGCCTATCTCAGAAGGGCTGCTGCGAGGGTGGCACTCTGTAAAACTTAAGGGGACTGTGTAACTGTGAGCTGTTATTACTTATTCTCTGTAATTCCTTTCAGCAGATAGAGTTGTCCTTCTCGATTGGAAATCACAGCCTTCTTCAAGATTGGCAGCCCCTTGCAGGCAGAGGTTGAGAGGGCCGATTTTGCAATGACGAAGACTAGGTTGTTGTTGTCGTCGTTCTAGGTGTGGCGCAGCGCTCTCCCTGACTGCTCAACGCTCTCTTTTCCCCCAGGTCCAGGATGCTGTGAAGTGTCGGGTGGTCGATCGGCAGGAGGAAGGAAATGGTGACTCAGGGGGATCTTTCCAGAATGGTCACGCACAGCTCATGGTAGGACCCAGTGCTTTCGTGGGCCCCTAACCCCACTGAGCCTGGAGGGGGCCTCTGACCCTCAGTCTCTTCATTTGTAAATGAGGATAAATCATATTGGCAGTACCTATCTATCTTGCAAGTGTTTTGTAAACCTTACTCCATCACAGAAATAGAAATTATCATCATCAGCAGCAGCAGCAGCAGACAACTCAACATGCTTCCTCAGGTGGAAATGGGATATTTGACTTGACTTAGGGGTGTTATGGGAGTTATATTCCAGTAACCACAAGGCCGTTGTGGGACTGGAGAATTAAACATGTTTTGCTTGGCCCCAGAGAGCAGAAATATATGCAGTAGGTGCAGGTTGCAGAGAAGCAGACTTAGGCTCAGTGTGAGGAAGAACATTCTCCAGAATTAGAGCTACCCCAGAGTGGAATGTCCCCACCTGGGAAGTGTTGATTTTACTGTCATTGGAGGTCTTAAAGGGGAGGTTGGATAACCACTCATCAGCACTGTTCTGAGGAGGATTCCTCTTCTATATTAGATGGGTTCAGATCCTTCCCATCTCTCAGATGTGCTTACAAGACTGAGGGCCTATATGGGATGACAGAGCCTTCAGAGAAGTAGACGTGGACTTCTCCTTCTAGATGGTCTCAAAGGCTATTAGAGTAGAGGCCCCTTCTGTTCTGTTCCCGCTGCCTCGACTCAGAAATCTCCCTTCTACCCTAGCTCACTTGAGATAGAAGTTTGGGATTTTCATACAAGCTTTGCCAACCTCAGATTCTGAAAGACTTGAGTTCAAATGCCATCTCTGACACATACTGGCTATGTGACCCTAGGGTAGTCACTTAACTCTTCAGTGTCCCAGGTGACTCTTTAAGACCAGACATCACAAAACAGTTGTTGAGCTGCCTTAGTAGAGAGAGTTGCCTCAGTAGAAATTAGCTTGTTGTATACAGCAATTAAGTCATTTGTATGTACACACATGCAAACAAGGAAAGATATGTATAATATAGCAGATACACACATATGTGTGTATATATATATATATATATGCATATATATATATACATACATACACATACATACCAAAATATAACAGAGAAAATGCCCAGAACTGTCCTTGACAGGGTCTGGGAGACCAATCCTGACCGCAGTCGTCTCTCTCAAACCCCAATTAAACTTAACTCTCTTCCTCTTCTGTTTCTGAGCTGGGACTCCTCCTGGCTTTTCCTGTTAACTTACAGGGTCAGTGCTCCCAGGAAGTGATAGGATCGTAGTCTGAGCTAAAAAATAAAAGACCAAAAAAAAATTCAAAAATGTCTTTGAGTCCAGCCCCTTACCTTATAGCTATATCACCAGAGGAAGACTGGTGTCTAAAAGAAGGGCCTTTGTTTCAAGGAGCCACTTTGGGTCCTAAGTAGAACTTTGAAGCTCTCCAGTAGCCACCCAGCCTTCCTTCTCCTGTTCTAAACCACAGTGTGATTAGTGTATAAGAGAATATCAGACCCAGGGCTGTAGGAAGCTCAGAAGATAGATAGACAGATAGACAGAGACAGTGACAGAGAGATAAACAGTAACAGAGAGTCCTGAGCACTTCTGGCTTGAGTAGTGAGAGGGAGGTTGTTCACCATAATGTGCTTCATAGGAAGGGGGTAGCATTTGAACCTCTACAGCCTCCATGACAAGTGGTCATCCTGCCCCTTCTTGAAGACACCCAGACCAGCCCCCCTCCCCCACCCTCATGGAGTTTACAATATAGGAAAGAGAATGAGATTTGGATAGTGATAACTGTAATTCAAATTAATGTAATCAGTTTAATAAAAGAGTAGTCACCACAGGGTTGGGGAAAGGCTAAAGAAAGGGGAGAATTTTTTTGCTGCCATCTATTGATAGATATAATAATGGCACATAGATATATAGATATTACTTGAAGGTTTGTGAAGCTCTTTACATAGGTTATCTCATTTGATCCTCACAACAGCCCTGAGAGGTAGGTATTATTAGTATGCTCATTTGACAGATGAGGAAAATAAGGATCGGAGAAATTAAGTGACTTGCCCAGGGTCTGAAGTATCTGAAGCAAGATTCAAACGCAGGTCTTAGCTGACTCTATATCTAGTACATGATCACGGTATATTTGAAATAGCATCAGTGTGAACACCCAAAGACCTGGGTTTTAGTCCTAGCTCATCTCCATACGGGTTAGATGACTCTTGGCGAGTCATGTTACCTCTAAACCTCAGTTTCTTTATCTGTCAAATGGGAATTCTTGTACTGCCTGTTTCACCATGCTGATGGGAAGCAAACACTTCATGAAGCTCGAAGCACTAAAGAGATGGGAGGTGTTATCAGGGAGTCAGTGTGCTGTAGTGGAATGATCTGTGGACCGGGGGTCAAGAGGCCTGGGTTCATGATCCGGCCTCTGGTACTTATTGTGATATGATTTTAGCCAAGTCATATCCTCTGTGAGTACAAGTTATCTTATTGTTTGAATGCAGCGAATGGTACAGAGCAGTAGAATAGGAAGCCCTGCCTCCAGCACATTCTGGCGGTGTGACTCTGGACACATCTTTTAATCTTTCAGTCCCCCTCAGGCAGCTGTCTAAAACAATACATTACAGATTATCAATCACTTAACAAGCATTTATTAAGTGCCTACTACGTGCCAGGCCCTGTGCCGAGTGTTGCAGATACAAACAAAAGTGAAACAATTCTTCTCCTCAAGACTCTTACGTTCTAACAGGGGAGGCAACACGTACAGGTATCTACTTTGTATCTATTCAACGTAGATACAAAATCAGTAAATACAAGGCAGTTAAGGAGGGAGGTCTTGTCTGGAAGGCAGCCAGAGATACCAAAAGCTTGAGTGAGGAGGGAGAAGATTGCAGAGATGACGGATAGCCAGGGGGAAGGGAAGGCGATGGAAGATGAAGCACCGTTTATGATCATGAGCAAATAAGCCTGTGTGGCTGGACCACCAAGTGATGTGGAGGGATGTAATGCATAAAGAGGGAAGTGGCAAGAGCTCACGCACCTGCAGTTTTCTACTCTAAATCAAAAAAAGGGCAATAACAATACATTGGCTAACTCCGAAAACCCATGTTCTAAGTCAAGTGCCTTGGAGCCTGGGGCTTTCTGCACAATAGCAAGTTCCGATGGTTATTTAGGTGATGTGAGCTCCTCACCCTGCACCCCCTCCCCGTTCACCCTGGCCTCTCCTCTCTGTCTTTCAGACTGATTTTGAGAAGGATGTGGATATGGCCTGTAGATCAGGTGAGCACCTGACAGGTGAGAAATCAACAAGGGACCTGCATTTGGGGGTCCGCCTTGGCTTTCTCTTTTCTTCGTGTCCTTGTTTGCGCAGTATCTGTGTGTGGTGGGGGGCGGTAGAGAGGGTGCATGGTTGTATATGGGTGTTTATGCCTTTCCTCTCCCCCTAGCTCCCTGCTTCTGGACTTGGGCTGAGCTGCTGCCGTCTTCTTTGGCCTATCCCTTCCCTTCCTTCCCTCTCCACCCCGCCATTCCCTCTCCTTGTGCCTTCCCTGTCTGATTCCAGCCTAGCAGGTAATTTGGCTTGGCTCCAGAGCAGATGAAGGAAATCCTTCCTCAGATGCCAAGGTCTTTTTTTCTCTCCCAGCTCCCCTGTGTCCCTCAGTATGGCTCATTCTGGCCAGCCGTTCTTCATGCCTGTACTGGAGGCATGAAGGGAGGCTGTTTTCCCCAGTGTTAAGCCAGGGGAAGGCAGCACAGTCCTTCAGCACCTGATAGTGTGTGGTCACACATATTGGCACAGCCAAGAACTGAACAGGAGGGTATATAGAAAAGAAAGGAAAGACCCAGGCCCACTTCTGGAAAATCCAGCCTAGCAGAGAAGACACTTTCTGTCCTTGGGGAACTCTGAGTCCAAAGGGAAGCCACAATCTCTGTCATCGGGGAACCCCTCTTCTCAGGGAGACAATGCAGATGAGAAGATACAGATCTTGCCCTCAGGAAGTTCGTGTTCCTGTTCCCATTCCACAGAGACCCTCTCCTTTCTTCCAAAATAAGCCAGAATAGCAGCTTTCCCATAGTGATTCTGCTCCTTCTTGCCTCCTTCACCAAGCTGCTCTTTCCCTCCATTCTAAAAGACAGGCTCCTCAGCCCCGTGCCTGTCCCCCCACCTCCTGGGATCTCACCATCAAGCCTTTCCCTCTCTGCCTTTCCCTACCTTTTGTCTGTCACCGGGGACCTGGATTTCTCTTTTGCAGGTTCTTCCTACCTATCTAACAGTTGGATATAGGCCTGGAAAGGGAAATTCTCTCTTTACAGCCTATGGCTTAAGCCAGATCTTCTATGTCCTTAGCCAGCAGGCAGCCCTAGGGCCCTGGGGCATAGAAGACAGAGCAGAGCTAGTCAAGAAAGGATCTTAGACCTTGTGTAAAACATGAAATGCCAGACCTGGAAGGTACCTTGTTTGTAGGGATGGCATAGCCAAAAACAGCTGAGGTCATAAGACCTGGCTTCCTAGTCTATATTTCTGCCTTGGGGAGCCCTGAGAATAAGACAGCCACAACTTCTGTTGTCAGAGAGAGCCTCTTAGGGAGAAGATGCAGATTCTTCCCTCAAGGAGTCTGTGTTCCTGCTCCCATTCCACAGACACTCTTCCCCTTCTTCCAGTATGGGCCATGTGACCCTCCCTGACTCTCAGTCCCTGGTCCCATCCCTTCTCCCTTTCCCAAACAGAAAATGACAGTTTTAGACAGAGTAATAAGTAAAGTTTTTCCCAGCCCTAAATTCTATGATCTTATTAAGTTCTTAAAAAGACTGTCTTGGAAAGATTGTCTATAGTTTGGACATTGACCTATGGAAAGATCAAAAGCCTGTCCTTGCTCTTTCTTGCTCCCCTAGCCTTTGAAAAGGGCATGACTGGGTCCTTCTAGTTGAACTCCCCCTTGACTCTGATGGCCAAGCTCTGATTGACCTTCACTGGCATACATTCCCCTTCCGGAGGATCAAATTCATTCAATAGCCGTCCCCTCACACATAGTCTGGTGTCCCTGTTTCTACCCAATCACTCTCACCAAGGTCAGCCGCCCTTACTGACCCAATTCCCAGCTGACTTTAAGGAAAGCTAAAACCCCCCAGTCCCCAGTCCCCAGCCTCTGCTTTGGAGAATTCAGACCTCCTGGCATCCCTGACCTCTTGGGCCAAGCTGTTTGGGGAGCAGCTGGTGAGCAGGCCCAGCCTCCAGGGCCTGGCCTCAGTTCTAGTCCATCTTCCTTCACTTCACCCCAGACCTCCTTGCCTGCAACTTAATGCTTTCTTTTGCAGCCTGGACCCTGCCACCTGCACAACTTGGGGTTCCTACGGGAGACAAAGAGTAGATGTGCTTGTGTGTCTGTGTGTATGTGTTCATGTTGTTTGTACTGCCCTGGATCTGGGTCCCACTCTCCAAACTGGCCTGGGCTCCTCTAAGCCTGAAAATCTTCTGAGGAAGATGGAGGTTGGCCATTCAGTTTTGGGTCTTTGGGCCAATATTTCCAATTCTACCTTAAGTCCTTCCTACCAAATAATCATTAATACTAAGGAAAAACCACAACTTGCCCGGTGCCAACATTAATTTGCAACATCATGGCATGGTAAGGTTGTTTTGGTGATATTAATAATAATTATGTAATGCTTTAAAGTTTACAGAGTACCTTAATTTCCAGCAGCCAGTTAGTAAGCACCTACTATGTGCCGTGCATTGTACTGAGCACCTCACACATGTTCTCTCATTTGAGCCTCATGACAGTCCTGGGAAGTAAGTGGTATCATTATCTCTGTTTCACAGATGAGGAAACTGAGCCAGGCAGCAGTTAAGTGACTTGCCCAGGGTCACATAGCTAGAAAGTGTCCAAGGCTGGATTTGAACTCACATGTGGACTCCAGGTCCAGTGCTCTAACCACCTCACTATGTGACCTTAGACAAGTCCTTTTCAGTCCTCTGCATCTCAGTTTCCTCCACTGTAAACAGAGAATGCTACCATTTCAGAGGCTCATGATGGGAACCAACTGAGAAAAGAGTCAGGAAAAGATTTTGGAAAGAGGGAAGGAGTCAGGTGAAGTGGAAAGAATTCTGGACTTCATATCAGAAGACCTGGGTTCAAGTCTTCCACTTGCTGCCTATGGGCAAGTAACTTAATATCTCTGGCCTCAGTTTCTTTCCTTGTAAAATGAAAGGGTCGGACTAGATGACCTAGCTCCAACTTATATTGGTCTAGTTTATATTGGGCTATCGTCTGCCTAACATTTCTCTGGTCCTGCCTTTGTTCTCTGGAGATATAGGCCCTTGCAAGTTCTAAATCCTATTAACTTTTGCTACTGTGAATTGGCGCCATCCAATTTTGGATAGCCCATCAGAAATGAAACTCAAAGAAGGCCCTGGTTGTCCATTAGCCTTCCTGCCTGGATCTAGTAAACCCCACCTCCTATCCCAAGGATCTCAAAGCATAATGTTCCCAAATTCCTTTGCAAATTGGTTCATGGCAGCTGTCTCTTCCAACCATCATTGCCTATGTAACTTCTGGGAAGTAGTCACCTCTCCTCTTTTTAAATTGAAGAAGAAGGGGAATAAGCCAAGATCTCATGAGCTACACCTTCTCCCCCATCTTGCTGGAATAAACAACAGACATATCTGTAAAGTGTGTTACCTGGACTGTGGCAATAGTCCTAAATATTTCAATCACCAAACTCCGGAGCTTAGATAAATTTCAGAGGGCATTTAGGTACCTTATTCAGGCACCGGCTGGTCTAGATGGCTTCTGTGGTCTCCAAAAATCAGAGACTATGTGACCTCAGTGATGATCCTATTTTCCCAGAAGCAGCCAGTTCCATTTTAAAGGCGTTTTTCCCTTATAATGAGTTAGGATCAATCTTAGTTAGCATTCTCCCCTCTCTCCCCCACCTGAAAAAAATTGATTTTGTTCTATCATTCTGACCATTAATTGAATTTTGGAATATATGACTTCCCAGGTCCCTTCTGGATTTGAGATTTTGTGATTCATTTGCATATATGGCTACCTGCTCCATTCATACACTCTCTAATCTGAAAGCCGGCGGCTAAACCCACTGGCTTTAGGAGTGCCCCCTCACTCCCTGTTTGAATAAGCATTTGGAAACCAGTAGGGACGGAGATTTCTCAACTTGGCACGGTAATGGCATAACGAGACATCAAAGTTGGAATGAGACCTTTTAGGCACATAATCCAAACCACAGCTGAATAGGAACCCCCTCCAAGACATCGCTGGCAAAGTGTTCCTTCAGCCTTCACTTACTAGAATACCTCCAGGAATGGAGACCTCACCACTCATTCATTTATCAAACACAATCCAACATCTACCCTACTATATTGAGACCATTGTTTGATGCTGGGGGTGGTACAGAGTTTAGATGAGCTAGGGTCCACACAGTTTAATAAAAGGAAAAACATCATGTTAGCTACATGATAATTCATGAGCAATGCATCAGACAGGGACGATTTACTATGTGAGGTACAACAGTGAATATTGCTATCCACCAGAGGGGGGCATTGTGGGACAGAGCTGATCGTTACACAATTCTCTAGCGTGAGTCAGATCAGCCTCTCTGTACATTCCCTCCTCTGGTCCTTATTCTTCTCAAAGATGACCCTGGTTTTTCCATAGTAGCCAAATCATTTTACTTGGATTCGTTGAGTGGCGAATCAAGTAATCGCCCTTCTGTGTAATCTGTCTTATGAGCCCATTAGTATCTAATTAGTGTCACCTAGGAGGTGGTAAGGGTACCAAACTTAGCCCATTTGATTATCTCTGTTAGAGTGGCACAGCGTGCTTATGTCAGAGATAAGACAAGAGTCCAGAGCTGTGCAGTGCCCTTTCTCAGAGGTGTCAAAGCCACTGCTTAAGTGCAGCTGAACCAGATTAAAATGTAGTTGGGAAATGTTTAACAAAATAAATAAAAATACAATATAACACAGATAATGTTAATTCGTGGTTTTCTAAGTCAGTATGTGACCTTCAGGGATGCATTTCTATTTGAGTTTGAGCCCACCAGACCACTCAAGGCCTATCCCACTCAGAGCAGAGACCCAGACCCCCATTTGAGTGGGGCTGACACAGCTGGCCCAGGGGGGAGGGGAGGGAGCATGAGTGTGTCAGTGACCCCGCAGTCTCACAGAGAGGGACAGTCCTAAGTTCTCCTCCTGCTTTGTGTCTCCCTTTCTGCAGTGTTGAACAAGGACATCACAGCCTGCCGAACCTCAACTATCACGGGGACGCTGAAGCGCCCCTCCGTCCAGGATGAGGAGAAACTGAAACTCAACCACCCGAAGACCCCCTCCAACTTTAACAGTCTTCCCACCAACGTGTCCAAGATGCACCTTCAGGGATCACCCCACTATCTGGGTGGCGTCAACCTGAGTGAGTTCGCCAACCACACGCTGACTCTTAAGAAAGACAAGACCCCCAAGTCCATCTATATCTGTGATGGGGACATCTTTAAGAAGCTGGACTCTGAGCTGAGCCGGGCCCAGGAGAAGGTGCTGGACACCAGCTACGTGATCCTGCCCACCAACACCGCCACCCTTCGGGCCAAGCCCCCCAAGGAGGAGGGGAAGTACAGCATTAACATTGACCACATGCCCCAGACCCGCCTCATCCACCTCAACATGGCAGCGGATCCAGGCTACGGGGTGAAGAGCCCACCCCGAGAGCCAGCCTCCTGTCCCGAGGCCCAGGCCACATCCCTGACTCCTGCACAGCCCCCAGCCCCACCCTCAGCACCACCCCCGCCTCAGCAGCAACCCCTTCCCCCACCCCCAGCCCCACACAGCCTGGCCCCAGAGCCACACCCCAGCAGCCTAGGTGAGCCTAGCAGCGAAGGAGCACCCACGGGCGTAGTGAACAAGGGTGAGACAGTCTCCACGCTCTCCATGAGCTCCCTGGAGGTAAGTGGCCAATTTTCATTCAAGTACACGCTATAATTGGGCCAAACACTGACTATTCTCCCAACATGAAACACCTTTTAAATAAAATTTAAATTAATTAAAAATTTAGCAAATATGTATTAAGCCCATACTGTGTGTAAGTTCCGTGCTCAGCACCTGCTATTTAGACCTTAGAAATTGCATTTTAGAGGAACCGGTGGAATTTCTTCAGGAGTTTCATTAGTGATTAGCTTGAGATCCTTGAGAGCAGGAAATATTTTTTACCTTTCTTTGTATCCCAGCTTTTAGCAGTATCTGGAATGTAGTGGGCGCTTAATAAATCACACACAAAAAACATCACATTGTGTTACCCTTGGGGAAGTCATAGGCAAACAGGGAAATATAACATGTTCTCAAATAAAGATGACCCAAGGTATAATATGCTAGGGAAAAGAAGAAGCAATCTAGAAAGGGAGTAGCAGAAAGGTTAGAAGAAGGGGAGACTGCTTTTAGCTCTGGGGACCAGGGCAGACTTCATGGAGTAGGTCTGCTGGGCCTCGAAGGAAGATAAAGATTCAGGGTGAAGAGAGGCAGAGGGAGTTATCTTCCAGGCTTGGCAGTAGTAGCAGCAGCAGCAGCAGCTTGCATTGGGCAGGAAAGGGCAGGTCAGATTGAGGAATGCCAAACAGTCTGCTTTGCCTGAATTGTAGAGCTTGAAAAGGACAATGGTATGAAAAAAGGCTGAAAATGGGGGTAGGAGCCAGGTGGCAGAAGGCTTGAAAGGCCAGACCCAGGAGCTTGTGAGTTACCCTGTAGACAGAGGTTCTCAAAAGTGTGGTCCAGGGGTCCACGAGGTCAAACGTCATTTCATAATAATACTATGACATTTTAATTTCTAACATGGTTTATATTGATAGATATAATTGCTATGAACAAAAGATGTTTGGGTATCCTCATTAATCTTTAAGAGCATAAAGGCGTCATCCCTTGACATCCAAAAGTTTAAGAACCACTACTGTAGGTGGCGAGGAGCCAATGAAATCATTTGAGCAGGAGGCAAACATGATCACTCGCATTTTTTTTTTTATTTAGGAAGATTATTTTGGCAGTTCTCTGCATCATGGCCTGGAGAGAGGGGAGGTGTATGTATAGTGTAAAAATGGCCCTGACTAGTAGCCTCACTAAGGTTTAATATCAGCCAGTTTCCCTTTCTCCTTCCCTTTCCCCTTCCTCTTTCCCTTCCCCTTCTCCTTTACTTTTCCTTTCCTCTTCACCTTCTCTTTCCTTTTCTCTTCCTCTTCTCCTTCTCTTTCCCCTTCCTTTTTCCTTTCCCCTTCCCCTTCTCTTTTCCTTTGCCTTTCCTTTTCTCCTTCCCTTTCCTTTCCTCTTCCTCTTCTCCTTTTCCCTTATCCTTCCCTTTTCCTTTCCCCTTCCTCTTCTCCTTCCCTTTCACCTTGTTCTTTTCTTTCCCTTTTCCTTCTCTTTTCCTTTCCCTTTCTCTTTCTTTTCCTTTTCCTCTTTCCTTCCCCCTTCTCCTTCCCTTTTCCTTTCCTCTTCCTCTTCTCTTTCCCTTTCCCCTTCCTATTTCCTTTCCCCTTCTTCTTCCTTTTTTCCTTTCCTCTTCCTCTTCTCCTTCCCTTCCCTTTCGTCTTCCTCTTCTCCTTCCCTTTCCCCTTCCTCTTTCCTTTCTCCTTCTCCTTCTCTTTTCCTTTCCCCTTCCTTTTCTCCTTCCCTTTTCCTTTCCCCTTCTGCTTCTCCTTCCCTTTCACCTTCTTCTTTTCTTTCCCCCTTTCCTTCTCTTTTCCTTTCCCTTTCTCTTTCCCTTTCTTTTCCCCTTCTTCTTTCCTTCCCCTTTCTCCTTCCCTTTTCCTTTCCTCTTCCTTTTCTCCTTCCTTTTCCCCTTCCTCTTCTCCTTTCACCTTCTTTCTTTTCTTTTCCCCTTCCTCTTCTTCCTTTTTCCTCTCCTCTTCCTCTTTTCCTTTCCCCTTCCTCTTCTCCTTCCCTTTTCCTTTCCTCTTTTCCATTCCCTTATCCTTCCCTTTTCCTTTCCCCTTCCTCTTCTCCTTCCCTTTCTCCTTTCCCTTCCCTTTCCCCTCTTCTTCTCCTCTTTCTCCTACCCCTTTCCTTTCCCCTTCTTCTCCTCCTTCCCCTTCCCTACCCCCTTCTCCTTTTCTCTTACTCTTTCCTTCCCTTCTACCCTTCCTCTTTTCTTTTTGCAAAGTGGCATAAACTTAGACCAAGATGATATTCCTTCTTGGCTGCTGTGCTCATATTATGGAACTAGGGGGCGACTTAGAGCTACACTTTCAGACAAGAAGCAAACCAGCAGTCTAGAGCCAATTCTCATCATTTTGCCATAAGGCAGCTAGGTAGCACACTGGATAGAGAGCTGAGCCTGGAGTCAGGAAGACATGAGTTCAAATCTAGCCTCAGACACTTGCTACCTGTATGACCCTGGGCAAGTCATTTAACTTCACTTTCCTCACCTGTAAAAAGGGGGTTGTAATAGCACCTACCTCTGATGCTGGTCATGAGGATTAAATGAAATAATATTTGTGAAGCATTTAGCACAATGCCTGGCACGTAGTAAGCACTTGATAAATGCTATTCCCTTCCCTACTGTAGCACTATACTAAGGCAGCATATTTTGTGTTGTTCCCACTTCTTTTCTTTGCTGTTGTTGTTGAGTCATGTCTGACTCTGTGACCCTATGGATCATACTGCCCATGGGGGTTCTTGGTAAAGATACAGGAGTGATTTGCCATTTCCTTCTCCAGTAGATTAAGGCAAACAGAAGTTAAGTGACTTGCCAGCTAGTGAGTGTCTGAGGCTGGATTTGAACTCGGGACTTCCTGATTCCAGGCCCAGCACTCTGTCCACTGAGCCATCTAGCTGCCCTTTTCTTCTCCATACACCATTTCTATTTCATAGAGGTCCCACTGCCTTCTTGTTGCACTCCCCTCTCCCCACCTCCCCAATTCCCTGTCCTGGACTTTATCCCTCCTACATCTAAACCTGTCTGAAGCCAGTAGCATTCAGGAAAGGGTCTGAAAAACTCACTGGCACTGAGGACGTGATAGTACTTTCAGCATTTTCCTGTTTCAGCATAAGGACCAGGAGCAGTAATGGTGGAATTTCAAGTAGTTTGCCAGGGAGAGGGCGGGGGGGGGGGGCGCAGAGAGGGGCAGGGGAGTATGTGAGCCAGGACTCTCTTGCTACACCCCCCAAGAGGAGGAGAATGAGGAAAGACCAATGATGCTAGAATGAGAGGCAAGTCAAGTAATGGAGCTAGTAAAAATTCATTCATGTTTTAAGAGTAATTTGCAAATTCACACTGAGCTTTCTCTTCCTTGCCTTCACAGAGGAGGAAATCTCGGTACGCAGAGCTGGATTTTGAGGTGGGTGTCTCTTTCACTACCTGCACGTCTTTCTCTTGTCCTCCGGACTCCCCTTCTCTGAAGGCGAGCCGAAGCTACTGCCTCCAGGGTATCAGTGGTTTGATGGAGAAATTTGCTGAGGCATAGGGACTTTGGTAGTTTACGCCTGGGTTCATAAGATCAACTAACATCATGCATCTAGGCTGGAGAAAGCATGACTTGACAACAGTCCGTGTGAAAAAAAGATCTCCGGGTCTGTCTGGGGTATGATTTAATAATGAGTGTGACATGAGAGTCAAAAAATAATCAAATAAAAGTAATGTGTGCTCACACTGCCTTGGGGGGCATAGCTTGCAGGAACAGAGAGTTGCTAGTTCTGCCGTCCTCTACCATGCTCAATAATAGCATTTCTTTAGCACTTTAAGGTTTGCAGAACCTTTTACAAACTTCTCGTTTGATCCTCAAAACAACCATGCTGTAGGGGCTGGAATTATCCCTGTCTTACAGATGAGGGAAACTGAGGTGATCACAGGTTAATAGGTTTGCCCAGGGTCACACAGCTAGTTAGTATCTGAGGCTGAATTTGCACTCACATTTGGAGAATTCTGTTCAGTTTTAGAAGCCACAATTTAGGAGAGATATTGATAAGCCAAAGAGCATTCAGTGTAGATAAGAATGTTAAAGGGTGTCAGATCCGTGCTGCATGAGGATCAGTTGAAAGACCTGAGGAGGTTTAGCTGAACGAAGAGAAGACTTATGTTGGAAATAAATGATAGTTGCCTTTAAGTGCTGGGTGGCACAGCAGAGGGAGCACTGTACATGGAGTCAGGAAGGGCTGAGTTCAAATCCAGCCTCAGACACTTACTAGCTATAAAGTCACAGGTCACCAAACCTCTGCATGTGGTCTCAAGGCCACAGGTTCCCCACCCCTGTATCTCTTGGCCCCAGAAGGGGAGAACTAGGAAGCAATGAATAAATAATTGCAACCAAACAAATTTAATATTGACATTAAGAAAAAGTTCCTGAATTTAAAATAGCCCGAGATATATTGGATTGCCTTGCAAGGTAGTGAGCTGCCATTCACTGGAAGTCTTCAAGCAAACACTGGATGACCATTGTCAAGTATGTTAGAATGGAGATTCTTTTTCAGGGATAGGTTGGCATGGATGGCTGCTAAGGTCCTTTCTGAGACAGCTACAAGGCATAATCAAGGGAAGGCAGGGGGTAAGACTAAGCATTTATCTAGCGCCTACTATGTGCCAGGCACTGCACTAAACGCTGCAAATAGTATCTCATTTGAGAGTCAAGAGCAACCTGGATCTGGAGTCTGGAAGTGCTGAGTTTAAATCTTGCCTCAGATACTTATTGTGTGACACTAAACCATTCAATAAACATTTATTAAGTGCCTACTATGTGTCAAGCACTGTGCTAAATGCTAGGGATTTGGAAAGAGACAGTCCTGTCCCCAAAGAGCTTCCAATCTAATATGAGAGACAACATGCAAACAAATATATACAAAGCAAGCTATATACAAGCTACATAAGTAGGAAATAATTAACCAAGGGAAGGCACTGGAATTAAGAGGGGTTGAGGAAGGCTTTCTGGCAAAACTGTGATTTTCCTTGGGACTTGAAGAAATCCAGAGAAGCCAGAAAGCAGGCAAGTCACTTAGCCTCTGTATGCCTCAGTTTCCTCATCTGTAAAATGGAGATAATAATAGCTCCTACCTTTCAGAACTGTTGTGAGGATCAAATAGGTGCTGTATAAATGTTATGTAGTATCATCATTACTATGGAGATCAAATGAAATTATATATGTATAACATTATATTATATATTATGTTATGTAATGTAATATAAGATAACATAACATAATATAATATAATATAACATTATGTTATGTTATATTGTTATATTATATTATATTATATTGTTTTACATTGTATTACATTACATTATATCATATCATATCATATTATATTGTATTATAATATATTATATTATGTTATATTATATTATATTATATTATATTATATTATATTATATTATATTATATTATATTATATTATATTATATTATATTATATTATATTATATTATATTATATTATATTATATTATATTATATTATATTATATTATATTATATTATATTATATTATATTATATTATATT
>CM053622.1:75619012-75649994 GCA_028646595.1 Phalanger gymnotis | reverse complement strand
GCCAGAGAAGCAGCAACAGACACCGAACAGAAGACCTTGGGACAGTGTCCGGAAAGGTCAGACAACGCCCGCCTGGGTGAAAAAAGAGATAGACCTGCTCCCATCTTCTCCACTAGAACTCAAGACTGTGGAGTGGGAGAAGACCGGGGCTACGATACCTCTGGTGGGACAAGACATTATTGACCTCCAGACTGAGGTCTGAGCTGGGGCCTGGGGCTGGGGACGAGGCAGGACTCATCTTTCTCCCCCAAACCCCATTCCCCCAAACCGCCTCCCGCCCCAGACTCCTGGGAGGGGACCTGCTGTGCCCGGCCCCAGGACCTACAGGCCTGAGGATCCCCAGAGTGGAAGCGGGTCCAGCAGGGCCGGGGCAGGGAGGCGGCAACACTGGTTCCCCCCAAGGAACTGCCTCGGAGCCAAGTAGCCTGGCCTCTGGCTGGGGCGCAGAGATTGGCATCTCTGGGACATACAGTAGTATTAGGTTCTGGGAGGGGGAGCACAGAGATGGGCAACAGGGAGGGGGCCCATGGCAGGCCGGACAGCCATTGGCCAAAGGGGACAAGCCAACCTGCTGAGGCCAGGCAGAGGAGCCAGAGACTGGACCCTTCGTGTGGTTCAGGGAAAACCTCCAAGAGCCCTGGGGGTGGCCCCTACATGGTTCTAGGACTCGGTCCTGCTCAGACGGGCCCCCTGCCTGCTCTCATGGTGGGTGTGGGAGACAGAAACCACCTGGCTGGTTCTTCTGAACCCTGAGGCCCCACGGCAGGGAGGAAGGACACACTGGTGATCAGAAAGGCCAGCTTTCCCAGGAGCAGCCCTGGCCTCACCTCTCAAGCCCTGGACATCCTTTTTTAAGACTCCCCCCAAATCCTCCCCCCAGGGGAGAGTATTTGGACACTCCTCCCCAAGCCCAGGCAGAGAGCCTCCCACACCCTGGCCCTCCCTGAGCAGAGGGCCAGAGCACCCACCCTCCAGAGGGGAAATAGGGCTGGGTGTACAGGGATGGGGGTAGGGGGGGAATCTATTTTTTTCTCTCCTTTTCTTTTCTTCAATAAAACAAGAAGTAAAAATGGAAGCTGTCTCTCTTCTTGATCGTTGTCTTCCCACCCCAGTCTGACCCCACCAGTTCTGGCTCCTATGAGTTAGAAAGGACAGATTTAAGCGTATTGGGAAAACAAGTACTGAATTTGGAGTCAGGAGACCTGGGTTTGGATACAGGCTTCATCATTAACTTGCTATGTGTCCTTAGGAAAGTCATTTGAACTCCCCAGGCATCATTTTATTTATCTGTAAGTGCACTACCTACCTTACAAAATCATTGTTGTATTTATATAAAACTCTTTATTTTTATTTTTTCAATTAACAAGTATTTATTTTCTCTTTGCAATCTCTACTCCCCCCTCACCAGGAAAAAAAAACAAAAAAAAATAAAAACGAAACTCTGATCTCTAGCAAAACTAACAAATAGGCACCATCAAGCAAAACAAATCGATTCCTACACTTTCCACGAACAAAAATTTCTGTCTCATTCTGCATCTCATGTCCGTCAGGAGGTGGGCTGCACTGTCGGTAGTCTCTACCACTACCCTGGAGACGAGGTTGATCATTGTGTTGGTATTCCAACATTGCTTTTCTTTATAATGTTGTTACTTTGTAAATTGTTCTCCTGCATCAGTTTATCCGTCTTCTCAGGTTTCTCAGAAAAAAAAGCCCTTAAGCAGTTTCTAATGACCCAATGACATTCCATTTTATTCATGTAACACCATTTGCTCAGCTGTTACCCAAATGATGGGCAGCCCTTCAGTTTCTGGTTCTTTGCCACCACAAAAGAAGTTGCCATCAGTAGTTTTGTAAGTATGGGGCTTTTTCCTCTTTCTTTGTTCTCTTTGGAGGATAGGATTATAGGGATATTGGGAGGAAAGCAATTGGCAAACCTGAAAGTGCTATGATCATGGAATTTATTTTATCATCATCATCATTATTTTTATGTTTAATATCCTTGCCTGAAGTGGAGAGGGGCCAGGCTTGGGCAAGGCCAAGAGCCAGGAGCAGGGGAGATAAGAGATCCAGATTCTAACCCTGGCCTTGAACCACCTCATTGTGTGATCTGAGCATTCCACACCTTCAGAAATTCCCAGAGCCACTAGGAGCCTTAGAACATCAAACACAGAGGAGAGATCATCTGGTTCAGTCCCTTCAATTTACAGATGGGGGAACAGGCCAAGCGAAGGGAAGTGTTTCCTCCAAGGCCATACAGGAAGCTAAGTGTCTGAGCTGGGATTTGAACCCAGGGAAAACTGGCTGCCTTTTGGAGCTGTGGTAGCAGAGTCTGGATGGGATTCCTACTCAGGGATGAGTTGGACTGAGTTCTGGATCCCTGCTAACCCTAGGACTATGAGGACTATGTGATTCTAGACTCCAGAAATAGTATTTTTCCCTAGGATAAAATGTTTTCCATCTCGGGGTCTCACGTCTCTCCTCTGTCAAATGGGGGCAAGTATGTCCCTGCCTGGACTACCTCACAGGGCTATTTTAAGGGAAGGGGTGTGTGTGTGTGTGTGTGTGTGTGTGTGTGTGTGTGTGTGTGTGTGTGTGTGTGTGTGTGTGATAGAGAGTGAGAGAGAGATAGAGACAGAGAGAACCGGAGAGAGGGGGAGAAAGGTGGGGGAGAGAGAGAGAGAAAAAGGGGAGGGGAGAAGAGAAGGAGGAGGAGGAAGAGGTGGAGACATAAGCTCAGGCTGGCCCAGGGGACAGTCTTTGGCTCAGGGTGGCTGCCATGGAGGTCTTAACTCAGGTCCCAGATAGTGTTTTTTTTTTTTTCATAAGCTAGGCCTGTTTTGTTTTTTTTTCCTTTTGGCACTGGTTTTGAACAAACAAAAAGTACCAGTGACATTTCTCTTGCTATCAGCTATATCATGGTCAGACAAAGCCACATACAAGTCTTAGAATGTGCCCTCTGGGGCTCTGTGGGAGGAAAAGAAAGAAGAGTGTTCCTAGTCCAGACATAGACCCTTAGGCCACTTGAGTATTGCCTGGTCCAGACTCTGGGAAGAACCACCCTTACTGTCCCTGATTCCAGCCTGGCTGCTTTCATCCCTCCTCCCCATCCTTCACTACATTCCTCAGGCCATAAGGGTCCATAATTAGTGCCTGGGGAGAAAAGGTAAGGGGACCAGGAGCAGTAAGCAGACTTTTCTATTATGTTTGAATCATCTTTTTTCATTCCCCACTGACCCCTGGAGTCACAGCTTTAAAAAGTCAACTCGATTTCTGTAAGGACTGAAAGGAAAGCTCCTTTATAACAACTGAGAGTCAACACTTTTCTTGAGTTAACTTCTGTCTTCTTGAATTCCATCTGCCTCAGTTCTCTTTCCTCCTCTCCCTTCTCTGTTCTCACTTTTCTTCCCTCCTTTTTCTTTTTCATCCTCTCCTTCTTTTCCATCCTTCACCTGGTCCACCCCTCTCCTCTTTCCTCCTTTCTCTGCTCTCTGTTCTTTCCCCTTTTCCTTCCCTTCCTTTCTCCACTTATTTTCCTCTTTCTCTTTTCATCTTCCTCATTCACCTCTTCCCTGCTCTTTCTTCTTCCTCTCTTCTCCATTCTTTCCCTCCTTTCTTCACCCTTGTTTCTCTTCTTCCTAGTCTTCCCCTTTTCTTCTCCTCACAGCCACAGAATCTCAGAGGTTATCTAATCCAACATTCTTGAAAAGAAACCCCCTCTACATTATGTCCTGATACTAGTCATCCAGTCTCCCCTTGAAGACCTTCACCTAAAAGCCTTCTGTAAGGCTAATGCTTAATAAGAATACCATTCCACTTGGAGAAGGTTGTATTAAGAAGTTTTCCCTTACATTAAGTCAAAGTTGGCTTCTCGGCCAACTACATCTTTCAAAGGATGCCTTCTTGGGCCAAACTGAACAAGGCCTTCCCTTCCTCCTCTTCTTCTCTCTTCCTTCTTATCTTTCCTCCTCCCTCCTTTCTCCTCTCTTTCCCATCCATGCTTTTCTGGCTTTTCTTTTCTTCCCCTCTCTTCTCACCACTCTTCTCCCTCTCTCTGATTCTTGCCTTCCTTGTCTCCTCTTTCTACCCTATGGCCATTGACTTTAAGGTCCATGCCTTGTTTTTCACACCATTTTGGGCACAAATAACTACTTTCTTTTTATATTAAAAAAGAATCCAACCTGGACTGCTTTGTACATTCCCAGAAAGCACCTTTGTCCAAGTCCAGGGCCCAGACAGAAAGGGGCTTCAAGGGGTTGGGCACTAGCTATGTGTTTGGAGTGAGGGAGAGGGAAGATGAAAGCTTGAAAGAGGGTCATAAGTCATTAGCCACTGACTTTCTGTACGTCCTCTGGAAGTATGTTTAATCTTTCTAATCTCAAGGAATAGGGTGGTGAAAGTCATTCCATAAATGGGTACCAAAAAGAATTAAACTAGAGAAAGTCTAGGGACCCTTGGCCAAAAGGTTTCGGGTGCAGGCAGCATTGAGGAAGCAAAGAAAAGCAATCATTGGGATGTTCAGGTCCAAGATGCTTGTGACTCATAGAAATCACAGAAATAGAGATTTAGAGCCTGAAGAGACCTTAGAAGTTCTCCATTCTAACTTCTTCATTTTAAAGAGGAAGAAAGAGGCCTAAATATCAAACGACTTGTCTGAGATCACATCAATAATAATAGAAGGAGCACAAATATGAATTGGGTACTCCATAGCTATACCCACCACACTTTCCATTATACCATACTGTCCAGCCCACCATTATTCTTCTGTTCTTAAATACTAGAAGCTATCCTGTATTCTCAGGTTAGAGGCAACTAAGTGGTACAGTGGGTAGAATGTTAGCCTATTGGCCCTGGATTCAAGAAGACCTGAGTTCAAATCTGGCCTCAGACACTAGGTATGTGACCTTGGGCAAGTCATTTAACCTCTGTCTGTCTCTGCTTTTTCAACCGTAAAGTAAGGACAATAATAGCACTATCCTCACAGTTTTGTGAGACTCCATACATATATACCTAGACATGTGTCTAGACTCATGATGTGTGTAAGTACACATGTATGCCTGGACATGTGTAACTTGACTCTATTATGTGATGTCATTTTGGCCCTCTTCAAGAATGAAGGACAACAGCAACCAACATGTAAGTCTAGACCCTTGATGCGTCTGTGTGTATACTCTAGAAGTAGGCTAAATTCATGAAATGTGTACATGTAGATGTACATCTGAATGTGACATACATCTAGAAAGACATAACATGCACATACATGTAGATCTAGATGTGCTTCTGTATTCATGTGTACATGTACTTCCAGACATATGTCTGGACTCATAACTCATGCCTATGTCCACCTTCTAGACATACATGTCATATCTTTCCAGACCTACATGCATGCATGTGCCATGAGTCTAGTCAAATATATACAATGTGACATGAGCTCAGTAACACCTATCTGGACATGTATGTCTGGACACATGCCCGGTCCTGTGTACACATATGTCTATACTGAAAACATGTGTGTACATGTCCATCTTGTGGCACATGTGTACATGTACATCTGAAAGAAAAAAATACCGGTATCATCAATGAAAAGGCAAATTTACCACCAATGAAGAGGAAAGACAAGCAGTTATTAAGAATTATTTTGCCCAACTAAATGCCAATAAAACTGACAATCTAAATGAAATGGGTGAATATTTACAAAAATATAAATTACCCAGATGAATAGAATAAGAAATAGAATACTTAAAAACCCTATCTTAGAAAAAAAGAAATCAAGCACGCTATAAATGAGTTTCCTAAGAAAAAAATACCTAGGATCAGATGGATTTACAGGCAATTCTATGACATATTAGGGAAAAATTAATTCCGATGCTACACAGACTGCTTGAAAAAAAAATAAGTAAAGTCCTACCAGATTTCTTCTATGACACAAATAGGGTCTTCATAACTAAACCAGAGAGAGTCAAAACCTAGAAAGAAAACTAGAGACCAATATCTCTAATGAATATCAATGCAAAAATTTTAATAAAATCCTTGCAAAATTATAGTAACATGTCACAAATATCACATTATCACAATATATCATTATGACCAGGCTGGATTTATACCAGGAAGGCAGGGCTAGTTCAATATTTTTAAAACTATAAGCATAATTAACCGCATCAACAGCAAAAATAACAAAAATCATGTGATTACTTCAAGAGATGCAGAAAAAAGCTTTTGACAAAATACACCCATCTCCCAATAAATATCAAAAACAAATAAATAAAAATACACCAATTCCTGTTTTTAAAAAAAAAACACTAAAAAGTGCAAGAATAAACAGCATTCCTTAAAATGATAAATAGTCTCTAATACCAAAAGCAAGCATTATCTGTTACGGGAATTAGCTAGAAATCCTTCCAATGTGATGAAAGGTGAAGCAAGGATGTCCATTATCATTACTCCTATTCAGTATTGTACTAAAAATGCAATCTATAGCAATAAGACAAGAAAAAGAAATAAAAGGAATGAGAATATACAAAGAACAAAACTAGCACTTTTCCCCCAGTTTTTTTTTACCTAGAAAACCTTAGTATTTCAATGCAAAAAACTAATTGAAATCAACAACAAAGTTGTAAGATATAAAATAAATCCACACGATTTATATATATATATATATATATATATATATATATATATATATATATATATATATATATATATACATTGCCAACAAAATCTAGCAAGAATAGATAAAAAGACAATCTCCATTTAAATTAGCTACAGATGATATAAAACCGTGAGAGTCTACCTGCCAAGACACACACAGGAACTACATGAACACAATTACAAAACATTCTTGACACAAACATTGGTCTAAATAAGTAGAGATATGGTAATTGCTCATGGGTAAGCCAAGCAAATATAGTAAGAATGACAACACCACCTAAATTAATTTACTTATTCAGTGCCATACCAACTACCAAGAATTTCTTTATAGAGCTAGAAAAAAATAATAACAAAATTCATCTGGAAGAACAAAAGGTTAAGAATATCAATGAAAAAAATGTGAAGGGAGCCTAACGGTACCAGATCTCAAACTATATTAAAAAACTCTAATCTTAAAAAAATTGGTATGGTACCAGAAATTGAGAGATTGATCAGTAGAACAGATTAGGTACACAATATACAGAATCAAATGAACACAATAACATAGTGTTTGATAAACCTGAAGATCTCAGTTGTCAGGGCAAGAACTCACTATTTGACAAAACCTTCTGGTAAAACTGGTTTGGCAGAAACTTAGGAAAAGACCAACATCTTACACCACATATGAAGCTAAGCTCAAAATAGGTGTTTAATTTACACATAAAGAGTGATATCATAAGCAAATTAGTGGAGCAGGGAAGAAATTGTCTGTCGTATTTATGAATAGGGAAAAAATTCATGATCAAACAAGATAGGGAGGTTCATGAGAGGTAAAATGAATAATTTGGATTATATTAAATTTAAAAATTTTTGCACTAACAGAACCAATGCAACTAAAATTAGAACCAACTAAAATTAGAAGAAAAGCAGGAAACTGGGGGAAAAATCTTTGCTGCAAGTTTCTCTGAAAAAAGGTCTCATTTCTAAAATATAGGGAACTGAGTCAAATTTGCAAGAATTAGTGCCAATATCAATAGGAAATTTTCAGAGGAATAAATCAAAGCTATCACTAGTTATATAAAATCTGCTTCAAGTTACTAATAATTGGAGAAACACAAAGTAAAACAACTCTGAGGTACCCATCAGATTGGCTAATGACAAAAAAGGAAAATGATGAATGTCAGAAGGGATATGGAAAAACAGGCATACAAATGTACTAATGCACTAATGATGGTGGTGCTATGAACTAGTCCACCAATCTGGAAAGCAATTTGAAATTATGCCTAAAAGGCTATTATACTATGCAAACCTCTTGACTCAGCAAGGGCTATAAGCTAAGGAGATCAAAGAGGAAAAGGACCAAAATGTCCAAAAATATTTATAGGAGCTCTTTTTCTGGTCGCAAAGAATTGGAAACTGAAGGGATGGCCATTAATTGGGGAACGGCTAAGAAAATTATAGTCTATGAATTTTATAGAATGCTATTATGCTTTATGAAATGATAAAGGGGATGGTTTCAGAAAAACCTAGAAAGACTTGCATGAACTGATGCAGAGTAAAGTGAGCAAAACGAGAAGAACAATTAAAATAGTATCAGCAATGTTATAAAGAACCAAGATTGTGATCTTGATTCAGTAATTTATGTGAAAGATAACACTCATGATGAAAAGTGCTATCTGCCCCCAGAAAGAGAAGTGATAAACTCAGAGTACAGATTGAAGTATATTTTTCTCTTTCATTTTTTTGCTTTTTTTTTTCTTTACCCTACAGCTATAGATATTTGTAATAAGTTTTGTTTCTCTTGCCTTTTCATTGAGTGGGTTTGGGGAAGAGAGGAGGGAAAGAATTTAGAACTTCAAACAAAACAAAAAAAAGAATAAAAATCTGTGATTTAAAAAAAAAGAGGGTGCACTTAAGCTGAGCATTTAAGCAAACTTGGAGATAGAGATGACAGCCTAAAAAAAGTCATGAAGGCGAGAGATGGACTGCCATGTAAAGGAAAATAACAAGTATTCCAATTTGGCTAGAATGTAGAGGTAGTGAGAGGAAATAATATGTAACCAGCCTAGAAAAGAAGGCTCAAGACCTGGGGAGCCACCCAGCTTTCTTGAGCATGGTACTGCCCTCATGCCTCCATGGGTCAGACCAGCACCTTAGGAATGTCTATTTGACCTCTATGAGGAAGATAGATTGGAAAAGGGGGAAAGACTGCCTTCCTGACCGTTTTCCTACTTATAATTGTCAAAGACATTTCCTCTTTAGAAGTCCATGCAATCTGTTTATGCTTGCAGGGTAAACCCACATGGGGCAGTGGAAAGAGAGATGGATTTGGTATCAAGATTCAGATCCTGGCTCTATTATTACCTACTCCTGTCATCTGAGACTCAGCTTCAGCAATCTCTTTCACTCCATTTTAGCCACACACTGACACAGTCAAACCTTACATGAAAGGGTGTATAGTGCAGGGGAGAGGATATTGACTCTAAAGTCAGAAGATGTGTGTTCAAATCCCTTCCGAATGCTTCTTAATTGGGTGGCCTTGGGCAAGTCACTTCCTTGGACTTCAGTTTACTCATCTGTAAAATGATGTCGTCAGACCGGAAGGCCTCCGAGCTCCCCTACAGCTCAAGATCTGTCACCCTACAATCATCTCACTTCCTTTTATTGATGGTGAGTCACTTTTCTGCTATGTCTGACTCTTCATGACCCCATGTGGGGTTTCCTTGGCAAACATATTGGAGTGGTTTGCTATTTCCTTCTCCAGCTCATTTTACAGATGAGGAAACTGAGGCAAGCAGTGTTGAGTGACTTGTCCATGGTCACACAGCTAGTAAGTGTTTGAGGCCAAATTCGAACGCACGAAGATGAGTCTTCTTGACTACAGGCCTGGGATTCTATCCCACTGCACCATCTAGATGCCCTACTTCCTTTGATTATATAAAATTTAAAAGTTTTTGTACTAACAAAACAAATGCAGCTAAAATTAGAAGAAAAGCAGGGAATGGGGGGATCTTTGCAGCAAGCTGCTCTAATAAAGATCTAATTTCTGAAATATATAGGAAATTGAGCCAAATTTATAAGAATAAGATCCATTCCCCAGTTGATAAACAGATAAAGGATATGAATAGGCATTTTCAGAAATCAAAGATATCAATAGCCACATTTATAGTCCTGGCAAACCAATCCACATTAGTTCAGCTTTGACTGTTAGGAAATACTTTCTTTTATTCAGTCAAAATTTGCCTCTCTGTAATTTCCACCCTTTGTTCTGAGACCAAGCAGAAGAAATCTTCTATATGACAACCTTGCAAGATTACCGTTGTGTTCTGCCAAGTGTTTTCTTCTTTTCTCAGACTAAACAAAATCCAGTGATGGTGGAAATGAGGACAGTGATTATGGTGACAGTGGTCACCATGTTGGTGACTGAAACACTTATGATGGTGGTGGTGATGAAGAACAATAGGGATGCTCTGTTGGGAATATTTAGGGTCAGTAATTCCCTAGAGAGGGGAGAATGGTGTCTCTGATTGGCGGCTTCTGAGTGATCCTGAGGACAGATTCACTCAAGGAAGAACTGAAGAGAGCAATCAGAGGCGTTGTGACACATCACCCATCCTCCCTCTCGTAAGCAATGGTAATGAGTCACCCACACTCGCTGTCACTAGGTCCCAGGTTCCTAAGGAGACACTTTATCTGACTCGCAGGTCTTCAACTTTCCTTTTGTCATGTCTTCACAAGTCAAGGAATTCCAGGAGGCAAGAAAATGCTGAGAGGTTGTTAAGTTAATCCTGCTCTAAGAAGGAAATCCTAGACTCACAGAATAGCAGATTATAGAACATAGAAGGATAGAGATAGAAAATTAATAGCTGGTGCTATCTAGTGCTCAAAAGCGTATTGAGCACTTTGCAAATATTATTGTCTTTCATTGGAGATACTGAAGCTATTGCTATCTGTTTTTATTTATGAGGAAAGTTTCAAACAGGTAAAGGGACAGCAAGTTTCAGGGGCAAGATTTGAACCCAGTTCTCTCTTCCCACTACATCTCTAGTTTTTTTGGGGGGTGGGGCTTTAGGAGGGACCTTAGAGGACAGCTGGTTGAACCCCTTTACATAAAGGGAAGCTGAGACCCAGAGAAAGGGAGAATTAGCCAGCTCAAGGTCAACAAAGCAAGTCAATGGCAGAATCAAATCAGAAACAAAGGACTGAGTTCTCTTTCCATCATTTCCCTCTAACATCTCCCTAAAATACCCCAGGCAGCTAGATCTCTCTCTTATTTGTTGGAAGGCTTATTTTTAAAGACACCCTGTCACTTGCACCTAATTTTACAAATACTGCCTTGACATTTTCCTTATGAGTAACTTAAATCCTGCTGATTATTAATCCTTTTTCTGGGGCAGAGGAAGGACAGCAAATCCCCTGCTCTAAAAGAGATTGGATGCTCAACGTTCCTTACTGAATAGAGTGGTTCCAGTTCCCTTCTGCATAGAGTCATGTTAATCTTCCTAATGCACACACTCTGATGATATCATCAATGGCTCTCTATTGCCTATAGTATAAAGTCCACATCCATACTTCAAGGCTCTCCACAATTTTGCCCCAACCTGCCTTCCCAGGCTTATCTTTCACTACTTCCTCTCACCCACTTTATATTCCAGCCAAACCTCTTTCATCTCTTATACAAACTGTAGATTTTCCTGCCTCTGGATCTTTGATAACAGTATTTTTCTTATACTACCCTGAATCTTTTCCCTGAAGTCTCCAATGCTGCCCAGTGAAATTCTAATTGTCCCTTCAGGTGAAGCCTCAGTACCACCTTCTCTGATCCCAAGGTCATATAGCTAGTTAGTGACAGAGTCCAGTCTAAAATCCCTGCCTTTTATCAGTCAGGCAATAAGCACTCATTAAGTGCCTATGTTGTGCCAGACACTATAGGCTAAACACCTCCCAGGCCAGTGCCCTTTCTATCATCTGGCACTCTGTCTACTTTGAGACTCACTTCCTCTTGTCATTCCATCTTGACAGCATTGGCCAGATGCCTTTGAGGACTTAGCCCTTCCTGTTCCAGAACCTAACAGCAACAGCAAATGTTCAAGGCTTGCTTAATGCCCCCCTTCCCTCCTACCTTTCTGTGTTAAGGGATTGCACTGAGGTCATTAGTTGCTCCAATGAAAGGATGAACCAGCAGAAACAAGAAAATAAATATAAAGATTGATGGGCTGTGTAAGTGGTAAATGGACAGAGCAGTGGAAATGAGAGGGTCAGGTGAGAAGGAAGGAGGTAGAAAAGAGGAAGGGAGGACAAGAAAAGGAAAAACACAAATGAGAAGAATGAGATCTAGAGAGGAGAAAGGAGGAGACCAAAAGGGAGCCACCGTTCTCTAGTGCAGTTAAATTCTGGGCCCTTGGGAAGTTCAGTTATAGCAGCATCTTTGAGATTCAGTCAAGAGTTGGAATGATTCTTCAGCTGCCTTTGGAATGCTTCTTGAACTTTTGGCAATGGCCAACATTTTGTGTCCGATGTTTTCCCTTTATGTCTGTATCATGTCTATATATCCCATGCCCCAGACCATTTCAAGTGTGAAGTTTAAAGAGATGTGTAGCTGTTGTACATATTTCATACCTCAAAAGGTCCATGATTGCCTGGTCTCCCTACTAATTCAGATGAAAAACTTGTCCATGCTTCAATAAAGTCTTCATGATTCACTGTGGCCCAAAGGACTCACTCTGCAGTGGCAGGTTCTCTGGGGATGAGCCACTCGGAACTTAGTGAGGCTGGTCCACAGATGACACATAGTCTGTGGCCAAGCCTTTCTGACTTGACAGTAGCTACCTTTCAAGAAGTGATACATTGTGGCGGAGAGAGCAGCAATGACTTTGAGATCGGAAGACCCAGAATTCAGTGTTGCCTCTGCAATCTACAAGCACAACTTTGGCAAATGTCTCCAAATCCCTGGACCTGCTTAATTCCTACTCTATAAAATGAGGAGGATGAACAAGATGGCTTCTAACTTCCCTCCCAGTTCTAAATTCAACCATGCTATGATAATATGGAAGGGTCATCACTTCCCTAGATTGTTGACATTTTCAGAACCCAAGACCCCAGGCGTCTCACAGCCCGGCAGACATAATTTACTCAAACTCTTGTCCAATTCAGGGGGACCTAGACCCAAATACAAACACAAAGGTAGTCTGGTCCCCTGCTTTGCCACCCATAGGTTTCCCCTGAATCTCTCATTCTCTCTCTTAAACAATCATGGCCTACAACCACACTCTGGGAGCCATGGCAGGGAATACTATCCTGGCAGCTCTGGGTCTCCTTACATTTTGATAGGTAGTCTAGGCATGGGAATGAATCAATCAATCAACAACCATTTATTAAGTGTCTACTATAAGCCAGGCACTATGTCAGGTACCCGGGCTGCTCAGATGAAAATCAAACAAGCCCTGCCCTCAAGGAGGTCTACTTGGGGAAACAACAGGTACATACATAGGTATTTTTCAAATGAATCTAAGGTAATTTGGGTGGGGGTGGGGGGAAGAGGGATGCAGAGAGAGGCATTAATAGCTAAGGGAGTTGGAAAAGGCTTCATATAGCAGATGGCATTCGAGCTGCGCTTTGAATTAAAATAGGGATTCTAAGTGGTGAAGGTGAGAAGGGAGGGAATCCTAGGTATAGGGACAGTCTGCAGAGATGCACAGAGATGGAAAATGGAGCTTGATTCAGGGGGAGCAGTGAGAAAAGCTAGGGCTAGAGTGAAGGGAAATTATTGAGTAATTAGCGGCTACCTGCAGATGGCATTGGCATGGATGATGCCCTCCTTAGTAGCTATTGAGAGAAAAGTAAAAAAAAAAAGAAAATCAAAAACTATTTAAATACTACCTACTATGTACCAAGTGCTATGCTAAGCACTTTCCAGCAAATATCATCTCGTTCCATCCTCTCAAAAACCCAGAGTGTGGTTGGTGCTATTGCTACCCTTATTTCACAATTGAGGAAACTGAAGCAAACAGGAGTTAAGTCACTCGTCTGGTGTCACACAGCCAGTAAGTATCTGAATTCAGATTTGAACTCAGATCTTCCTGACTCCAGGCCCATTTCACCCACCAGCTGCCTCTTTCCCGGGTAGCTCACCTGCCTCCCTACAGTGACCGGTGTCAAGATCAGAATCATCTTCTATGTGAAGAAGCCTCCCTCACTCAGAGTGACACCAGCTAGCCAAGCCTCACTAACAGGAAATTAGCAGAGGTAAACAAGTGGAGCTAATTAGGGAAGGCTTCCCGAAGGAGGCAGGTCCAGGGGTGGGGAACCTACAGCCTCAAGGCCACACATGGCCTGCTAGGCCCTCAAGTTTGGCTCTTTGCCTGAATCCGAACTTCACAGAGCAAATCCCTTTAATAAAAGGATTTCTTCTGTAAAATTTGGACTCAGTCCAAAGTCTGCCCCCAAGGACCTAGAAGGCCACATGTGGCCCTGAGTAGACCTGTGAAGGTGAGGGGCATCACTGACTTTGAGGAGGTTGTACTTAGGTTTGTCAGTGGTTCCAAACTAGACTAGATGGAGGGTGATGTGTACAGTGGTAGAGGCTCTCTGAAAAACGCATGGCAAGAAAAACTCTTGATCTACGGAGCCTGTGGCTGGATATCTGAAGAGCCAACACCCCTGCTAGCTTCTCCAGCATTCTCAATGGGCCCATCTGAGGCTGATCCTGACTGTGGGTCATTTGGACCACTCTGGGCAAGTCAATATGGGGTCCTCCAGAGAGGATGTTAGAGAGACCAGTCAGTACAGTCTCCTCATTTTGCACAGGTGGAGACTGGGTCTCAAGAAGGGAAAATGAATGACCCAAGACCACACAGAAAGTAAGTGGCAGAGCCGAGTCTAGAGTGGGAAGGAGAGCAGCCCCTCATACCTCCTGCCTAGGTGGAATTATCTACCATGCCGACCCAAGATGAGCTGAGAAGAGGAGGCTAGACAAGATAGATGGCAAGGTTTGGGTTTGGAAGGGACCTTATCTAATCCTGGGGTACTTAACTGTTTTTGGTGGTCAAGGAAGCCTTTTGGAACTTTGGTGAAGTCTATGGATCTCTTCATGGAATAATATTTTCAAATGCACAAAATAAAAATGTATAGGAATATAAAGGAAACTCAATTATATTGAAATAGCTGTCATTTTTTTCCCTTTCAAATTCACAAACCCCCTGAAATCTGCTCCATGAACACCCAGTTAAGAACCTTTGATTTAATCCCACCCCTCCACCTTACAGAGGAGGACATTGATGTACAGAGAGGTGAATTCATTTTCCCTGGGTCACACAGGGTGAGGTCTGGAAGGCTGGCCTCAAAGCCAGGAACACCTGGGTTAAAGTCCCCCTTCCAACCCATGAGGGAATGAGGGAACCCAGGACATCCAATTCCAAAGCCAATGTTTTGCCTTGAGACGTGGGGAGCAAATAGGGATAGAGGAGCAAGTAGCAGGGGTCAGGGGGTGGTGATGGAAGCCTGTGGAGCAGAAGCCTTGAATGAAATAGGCTGTATTTTCCCCCAGTTCCTCCCACACCCCCTCTCTCAGCGTCAGCCTCCTGCCTGTTGGTCTTCCCCCGCATCCCGTGCCAGGTTGATCAGCCTTCTCGAGGGTTCCTGGTACTGCTGGCACTCTGAGAAGTCTTTCCAGGGACTAAAAATAACATGGGGTGGAAACAGCTCTAAATAGCTGGGGAATGTGCCAGTCACTCAGAGGGGAGCGGAAACAGTGCCCATACAAGGCAACTGGGGATGTAGATAGATACACCAGCCAACCTGAGCTCATCCTCTTGCGTGAGCGCCTGGAGTTCCTCCTCTGGGAGAGGTGTGTGATCCAGAACCTTCTCGTACTTCCGGTGCCCCAAAGAACATAGCCCAGGGAAAACTTATGGGGGGCTCGGGTGGCAGGAGATGCCAATCCCCCAGCGCAGAGATTTCTATGCCCCAATTTCTCCCTTCTCTCTCCAGAAGACAATAGATGATCTCCGTTATCAGGAGCTGGGGAGACACAGGCGAGAGCCCAAGGGTGCCAGCGCTGTCCAGAGGAGATTGAAGATGACTTTTGAGATCTCCTCCCCGCCAGCACTGAGGTTCTGAAATATTGTGAGTCTGATATTCTGCAATTCTGGGATGGAAAATGCTGCAGGATAGCCAGTCACATCTGAGGGGCCAAGCTCTAGGGTTGAAGGCATCTGCTTTGAGGGGCTGAGAAACCCATCCATCTCCTACCTCCATCTGGCCTAGCAGGCTGCCATTTCCTTCTAGCCTAGAGCCTGGGATACAGATTCATCCTCTGATAAGGTGAAGATGCTTTTCCCTGATGCCTTTTATTCACACATTCTTCCAGATTCAGCTCAGCCTTCACCCTTCTCTAGTCCCTACTCTCTAGAATTCTCATTCTAACACAAAGAAACTCCCTATTCTAATAAGGAAATTGCTTCCATGAACACTCCCTATATCTTCTTTTAAATATTGGGTTTTTATTCTGGATTTAATGAAGAAAGGGAGTGGAGAAAGAGAGGAGAGAGACAGAGAGAGGGGAGAGAGAAATAAAAAAAGAGAGAGGATTTCTATATACAAAGCTGAACAGAATATGAAATCACGTCTTTATTGTAAAATCATGGATTTCTATTATCTATAGCTTGCTCAGTAAATGTATATGTATATATAGTATACAGATACATACATATACAGATGTATGGATGATGTATGGATGTGTGTGTGTGTGTGTGTGTGTGTGTGTGTGTAGACACTGTCCCCAACACAACACAAGACCGGGGGAACACTCACTATACTCCCACCAGTGCCCCTTCAATATCCTCTGCCCACTCATCGAGCAACCTCTTTTTTATAGAACTGCAGAATGAGAAAGATGGCAGGGAACTTAGTACTGGTCAACTCCAACCTATACCTGAGAATTCCTATTCTAAAATACCTGGCAAGTGCCATCCAGCCTTGGCTTGAAGACCTCCAAGGACAAGGCTACCCTGAAAGGCAGCTTACACCTATTGTTAGCAATACCTTGAGTATATCTATGCATAACGAGTTAGTCGTCATGATAGAAAGCCCCCCCACCCCCCCAAGCTAAACTACTGCCCTCCAACCCACCCTTTGCCTTCCTCCCACTCCCACCCTGCTGTACAAGATATAGAACTTTCAGGCTAACCAGTGAAAGCAGCAAAAATAAAGGTATGTATATATGTATACATGTATATATATATATATATATATATATATACACACATATATATGTATGTGTGTATATATGTATATATGGGTATATGTATGTTTTTGTGTATGTATGTGTATATGTATGTATACATATATGTATGTATAATACACACACACACACACATACATATAGCCACCGTTGCATTCCCCACTCTGACCCTAGCCCAAGGCGCCAACTGAACCTCCTGAGGGTCAGGCCAACCTCCCCCCTCCTCCAGTCACCAGCCCTCCAAGTACATTGCGGTCCCAACCGTTACCAACAAGTCCACATTCCCCACCCCTCTTCTTCAAATACCACCCTGTCTCTATAGACCCACAGCCAGCATTTTAACCAGATATAGCAGTACAAATCAAATGTATTTATACATTAGTTATTATAGGATTCATATATATTATTAAATATTGTATATGGGTTATAATATATGATCTATAGAATACAAAATCTACACAATTATGTTATGGCCAATAAAGAATATACTTATATATACTTATAATGTTCTTTATGTCTTTTCTATCATTTTATAAAATGATTTCACATATATATGTGTAGATGTATACATACATATATGTGTGTGTATCTATCTTTTGTTTTTACACTAACTGTATTTACCTAGATAACCTTCCCCTCACCTCCTTCCAGAGAGATAGCTTTGAGAGGAATAGGGACTGGATCTGTGATTTCATTGCTCTAGAGAGAGCTGCCAGATGAGGAAACCGTTTCTACAAAAGCAGGTCAACACCTTCTCCGAACTGCAGCACTTAGAGAGTTGCCTAGAGCCTTGAGAAGTTAAGGGCTCTGCCCAGGGTCATGTAGCTATTATGTGTGAGAGGCAGGATTTAAACCCAGGACTCCCAGGGCCTTGAGGCCAGCTCTATCCAGCATCATTTCTGTTTCCATAGCTCTTATAACAAAGATTTAAAAAAAGAAGAAAAACAGTTCAGTAAAACTAAATAACACACCAGCTAAATCTGACTTGATATGCATTGTTCAGCCTCCATAGTTCTCTATTTCTGTGAAGAATAGAGGAAGGAATGCTCTCCCGTCTTCTCGGGGGGCAAGCTTGGTTATTATAATTTGGCAGCTTTCAATTTTGTTGTTCTGTTTGCATTGTTGTTGACTTCACTGGGTACTTTGACTTCCTTTCCTCCCATTAACTCCTACCTGCTTTGCAATTTTACTTCTGACCTTAACTGTTCTCTCCAAAGTTACCAACATAGAAAACTAACTCTTCATCACCATGTCTTTTGTCAGTCATCCTTTCTTGACTTCTCTGCTTTGTTTGTCATTGCTGATCTCAAAACTTTCTTCTCTTTGGGATTTCGGTGTGTTACTCTCTTCTGGTTCACCTCCTGTCTGCTGGCTCCTCCTCATTCCCCTTTGCAGGCTTTTCATCTGTATCACACCCCCTATCTGTGGGGGTTCCCCAAGTTTTTGTCCCTGGCCCTCCTCTCTGCTTTGGTAATTTCACCTACTTCCATGGGTTTAATTAATATTCAACGACTCCCAGATCTATACATTCAGCTCCAGTCTCTTCTCTGAATTTCACTCACATGACCGGCTTCCTTTTGGACATTTTAAACCGTCTTTCCCATAGAAACTATCAACCTCAATATTTCATTATCTTTCCCTCCAAACCCACCTCTTTCACAAACTTAACTTTTTCTTTCAAAGGATTCACCATTCTTTTGGTTTCACCTTGGTGTTGTTCTCAACTCCCTCTCCCTCACCTTCCATAGCCTATCAGGCAATCTTGCCCTTTCTTGCTTCACTCCATCTCTCCAGTCTGAGACCTTTGGTTCACCTACATAGCCACCCACTTAGGTCAGGAGCCCATCTCTTCTTACCTAGGTTATTGCAATGCCATCCTAACTGGCCTCCTTCCCTGCCTGTCTCAAGCCTCTCTCCTCCTCCACAGAGCCAGACGCCAAAATGATTTTCCTTAAGTACAGATCTGGCCAATTCCCTCTCTGAGCTGGTATTGCCTCTAGGCTAAAATGTAAACTCCTCTGTTGGGCTTTTCAAGTCTTTCATGACCTGATCCCAACCTATTTTCCAACCTTACCTAAGTCTATTATTCTTCTTTCATATTTGGAGATCTAGCCAAACTGATCTCTCTTTTTCTCTCCTTTCACCTTCCAATTTTCATCTCCCTGTCTTTTTACTTGGAATTCCCCATGTTTTGAATGTACTCATTAGGACAATGTAAAATAGCTAATGTTACTAATTAGCTAAATCATAAGTGTATTGGCTTATAAAACTAACATTAACGCTTTTTACACCTTTAAAAACTTTAAATATGCAATATAGCCTTTCACTGTCATTACTCTTTTAGACAATTGGCATTGAGTTCACAAGATTTGGAGACATTTTTTAATTTTTCATCATGAGTTCACACTTTTATCATACTGGATGTTAAGTGTATTTTTGACAAACAGTCCATTTTTTCCAAGTCTAGCCTTGATTATACCCCATAGGTTTTCGCTACAATTTAAATCAAGTGAGTTCCCAGGCTGGTGAAGCACATTTGTCTCCAAAATTATATTCATCCTTTGGGATGTGTGCCATGATGTATAGCTGTGTTGTAGTATTTCCATTTGGAGATTTCTGTAGTTCTGGGACAGAATATCAAGATACTTATCTGAGTTCATCATTGTCTTTTTTTTCTTAGAAGGTGGAAGGCAGGGCAATTGAGCTTAAGTGACTTGCCCAAGGTCACACAGCTAGTAAGGGTGTCAAGTGTCTGAGGCTGGATTTGAACTCAGGTCCTCCTGACTCCAGGGCCGGTGCTATACTCACTGTGCTACCTAGCTGCCTCCATCATTATGTTAATGGAAATAAGACAAACGTTTGCTGGGGGTGGGAGTAGATAGAGAGAGGGTGGTCCTTTTGCAATCTGTTGACCATGCTCAGAATTTACAAGCTCACACAGAATTCTTTGGACTGTGGCTTTGGTATAATTTTGAATGAAAAAGGGATTTTCATCAATAAAGAAATACCTTTCCCCACTCTTCTACATTCTAGAATTTGTGTTACTCTGCCCAGGACAGGAGTTTTATCTTCTTAGAAATGGAATCTTTTTTTATTTCTTAAATGCTCTTCCAGCTTTAAGAAGCCAATGCTGCACTGTAAGGGGAATCAAGAATAATTCTCCCAGATGCTAGATGCCTCTGAAGATCTTTGTTGTTGTTTGGTTTTGTTTTCTGGGGATCACATAGGATGTTCTGCAGCAGTAGTTTTGTCAGTTCTTGTTGTAATTTTTTTCTTCTATTCTTGGCCACTTTCCTCTCTTCTTCTTTGCTGCTAATTATATTTCATAAGGGGCTTGCATAATCCCTTATTATCTGAATTGGCACATTAACATTCACTGCAATATCTCTAACCTTCATCAAAATGCGGGCTTTAAGAGTTGCACTTCTTACATGCTTCATTGGAGTAATATCCATTCTCGAAAACCACAAAATTAAAAACACAACAAAGGGATGTGTCACGTCACCTATTGGTGGAGTTGCAACTTATGTAAGAGTATATTCCGGTATACTGAGTGGGTGGGAGGGTCCTTTTTGTAACTTATTTCTCTATGTTATTTAATTAACTGTCTCTTGCTTTAAACTAATATGTCCCTTACTTGATAGAAGAAGTACATCAGTGGGGGCTCATAAACTGTGGTTTTGAGTGGAAGATGACTCACACCCACCAAAAATGCCCTGAACCTCGAGTAGCTCTCTGGAAATCCGGGACAGGGGAAAAGGCAGGTATGGCAACTGAGTACTGCAAAAAGCCTCGGCCCAGGAGTCTGACTTGAAGTCCTGGTTCCCTCATTGACTCATTCAATGACTTTGTGCAAATCTCTTTTTGCCTGTGGGCCTCATATAAAAATGAGGGGAATGAAACCTTTACCAGCCTCCTGGCCATGCTGTTGTGCTGATTAAAAAAAATGATGCAGATGGTGTGTGTGTGTGGGAGAAATGATGATAACTCTGCAGGACAGTGTGGTCCTAGGGAAGACTATGATTTTCTTTCTCCAGGAATTTGACCTGTTAATAGGTATAAAAGGCCATTATCTTGCATGGCCATTCCGATGACGCTGGGTTTCCTCAGGGAGATGAAATTCTCTGGAAATTCCTGAGTGGTGGAGGTTTCTCCCAAGACCTTCTTTGTCTTTTCCTTCTAACTCTGTCCTGCAATGGTGGGTGGGGAAGGTCATTAGCAGGGAAAAGGGCCCTAGAATAAACAGAACTGTGGGATGGGTTCCTGAGATGGGAATCACACTGATGAGTAGAACAAATTATGTCTGAATGTGAATTATCAAAGGGCAAGGTCTCTGTGTTCTGTAAATGAAGCCTGTTGCTTGTTTTTTGACTTTTTTTCCTTGTCATAGAATAATAAAATCACGGAGTGCTAGACAGAGCAGGAAGAGCCCTGAGACACAAGAACTGTCAGGATGGGAAGGGACATGCGAGACCATCGAATCAAACCCCCTCATTTTACAGAGAAAGCTACTGAAGTCTGAGTGGAAAAGTATCTCTCAAGATTATGCTGAGTCAGTGGCACAGCTGAGCCAAGCCACGAACTCAGGTTTCCCAGCTCCTGGTCCAGGACCCTCCTCTGAGCCACAGCGGAGCATGGTCAACGTCCACAGTCTCGGCTACGACAAAGGAAGTAATGCCAGAATCTGGGATGTATCTTAACCTGCTCACACTTCAGGCGGTGCTCTCGCGCCAGTCGGCCTCCTGCTATTTTCACCAAAGCTATCGAGGAGATCAGGAGCCCCAAAGGCCTCAAATGACCCATGAATTTCCTCGGCAGCATCTAGGCTATCTGGGAATTGGTCAGTTACCATGCATGTACAAAGTACCTACTGTGAGCCAGGCACTGTGCTAAGTCCTGGGGGTACAAAGGAAGGCAAAAGCCGGTCCCTGCTCTCCATGAGCTCCCTGTGGGAACAGTGTGCAAACAAGTGCATGCAAACAAGCTAGGTACATAATAAACTGGAGATAATCACCATCAGCTCCTCATGAGAAAGAGCGCTGTTCTTGGCACTCGGGGCAAAAATAGTGTCTGCTCTCAGGTCGCTCCTGGTCTATGAGCAGAGACACCGTCTTTGCCTTCCAGAGGGCCTTTGTTGAGGGGGAAGGGGAAGAGAATATAGCCTACGGAGTCAGAAAGTGCCAAGTGGAAGAGGGGAACATTGAAAGAGCCCTCAAGGAGAGCTAGGTCTGAGAGACGTCCCTCATGCAAAAGGAACAGAGAGTATAACTAACTGATAGCTAAAGTGGACTGGAGCGCCACGTGTGAGTCCCAAAGGCAGTGACTCTCACGGTTAAATAACAGAAGGCTTCCCACAAGAGATGCCTCTAGATTATCCCCCTCCTCGCCTTGGCTCCAGTTTCATTTGAAGGAGAAGGCCTTGGCCTAATCAAGTCTTCATTCTTTTCTAGGCTATCCTCCTGGCTCTCCTCCTAGAAAACAATTAGGAGACTCTGACTCTTGGAATCATCCAGATGAGGGATGATGAGGGCCTGAACTACACTTAGAGTGGTGGCCGTGTGAGCGGAGAAAAGTGAAAGCTTTTGTGATGGGAAAACCCACAAGATTTGGCAAATGATCACACCCACACCCACACACCCACACACACCCACACACACGCACACACACACACACAGTGCTTCTTTCTTATAACTGGAAGATGGTGGGGAGAACCATGAACTCCTCCCAAAGGGGCCGACAACCTTACCCTAATCAAACACACACATACACACACATAAATAGATAGATAGATATAGATATAGATATAGATATTATTCGTTTAGTTGAGGGGAAAAGTCAATACCCTAAACTTCAGAGCAAATACAAACAGAAAGTTACAAGCAGAAATTATATAAACTGAGCAAATAACACAAATCAGCAGGTAGGACTTCTGTCTGATTATAGTAATACATGTATAGTTACCACAGAGAAGTACCAACACCTGGGTTTTCAAAGTTGGGGGCTCCTTAACGGCTACCCCGAGTCTCATCTGACTACATCATGTGAAAACTCTTCCCATGAGTGAGGCCCAAAGCAAAATGACTATCTTTGAGTACATATATACTTCTTCAGGGTCAGAGGGCATCACAACCCTCATGACCCAGGCTCATGTGACTCAGGCTTCGATGTGACTTAAACAGGTCACATGGGCCTATTAATGGATAGGAAAGATCTTCTCATCAAGCAAAAAATACATTAACAATACACTTTCCAACCTCCTCCTCCACTGCTACCTCTTACACACTCTGAGATCCAGTCGAATAAGACTGCTTGGTCTGCCCCAACTCCATATTTCAGGCATCATACACTGACCCAGCTTAGCTTGGTATCCCCTTCTTTCTTCAGAGTGGTCATCAAATCCACTCCATAATCACCCTGGCCCTCAATGTCATCCTTAATTCTTCACTCCCACTTATCCCACACATACGGTTACTTGCCAAACAGTGTTACTTCCCAACATCTCTTGTGTGTCTTCTTTCACACGCACTAGTTTATACAGTCACGGTTTACATCCTCACCTTTCACATTAGTTTATGCCCTCATCATCATTTCTAGCCTGGACTACTGAAGTAGTTTTTTGGGGCAGCTAGGTGGCCCAGTGGATAGAGCAACCAGCCCTAGAGTCAAGAGGATTTGAGTTCAAATCCAGTCTCAGACACTTGACACTTACTAGTTGTGTGACCCTGAGGAAGTCACTTAACCCCAATTGCCTGTGTTAGTAAGCAAAATGAACTCCTTAGCACTTAGTTCAATAAGTGCCCTTGAAGAGTTTGGCTTTTGTTTGCTTTGAGCAATTCAGTGTATTTCATTGAGCCTTGCTAGGTGCTAAGCCCCAGGCCCAAACCCCTATTAGGTGCAAATCCTGTGTGGGTGTGGATTGGCAACTAAGGTGGGGCCCAAGGTGGGTCTAACTCCAGGGAGGGCCTAGTTTACACGTCTGAGACAGCAGAGGCTCTTAGACACGTGGGTTTAAGTCCCCTCTTTGTGACGATTTTAGGTCACGTGGGTGAGTCACATGTGTGATTCACCCCTGACTCTGAAAAAGATATAAAACCAGGGCTTGACCTCCTCTTCTTTGGAGCTGTTCGCCGCAACAGTGGTGGTGCGTGACTCTGAGCCAGCCCTTGTTCTGAGCTCCTGGGCTGAACCTAGATGTTGGTAACTATGAATCTGTATTAGGTCTGTCTGTTGATGTTTGTAATTTGTTTGTAATTTGCTCTGAACTTCAGGGTGCTGGTCTCTTCCCCTGAACTAAGTGAATGATATTTGTATGCTGAATTAAAGTAAGCGCGTCAACCCCTTCACCTTGCTTTCCTTAGTTAAGCAGATCAAAAGAACCTGTGCTGTTGGCAGCTTTCTGGGTGCTGCCTGTGGGTGGATCTTACACCCCCACAGAAGCTGCTAGCCAGATTGTTGAAACATTGCCTTACAAAAAGAAAAAGAAAAATAGACTTTTAGCTTTCCCTGCCTCAAGTCTCTCTCTCTCTGCCTCATTCTACCTTCTACTCAGTTGCCAAGATGATCTTGATAAAGCACAAGTCTGACCATGCCCCTTTCCCTACCCCTCCCTTCTCTGCACTGCACAGTCTGGCTGCTACACTGGCCTATCTGCTATCGTGTTTCTCAAACATCATGCTTCATCTCCCACCTCCACGCCTTTGCAGTGGCTATGACCCAGTGCCTTGACATACCCCGCCTTTCACCTCCTCACATCTGTGGCTTCATTTACTTGTGTTTCTTCAAGACTCAGCTAAAATGCTGCCTTCTTCAGGAGGCCTTTCTGAGTTCCTTCAGCTGTCATGTATGTAGTTACTGACATGTTCTCTTCCCTGAAAGAATGTGAGATCTTTGAGAACAAGGACTGGTTTTTGTGCTGTTTTTTCTGTAACCCCAGCATTTAGCACATAGTAAACATTTAAATAAATGTTCGTTGTCTGACTAACAGTGTGCTGAAGCGGAAACAGCACTAGACTTGCAGAGAAGAGGTGAGTTCAAATCCTTGTTCTGACCCATATTACCTGTGTGGTTATGCAAAAGTCACAATCAAGCCTTAGTTTCCTCATCTGCCAAATGGAGAAAATAAAATAAAAGCTTCTATTTATGTAGTAAAGTTTGCAAAATATTTTCCTCACAAAAAGCTAATGAGTACATAATATAAAGTACTAGTATCTCCATTTGACAGATGAGAAAATTGAGGTTCTGAGTCATTAAATGTCTTACCCATGATCACATAGTAAATGTCTAAGGTAGGATTTGTACTGGAGTCCCCTGACCCTAAAGTCAGAATGCACTCCACTTTACTGCAATAAGTCTCAAATATATACTTCCGTCTTAGTTCATAGGCATCTTATGGGTGAAAGTCAATCAATAAACATTTATTAAGCACCTACTATATGCCAGACATTGTACTAAGCCCTGGGGATCCAAAGAAAAGTAAACGATGGTCTCTGCTATCAAGGAGGTTACAGTTTAATGGGGGAGACAACGTGTAAACAATTCTGTGCAAACAAGTAACAGACAAGACAAATTGGAGATGATCAGCAAAGGGCAGAACAAAGGAGGATTGAGAAAGGCTTCTTGCTTCGTAAAACTTAATAGCGCTAGAGGGTTGTGAATTATTAGAATTTAGAATGACCTCATTCCTGTAGCACCCCTCTGACTCTTGGGCACTTTGTTACCTGGGTGGTGGAGGGGCTTATGAGGACAAGGTCAGACATGGAGACAGTGTGACAGAGAGGCTAGAGGGTTAGCCTTGAGGTCAGAAAGTTTGGAGTTCAAGTTTTTCCTATGACCCATACTAGCTGTGTGACCTTGGACAAGTCCCTTAAAGTTTTGGTGCCTTATACAATTCTGTTAGACTATAAATTGCAGGTCAGTTGATACATGTCCCCAGCCCCTTTTGGAGAGGGGACAGTTGTCCAATTACAGTTGGAACAACACCTTGAAAGGACACCTGGATGTTTGGATTTGACCATTCATCCATTACAGTTGGTACTCCAGGATGTTGGTGGTCCTCGCCCCACCCCCTCCCCATAGTTCCTAGAATATTTTAAATGCCAACAGAATTTAACGTTTGTTGGAACCTTCACGATCCCCTGAAGGGTCTTAGATAAGGACACCCTTGTGTAAACTGACAACCAGCTTTGGTTTCAGATGGCCCCTTCCTCCAGGAAGGTTTCCTTATTATAATCTGGTTTCAGAGAGAAAGAAATTCCCGTAACGGCCAGTTCAATACAGGCTCCAATTGCCTCTTGCCCAAATGACTGAAAAGTCCCTCTTCCCTGGAGGGTCTCTCCCCTCTCCCTCTACCTTGCCCCCTCCTTGGCTCGTCCTGATCTATTTCATCCTCCATACATCCTCCAAAAAGCAGGACATTTGTAATGGCTTGTAAAGTAAGGGGACTGAACCCCACGATCTCTACTTCCCTGTGATCCTGTTACACACGTCTGGGGAAAAAGAAGTATTTGGGGAAGAGAGTGGACCCCACAAGCTTCCCCTGCCCTCCTAGTCCCCACACTTATAGCGGATGACACTGTAGGGAGATATGGTGCTATGCAAATGTAGGCTTCATCTGTCTCAGATGGGAAGCCCTCAAACCCCAGTGCATGTCTCTGTGTCACTCCACTTGGTGAACACTCTCCCTCTGCCTTCTCTCTGCTGACCCTCCATCCATGCAAAGTGATCAGGAAAGGTCTAAGGACGAAGAGGTGGAGGATGAAAGTAATCCCACCACTGTATCTCTGCCTCAGAAACCCAGGGTGGCTCCCCACCTCCCACAGGAAACATCCACCCTCTTTAGCCTTACATTCGAGATCCACTACAATTTGGCTTCAGCCAACTTTTCGAGTATCATCTCTCCCTCTTCACATACATATACTCTGTCCTCTAAACAAACTGGACTCATGGCTATCCCCCAAATACACCCTGTACTTACCTCTCTTCTGAGCACACTGACCAAAGTCCCTTTCCCTTGCCTAAAATGCCCTAACTCACTTTGGGGGGGCATCTGTGCCCATGGAAGTCCTCCGTCCTTCAAGACCAAAATCTGGTCAAATGTGCCTTTTAAGAAGACCCTTTCTGAACCTCTGCCACTCGGGCAAAAAGAATATCTTTGTCTTTTTAACCCCAGCATCCTGTGTCTGCCTCTCTTTTAGGGTACTTATCACATTACTTGTAGTTAGGTGTATACCGCCTTGTACTAGGCTGTAAACTAAGGGAGGGCCCTGAACCCGCCTTGTACTAAACTTATAATGGGTCTCATGATCTGGAACATCTTTCCTTCCTTGCTTTGCCCATTCTATTTCCACCCATTCAGTAAGACCTTATTCAGTGCCACTGCTCCTAGGAAGACTTCCCTGACTCCCCTGGTTAGTGACGGCCTCTTTCTCCTGGGCTTCATAATGCCTTTTGTTGGTGCCTCCTGGACACATTTGTTGCTGTTGTTTATCGCACCTATCTGGTCATAACCTGCTTACTAGAATGTGAGCTTCATGACACTGGGGCTGATGTCTCATCTATGCCCAGTCGTTTTCCCATCTCCTGATACAGTGCTGATCATATTTGTAAGTCCTTAATAAATTCTTGTTGAATTAAACAATTTTTATTTCGCTACTGTTGAATGAAAGCCAAAACTAATGACTTTTTTAAACCACAAAAAGCAAAGACCAGAGCTTCAGGCCACATGTTTGGATAGCTTGTAGATGTCTTCTGAATAATTCAGGTAGAACTTTCTGATATTGGGGTCTTGGTCCCTTCGCAATGCTTCAAAATCTAAAACGAAAAGGCCAAGAAGAGGTGGAAAAATCAAACTCTTTCTCAGGGATCTGGAGAGCCCAAGATGGGGTGGAGAGAAACAAGATTTGGTGATGGTTGAGCCTAAGGGGAAACTTGAACATAAAAACACTTGGAAAGGAAGGCTAGGGGAGAAGGGTGCTCAAGACTTATTGGGAGAAAATGCGGACAACAAAGGAGATAGTCTCTACTGCTAGGGAACCGTAGATTTGAGTGAGAGACACAGCTCTTGTTATTAGGGAGCCCACAGCTTGAGAAAGAAAACTCAAGACCATGCCTGTAGTCCGAGGGGGTGAGACACAGTCTCAACCCTTAGAGAGCCTCTAATCTGAAAGAGGGGTATGCCCCTGTTCTGTGGAAGCCCTAGGTACAAAAGGGAAACACAGCCCCCATCCTACAGAAACTGCTGGTCTGAAGGAAAGACGTAGATCCATCTCTTAGGGATGCTCTGTTTATCACTTTCCTCTGGGAACTTGTCCTCAGGGAGTTCAAGGTTTGAGGAGGAGACAGCCCCTGCCATGTGGGGAGCTTCTTGGTTTCACTTGATTCCTGTTTCTGGTCTGTTGGAGTCTCTTACCCCCACCCCAAACTTGGAGAGTAAAAATCTGAGACTATAGCTTACTTTTTGTCAATAGCTTCACATCTGACTTGTTCAAGTAAAAGCAGAGATCAGAAAAATACTCCTGAAGCATTCCACCTGAAGCACAAGGAAGAAAACAGCCTGGACATGAGAGAAAAGGCAACTCCAGGCTTTCAGTCCTCCAGCTATGAGCTGGAGCCGGCACCCTTCTCTTGTAGCTTGACTAGATTTGGGACCAGGGACTCTCTCCTCAGTCAAGGATTGTGACTGCAGAATCTCTTAGCCCAATTATGGACATAGGGATTAACTCTAACCTTGAGAGAAAGCTGGATCCTGGTCCCATGGGGAGACCACATCTCCGCCCACTTTGGCTTAGGCACAATGGGTTCTGGTACAGACCAAGATTAGGATGTGGGGGATGCAAATGTTCAGTGAGCCTCAGAATCCAGGAAGGACCAGAGGCAGTGACGGCTTTAGGGAGATCCTGAGGGGAGGAGTAATAGACTAATAAACCAAGATGATCAAAGCTGTATGCAGCTTACCAATAAACTTCATGGCAGCCCGCTGGAGGTTCTTCTGAGGGCTCTTGACATACATAAAAGCCTGTAGGAGGAACAAATGGTAGTCCCCAAAATTGCTTTCTACCTGGAGAGGAGAAAAAAGATGAGAAGTTAAAGATCCCTCTCAAAAGAGAGAGAGATCATCAGTGGCTTCTGGCCTATGAGACCAGTAGCCCTTCTTTCCCGGTTTCTGCAAGCCCGGGGGAGGCGGCACTTCAACACCGCCTTTCCTATACATGCAGGCCTCTGCTAGAAATTCCAGTTGTGTCTAACTATTGGCAAATTCCTTTGCCTTCTTGGGACTTAATGTCCCCATTTGTCAAACTAAAGCTTTGAATTTTCTCAAGGTTATTAATATATGGGGATTGAATTCAGCACACTCTGGGACAAGGACATGGGGACACTTCATGAAAAAGAAAAGACTTTAAGGCAACATGATAAAAGGATGTCATAAGAAGAGAGATTAGATTTGTTCTGCTTGGTCCCCTGGAGCATAAGTAGGAGCAATGGAGGAAATTACATGGAAGAAGATTTAGATTTGATGTAAGAAAAAAGCATCCCAGTGATAAAAGAGTTTGGCTCCAAAGCAGGAAGATCTGCCTTAGGATGTAATGTGCACTCCCTCTCCTCCTCCGTCTCCATTGGTCAGGGCTGTGTAGAAGGAGACAGCTTTGAGATCCCTTCAACTCTATGTAATACTTTTGATCAGATAACCCCCAGGGTCCCTTCTGGTTCTAGCATTTTATAACTCTATAACTTTAAGCCCCACTCAGATGGATGCACAGATAAAGGAGGGGAGATTTCTCAGCTCCTCTAAAGAGATAACCATTCACTTCAGCTTCAAGGCTATTTCCATGTTGATGATGCATAGCTGAAAATCCTTCATTGCCTCTAGATCCAGTTGGCCTGGTCATGGAGAAGTGGAATATTTTCTACAAGATGAAGACAAGATGAAGGCACATATCAAAGGTTTTGCCCTAAATATGGAGTTAGGAATTCCACTATTAGCACTAAATTTCTTTGAAAATCACATGGTCTGGGGGGGCGGAGCCAAGATGGCAGCTGGAAAGCAGGGACTAGGGTGAGCTCCCCACCAAGTCCCTCCAAAAACCTATAAAAATGGCTTTGAACCAATTCTAGACTTGCAGAACCCACAGGGTGGCATAGGGAAGCAGGGCTCTAGCCTAGGACAGCCTGGATGGTCTCTGGGTGAGGTCTATCCCACATGGAGCTGGGAGCGAAGGGGAGCGGAGCAGAGCCCAGCATGGGCAGCGCTGACCAACGCGATCAGGAGCCGGGCGGAGCATGCCATAGAGCCCTAAATCAGTGAGCTGCAGCAGTTACCAGACTTCTCAACCCACAAACACCAAAGACAACAGAGTATGTGGGTGGGAAAAGCTGTGGGGGACAGGGAGTTTGCGGTTTGGCCACCGCCCCAGGGGCAGGGGAGGTGGGGCAGCTACAGAACTACAGCTGCAGTTGCTTCTGGCCCCAGGCCCACCTGGTGAGAGGAATTAAGTGGAGGATCAGAGCAGGAGTGAAGAGCCTGCTGAAGATCTAAGTCCAGTGCAGGATGGGGGTTCTTGGAGAAGAAGGAGTGCTGGTGAGGCACGACTGGCGCATACCCCCCAAGCATGGAACATCTTTAGCCTACAAGCAGTCATACCCCACTGAAAAACTCAAAGGTCAAGTAAGCTGCCTGGGAACGTGGCTAGGCAGTGAAAATGCACCCAGATTCAGTCTCAGACTCTGGAATCCTTCTTTGGTGACAAAGAAGACCAAAACATACAGTCAGAAGAAGTCAACAAAGTCAAAGAGCCTACAACAAAAGCCTCCAAGGAAAACATGAACTGGTCTCAGGCCATGGAAGAGCTCAAAAAGGATTTGGAAAAGCAAGTTAGAGAAGTAGAGGAAAAACTGGGAAGAGAAATGAGAAGGATGAGAGAAAACCATGAAAAACAAGTCAATGACTTGCTAAGGAGACCCAAAAAAATACTGAAAAATATACTGAAGAAAACAACACATTAAAAAATAGACTAACTCAAATGGCAAAAGAGCTCCAAAAAGCCAATGAGGAGAAGAATGCCTTGAAAGGCAGAATCAGCCAAATGGAAAAGGAGGTCCAAAAGACCACTGAAGAAAATACTA
>CM053622.1:75600536-75618512 GCA_028646595.1 Phalanger gymnotis | reverse complement strand
TGAATCTTGCCCTCATCAGATTTGACCTGAAGAGGGAATACCATACATTCTCAGTTGGGTATCTTACCCCACAGGAAAGAAGGAGGAAGAAGATAAAAAAAGGGGGGATGACGGAAGGGAGGGCAGATGGGGATGAAGGTAATCAAAAACAAACACTTTCAAAAAGGGACAGGGTTAAGGGAGAAATTTCAATAAAGGGGAATTGGTTAGGAAGAAGCAAAATATAGTTAGTCTTTCACAACATGAGTATTGTGGAAGGGTTATACATAATGATACGCTTGTGGCCTATGTTGAATTGCTTGACTTCTTAGGGAGGGTGGGTGGGAAGGGAAGAGGGGAGAGAATTTGGAACTCAAGGTTTAAAAAAAATAGATGTTCAAAAGTAAAAAAAAAAAAAGAAAGGAATGGATCCATTTTGCTATTGGGAAAGCTAGGGATTTGAATGGTGGTCATTATAGGAACAACTGATGGTGACCTCGAAAATATTGTGTGATAGAAGAGTACATAATGCCCATTAAATTTGAGACCAAAATTAGTTGGGGTTGGGGGATCCACTTACTAATAAAGCCTTGGGTGTTCCTGTAAACTAGATAATGGCACAACGAGACAGATTTGGACCTGTTTGAAAGACTGGACTCAAAGAATAGTCAACAACTGTTTGACTTGGAAAGTAGAGTGTTCCAGGAATCTTTACATAGCTATATGCTATTTAATAATTTTATCAATAACTTGGACAAATGGATGACATCCTTATCAAAGTTATTGACAGTAATAGTACAGTTATTGTAATTGTATAGTAAAAGTATAGTGATAGTAATTGATAGCAAGAAAATGTTAACATACTAGAAAATATAGACAGGACCCCTTTCTCCCCCTAGATCTTTACAAGCTAGATGAAATTTAATAGGAATATATATTCTTACAGTCTTTTAAGAGACAATCTTCAGAAATACTAGATGGAGAAGGCATGTTTAGAAAATGTTTTGTTTGAAAAAAGATCTGAAGGTGTTAATGACAGCAAACTCAACATGAGCTAGCTATGTGAGATGGCAGTAAAATAACTCATAAAATCTTGAGTTAAAAAAAGTATAGCTTCCAAGAATAAGGAGGTAATAGGCCCATGGGGCTTGCTCTTTCATGATCATAACACATCTGGACTAGGCATTCATTTTATAATTTATTCAATAAAGATTTGTCATTGTTCAGTCATTTCAGTCATGTCTGTATCTTTGTGACCCTGTTTCGAGTTTTCTTGGCAAAGATACTGGACTGGTGTGCCATTTCCTTCTCCAGTTCACTTTCCAGATGAGGAAACTGAGGCAAATGGGGTTAAGTGACTTGTCCAGGGTCATGGAGTTAGTAAATGACTGAGGCCAAATTTGAGCTCTGGTCTCTGACTCCAAGCCCAGAACTCTTTCCATTGTGCCAACTAGCTGCCCTCCATAAGCATAACCTCCTAACTGATCTTACAGCCTCAACTTCCTGCCCTTTCCAATCCATCCTCCCCATAGTTGCCAAAGTGGGCTTCCTGAAGCACAAGTTTAACCATGTTTTACTCCCTTGCTCAATAAACTCCAATGGTTTCCAGCTGCCTCTAGAATCAAATATAAACTCCTCTTTAGGATTTATGACCCTTCACAAGTTGGGCTCTAACCCACCTTTCTAAGCTTATTACTTGTGTATGACTACCCTCTCCACATTCTACGATACAGTTAGACTGGCCTTCTGTAGCTCCTCACACATGACACCCCATCTGCCAACTCTGTGTCTTTGCACTTACTGTCACCCCATGCCTGGAATGCACTCCAAGGTCACCTCCACTTCTTAGAATCCTTCATTTCTTTCAAAACTTTCCCCAAACAACAACCTGTACAACAGGGCTTCTTAACCCGAGATCCACAAACTTGTTAATTTTTTTTTAAAAAAATATTTTAATAGCTATATTTCACTATAATTGGTTTCCTTTGTAATCCTATGTATTTTATTCACGCATTTAAAAACATTATTCTGAGAAGTTGTCCACAGATTTCACTAGAGTGCCAGAGAGTGTTTTTTATGACATAAAAAGGTGAAGAATCCCTAATTTACATGAAACCTTTCCTGATTCCCCCTAGCTGCTAGTGCTCCCGCTAATTTACCTTATTTCTTTTATTTCATATATAATCTACATATATTTTTGCATGTGTATTATACATATGTATGTATGTATGTATATTGTCTTTGCTAACAGAAACTGCTGACCATGGTTGAGTAGTCCCATTTGCCAGTTCTTTCAGTACTCTAGGTTGTAGGTCACCCTGGCTATCTGACCTGAACTCATCAAGGTCAGCAAGAGATTTCTTACTACAGCGTCACTTATCTTAGATAGCAACTCCCTATTGACCTTTTTGTTTTCTTTTTTTTTCCTTCCCAGTGCAAAGATCTAGACAGAGGAAATAGAAGCAAAACCAATTAATTTCCCCCCCACCCCCGTTATCAGTTATCATCATCCCATCCCCTTCAAATAGCACTTACCCCTCCTTTCTTTCTCTTGACCCTTAATTTAAAATGCCCTTCTTTTTTGTTGTTGTCTGGCAGTATTCTTACTTTTGTTTGTTTTTACCTTTTACTTTTTTTTTTTTTTGGAGGGGGAAGGCAGGGCAATGGAGGTTAAGTGACTTGCCCAAGGTCACACAGCTAGTAAGTGTGTCAAGTGTCTGAGGCCAGATTTGAACTCAGACCCTCTTGACTCCAGGGCCAGTGCTCTACTCACTGCGGCACCTAGCTGCCCCAAGTCTGGCAGTATTCTTGTAAAGTCTTGCCATACTTAAGTTATCTTCCTGTTCAAGTCGCCTATCTTTGCTTTCCTGCATGACTTTTAAAGATCTAAATTGGTGAGTGAGTTCCTATGCTTAGGCATAGTTTCCTTTAGATGACTCCTCCTTTTTCTCCTAGTGGGAATTGTTTCCCTTTCTGTCTTCAGTATTTCATTATTGAGAACTTCTCATTCCTCTTGGGCTAACTTCTTCTGTAGAATTTTAGTCATGAGATCCTCTCTATCCTTTCTCTGAATTTATTCTCTCAAAATCTGGGGTGTATGCCTCCTTATTATAGGCTTTATCCAACTATTCATTTCTCAAATAGGTCTTTCCCTTCTGAAGAAAACACCATCTATGCCCGGAAATCCATCACTTTCTTGTGCAGGATTTTGTAATATTTAACAATGTCTCCTAGGTTCCTCTGGGTAGTATCATTTGTACTCAAATTAATCACCATAAGTGCGCAGTAGTCATACATCTTAGCAAGTCTTCAGAGATTCTCCTTCATGTCTGGGATACATGGGAAGCTAGATGACCTCTCTAATATTGTTATGGTTTCAGAGATTAGTTGTCTCAAAACCCCCTCAGATAAGAATCACCAACCTCCACCACTCCCTCTTCTTCTACTCATCCTTAATGGATGAACTCTTTTCCAAGTATACCTAGGGATTTACAACCTCATTCCTTTAGAGGACAAATATCTGCTTCTTCTGCAGAGGGTCCAGCTCCATCCTCCTCGAGACAATCCTCACACCAATTACTTATCTCCAGGTATTTCATGGTCTTTCTTCTTTCTCTTCTGTCACATTCCTTCACTCTCCCACTTCTTGATAGCAGTCTTCATTTCCTTTTGCCTCCTGATATTAATTTTTTAAAAATTCAAAACTGAAGCTCTTTTTCTGGCTTTTTTTAGGGGACACTTTCATTCTCATTGATAACTGTTCTACAAGTTCCTTCAATAGAAGGACTGGAATTTAAGAATATCTGAAAGGAACAGCATTTTTGTTCCTTTGTTTTGGGTCAGTAAAGTCCTTCTAATGTTAACTTCTCTTTTAGGAGAGAGAGTAACCCATTCTTTCTGCATACATAACAGACAGGGAGACAAAACCATTGCATATTCTATGCAGATTTCTACAAGATTCACCCAGCTCTGAGAGAGATCTGGAAGTGAGATTTGCAATTCTTTGTTGTTCTTGCTGGCTGCTATTCTGAAGAATCGCTGAAGCTAATTGGTTGTGTGTGTCTTGCACTCTGCTCTCTCACCTCCTTAGCACCTCCGCAGTCATATCCATCTTTCCTTCTTTCTCTTTCTCCTGTTCTTTTAGTCTGTCTCCTTCTTGTTCTACTTCTTGGGATCTTCTATAAGTCTTTCTCTTTCTTCTTCGGCTTAAACCTTTCTCCTCCTTAAGAAGGAATCCTTCTACTTTTTCAGATTCTCCTTAAATCAGCCCAAAATTTCCCTCCTTAAATTCAGTTCCTGGGCTTCTTCATGTTTCCAAATGCCTTCAAAATAGCCTTCTCTTTCTTCAGCTCAGGCTCTTTTCCCACAAGCCTTTACCATTATAATTGGAGATCAAATGATCATTAATCTATATAATAGCAGTTTTTAAAAAAAGGGAAACATTACATACTTCCTAGTATGTTTTGCAGCACTTCTCATCCCATCAAAAGTTCTTGAGGCTCCAGGTGTCAACTCTAAGAGCAGGGGGTAGATTCACAATCTTTTGGGACATTTTCATGGTAAGAATAGAGAAGGAAAAAGTAGAATCCTAAGGATGAACAGCAGTTTCCCAATTCATAGATCCAAAAAGAACAGGGCAGCTCAAACAAGTGAGTTGGTGATTGAGGTCCTAAGGAAAGTTAGAAAGCTGGCAGGAGAGGTTGTTTCACCAGATACAGACAGGAAAATGTATAAAGGGCAAAATACTGGGAAACTGAAGAATGGTAATCCACTTATGTGAGGAATGGTTGAGTGTTTTAATGTTTGTTTGTATTCCTTTTCTGTTTCAATTAAATTCCTGGTTCTATGTTGTGGCCTATCCATGTTACAGTTAATATGGTAATCACAGTATCTTGTGATTAATCACAGCAGGTTGAATTTAGCGGTCTTCACTATAGTACTGACAGAGTGGCTTGAGCCATACACACACATCCACATATATATCTCCTCCCCAAATTGTAACAGTCAATGTTGAAGTAACTATAGATACATACAAATGCAGTGTTGGTGGGGCTGCAAATTGATCCAAACATACTCGATATCAGTTTGGAATTATGCAAGAAAACTTATTAAACTGTTTCTACTCTCTGAGTCAGCAATGTTTTTACTAAGCATATATCCTAAGAAAGTCAAATATAGAGATAGAAGTCTAATTTATACCAACATATTCATACTTCCTTGTAGCAGGAAAGAACTGATCATTGATTAGAGAATACCTAAAAAAGCTATAGTTAATGAATTGAATGGAATATTGTTATTCAGTAATAAATAATTGGAAAAATTCAGAGAAATATGGCAAATTTAATATGAACCGATGCATAGGGAAATAAGAAGAAACCAAAGGATAATATACATAATGATTACCACTATGTAAGTTAAAAAGGAAGTAAATATTGAGTAATAACATACAGTAAGTGCTTTATAAACTATAAAACACTGTATAAGCTTTATAAATTGTAAATAATTATAAATAAATTTATAAATATTAATAAATATATCTATATACCATATAAATATATAATATATAAATATATGAATGCAAATTATAAATAAATAAAGACTATTATCTATTAGTAAGAATATTCATAGTAGGAAAACCAATGGAGCCCTCAGGAAACAGATACTAGAAGCATATTTTCTTCCTCATGGAAGAAAGCCAGAGGAGTAGGAGATGACAAGCCTTTATACAATGTCACTTTAACAGATGTATGTGTGGGGGTTTTTTTCTGTTTTTTTTTTTCCCATAAGGAAAAAATCATGGGAAAGGGAGAGATTGTTGGCTTTTTTCTCCTTCAGTTATGACTGTGATGTAAAGACAAAGGGCATCAATAAAATGTTCTGTCTTGTCTTAAAGAAAAAAAGTACTTCGAAGTAACACCCCGAGGCCAAGATGCAGTATTCTAGACCAGCCATGAATGAAAGGTCTGGTGTTCCAGGAAGCTGATGTGATTTATTGAGACCTCAGGTTGAGAGCTGAATTATTCCCACTAGCCCCAACCCTGGGCTACCCACAACTTTGCCAAGCCCTGATACCTACATCATCAAAGAGATCATACAGCTGCTCTGCCACCTTGAGGATGTTAGAGCCAGCACCCTGCACAGTCAAACGATGCAGGATTTCGCCAATGAGGCTCATAAGTACCAAAATGTTCTCCTCTTCCTTAAGCAACAATCCTTCCATCATGCCTGACAGTTGGTTCCGGAGTAGATCTCCCTGTAGGGGATGGGGATAAAAAGGAGAAAGACCTTAGGGTACTCCTAAGGATTTACCAGGAGGCTCTGTACAAAACTAAAACTGTCTTCTGGACCCCTCCCACCCAAAACACCAACTCCCTCAGAATTTTTTCCCTCATCTGTCAGGCCTTTAGCATAAAGGGATAGAAGTTTGCCTGTGTGCCCTCAGTCCCTCCCCTTGTTGGACAGAGAGAGGTTCTGGAAACCTTGTTTTATGAAGACCAATGGAAAGAACTGTGGATGTCTAAGCTGGAAGAGGGAAGAAATGGAGATGCTATAATGGTTGCATGTGTGCCACACTGAAAAAGGAATATCGACAAAATAGAATTTATCCAAAAGACGACTTGGATGGGGAGGGGTCTAGAAATCAAATTAAAATGAAGAGCAGCTGAAGGAGCTGGAAAAGCTTAGACTGGAGAAGATGCTTTGGTTAACTAAAGATCTCACTTGGGTTGCTATTTATTCAGTAGAGCAAAACACCACCTAAAAGGCACCTTCCATACAGACATCAAGATTCAAGATTTCATGAAATATATAACAGAGACAGCCTTATTCAATGATCCTCTAGTGATTAATACAGACTAGGAACATTATAATGACTTTTATCAACTAAAGGTGTTTGCCACTTTAGTGGAAGAGATGTATCTGCAGTTGAAGAATAATTCTCTGAAGATGGTGAAGTCCTCCAGAGGCTCCTTTAGGCAGATGACAAGATTCTGGTTTCATGAAGCCCTGGAATACTACACAGCCTTCTGGAGAAGATCCATAACCACTCAAAAAATTTTGGCTTAAACATCCACAAAGGAAAAACCAAATGGGTGAATAATCTCTATTGTCCAGATTATGACAAAGAGATATAGAGCTCAGCTATCAGTAACGACTTCTTGGATAGATACTGACAGTGAACACTGAGTTTCGGTATTAAAAGGGAGAATGAGCTAAATTATTTTCAAGTAATTGCAAAGCTCCTTTAATGCCCCTTAAACAAAGGTCCATCTTTTTAATGGTAATATTCTGTCAGCATTGTTGTATGGGTTTGAGTCACTATTACAGTTTCCGAAGATTTAAAAATGAATATCACTCATAGGACAATGAAGTGGCATGTGTAGGTGTGACCAGTCTATAACATATAACAAATAAGGAACTACAAAGAAAAAAACTGGAGTCATCTAAGCAAATGAATGGGGAAAAAATAAGAGATAGCCTGTAAGCAACTCATGTATTCTACTGCTATCAGTGTTGTCAAGAGAAAACAAGGGAGGCCTTTAGCATATTGGGTGAACCACCTGTGCCAAACTTCTTGGGAGATATGGACAAGAGTAACATAGTAGGTGGGAAGAAAAAATTTGCAGTCTGGATTATTGGAGGGAACATCTGAATTAGTAAGATTAAAAATCTCCATTTACAATTTGAATATCTAAGTTGTAGATATTCTTATTCAGGCACGTGCTGGACTATACGTCCTCTGAGGTACTTCCTAACTCTGAGATGTATGATTCTATGTAAGGAGGATGTTGGGGAGCAGGGGAGGAAAAATTGGGGTTAAAATAGAAGAGGCACTTTTGATGGTGCTAAATAAGGAAGTAGTGCATGTAAGAGTGTGCGGAGTGTGTGGCGAGAGTGAAAGGATGTTGAAATATCTTATTTTTACAAGAGGGTTGCGAAGGAGAGGAGGGCAGGGAGAAACAATCATGGCCTTAAACCTTGAATCCTGAATTGGTAGAGATATCTTTTTTGTGCATATTTTCCATCAATAGCATTGACAGTATTTCCCTTCTTACCTTCTCAGGTTGAAGTAGCAGGCTGCCCAACCCTTGCAAACTCATGGTCTGTACCGCTTGATTAGAATTTCTCAGGGATGAAGTTAGGAAACTCCCAATAGACCGCCGAGACTTGTATCGTGGTACCTCTTTGCTGTTGAGAAGCTGAACAGGGCTCTTATAGTGAGTTTTTCCCATTATGCAGAGCTGCCCCTGAACTCTGGCCATCAACAACCATGTCAAGGACATAGGAATGGACATGTGTTCAGCAAGAATAACCTGATGCCCTGCTTTATCCTGCCCAAAGGGGGCATTCAAAAATATGAAAAATGTCTATTCCCCATCCCAAGTTCTTGGTTTGAATGGGCCCCAAGGATAGGTGTGACCAAGGTTGGGACAGTCTTCTCTATCATTCATCTTCACATAGCAGGAATGGTGCCCCAAACTCAATGGAACCTTGTTTACTGACTTCAATGTCTTGTCAGGGATCTATCCTCTGGTAGTTTCTATTCCAAACTATTCTGCGGCCAGTTTTTATGCTCAAATTTAGCCTCTCTTGGGGAATGAGATCCCCATGGAAACTCAATACTGGTACAATGAAAGCCTAGGATTGAACTTCCTCTTAGCTATCAGGGAGGAATCCCTGAGAGGCAGTATCCAGGGACTGGGCAACATGTCTGAGCAACAGCTCTCTGTCTTATTCCTAAGCTGAGAGGATTTGATCTGTTTCAATGACAATTGTTTAACCTGAAAACATCTTCTCTTTTCAGTCTGACTTCTAAGAGCTTCTCTACTCAACTCCTGAATCATTTAACTGACCTTTCCCAGGCACCTCTTTGGGCCCATTGTTGTTAAGTTGAGAAAAATCCAACCTTGAATCCTAGTTCCGCTATTTACTGCCTGTGTAATCATGAGGAGGTCCCATCCCCTCTCTGAGACATAGGTTTCCCATGTGCAAAGTCTGGGATATTTTTTTCCTAACTATCCTACCTTATACTTGGCCACAATGAGGCTTATCCTCCTCTATTCTTCCTGCTTACATCCTTCATTAAATCTTACTCAAAGGCAGAGGAATGAATCAGAGATCACAGTTTCACAAATCTCAGACTGGTAAGGTAACTAAGAAGCCATCTCATCCAATTCACAACCTGCTTAAGGGAAGGTATTGTTTTTATTTTTAAAACTTGTCTTGGTTTGTCTTTATATCCCCAATGCCTTGTACATAAAGAGCACAATAAATGCCTGGATTGGATTGGGTACATATGATCCAGAACAAATCACTTAACTGCTGACAATTTTTCTCCCAGGGTTGTTTTGGGGAAAAGCATGTTGTGCAATAGAAAGACGCTCCAGAAATGTAAATTAATATTATAGGGAGCCCGTTATTTCCAAAGGCAGCTCATTCCATTTTTGGACAGCTCTCATGATTAGCAAGTTTTTCTGTAGATCAAAACTAAATCTCTGTCTCTCTCCATTCTTCCTAGTTCTGCATTTTAGAGCCATGTGGAAATATAATCCTGCCATATACTTGGAAAAAGATTTCAGATTTCTTGTCACCCTCTCAAAGTCTCTTGTTTCCAGGCTAAAGAGGACTAGCATGGGGGACGGATGACATGAACTTGAATCCCCAGTCTACTGGTAAACAGCTTTGACCTTGGTCCAGACCCTTAAATCCCCAGAGCATCCATTTATCTCTCTATAAAATAGGAATAATGAATCTTACCCTGTTTGCCCCCTAAGGATGTGAAAATCAAATGACAAAAATGGATATGAAAATAGTTTATAGATTATAAAGTTCTAAATATAAATGACAAGGATTTGTGATAACAAAACTGAAACCTTCTGCTTTGGATAGTATTCTGAACTTTTCAAAGTATACATTTAGATTTTCATTATTGCTTTCATCTATATCATTTCATTTGAACCTAAGTGGACTCTCTCCCCTCCTTTAATCTTATGCTTACTTTGATTGGTCTAGTTCAGGGGTGGGGAACCTGCAGCCTGGAGATCACATGTGGCCTTCTAGGTCCTTGGGTGCAGCCTTTTGACTGAGTCCAAATTTTACAGAACAAATCCTTTTATTGAGGGGATTTGTTTTGTGAAGTTTGGATTCAGCCAAAGGGCCATATTTAAGGACCTAGAGGGCCATATGTGGCCTTGAAGCCTCAGGTTCCCCACCCTGGTCTAGTTCCATGTTTCCTCAACCTGATATGTCACTAAGAAGATCTCTTTGATATTTGCCTGAGGTTGAAAACAAACAAACAAAAACAACAACTGCATAATACAGGATGAGAGAGATATGACTAGACAATAACTTCTCTAGAAAAAAAATTGGGGTCTCAGTGGACCACAAGTTCAGTGAATCAATATGGAAACCTCCCAAATTGTAGTGAAATCTTAGGATGCATTAAGAGAGGTAGGGTATCCACAATGAGTAAGTTAATAGTCCTGCTATCCTTTGACCTAACCAGAACCTATTGGGAGAAAAGTGTTCAATTCTGGATGCCACATTTTAGGAAATAAATTGACAAACTAGTGTCTGTCCAGAGGAGGGAAAGTAGTACAAAAAGGGGCCTGGAAATTATGCTGTACAATTATCCCTTCCACATGATGTGGAGTAGGCTGTGGCACTCCCACAATGTGGAAAATCCACGTAAAATTTTTTGGCCTTCCCTTTGTACCAAAGAAGAAGTCTGGATTATTATGGAATTAAAAGATAAAATATGTTGACATTATACAAACTATCCCAATATTTTATGCATTTCTGAGTTTCTAAATTTTTCTGTGTCATCTGCTGGCCTTTGAGCATTGTCTGTGGCTTCTGCAATACTCTGAAAAAACTCCCATTTAATTTTTTATGCTAACCCACAATATATTGAAACCATGATGAGAAAAGTTGTGATGTGAAAGAGATAACTGTACAAGGGTTGGGCTAACTGAGGATGTTTCGGATGGAGAAGAGAAGCCTTAGAGGGACCATGATAGGTTTTTAAAATATCTGATGGGCTGCCATGTGGAAGACAAAATAGATATGTTTTGCTGGATCTTAAAAGGGCAGAACTAGGAACAGTTAGTGAAAGTTGTGAAGAAGATTGCTCAATGCAAGGGGGAAAACTTTTTAAAAATAAGAGATGTCAAATAGTGAAATGGGCTGTCACAAGCAGTATTTTCCATCAGCAGAGGTCTTCAAATGGAAGTTGAATTGCTATTTGTTGGGGATGTTGGGAAGAAGACTCTTGTTTAGGTATAAGTGGGACCAGATGTTCTCCAAGGTCCCTGCCGACTCTGAGAGTCTGTGATTCTATCATCTACTCTTCCTACTCTGAAGGGAACAAAGGAGATAACTGCTTGCCAAATAGGGTACCCCAAGGTATATACAACAATTTTACCTGCAGCTACCAGCAAGGGGACCTCTTCACATGCATCACTAGATCAAAAGTCATCTGAACAAAACTGTTCCTCTGCCCTTGCCTCATGAGCTCCTCCTCACAACCTTCCAGAGAAGGAAATGCTCTGGATTCTCAATGTCCTAGCCTGAGGTCCTGAATGAGAAATGTGGAGTCCACTACTCCCCCACAGAGTGCATGTAGGACTCTACCTGGACAGCCTTACCTCAATGATAACAAGGATGCCTACCAAATGATCCCGTTCATATGGACTCTTCATGCTATGCATAGCATGATTTAAAATGCTCTTAATCTCACACTTGTAGTGAGTTATGGCCCTGGGGAAGGAATAAACAGGAAAAAACTCTTAATCTCTAATGATGGACTTGTCCAATTGAGAATGGGGGATAGAGAATCAGAGTCAGAGTTGGGAAAGAAAGTTCAATAGGTCAGTCAACTAGCATTTGTCATCTATTATGTGCCAGGAACTATGCTAAGTGCTGGCTCACAGGACTTATCCGTAGGTTAAGGAAGAAGCCATCTATGGAATGCAATTTGATGGACATGTACTCCCAAATGCCTCCCTCACTACTCTGTCACAGGGTCTGAAATTTTACCATTGATGCAACATTTCTTTAGACTACATGTTATCCTCTTCCAAAAAAGAAAACTTAATAAATCAATGTAGGGAGAAAGAAAAACAAAAACAAAAACGTACATATATATTTATATGTATGTGTGCATATATACATATACATACACAAACATGTATACTAGAAATATATACACCTCTGTCTCTCTATATCTGTTTTTGTTTCTCTGTCTCCATCTCTCTGTCTCCATCTCCCTGTCTCTGTCTCTGTTTCTGTGCGTGTGTGTGAGTGTGTGTGTGTGTATAAGCATGTATGTTTCTCTCATCCACTGTCATTTGTCAGTAGGATCACTCTTGGGTTTTAGCATTTCCCTCCCAGGCTCTCATTTAAAGTGACAATCCCTCAGAATGAAAAGCACATCCAGGCCTCAGCCACTCAGTGGGGAGGAGTTTTCAGACACCTCCGACCTGCATAGGAAAGACCCAGAGACAGTTTGAAGACCGTGGAAATGAGGTAAGGAATGTCTGTGGGCATAGAAATGGGGAGAAACATTGGGTGCAAAATTCAAAGATATTGTAGGCATGCCTCTTGGGATCTAATCCCCCAAGGGATAGCCTACCTCAAGGAGAGCATGGCCCAAATTTTCCCTCTTACCCTATCCCCAGTTTCTTTTCCCCAGGTACCTAGTCAGGAGGGTCACACCCTCTTTAAATGTATTCATCTTCGTGAAAAGGTCCCAGCCCTGTTGTAGCTTCATATAGGCGAATACCTCCCAGTTGTCAGTGGTCCAAAAGAGACCTTTCAGGGCCTCTAGGCATGTCCTGTGGGACAGAGAAATCAAGGTAAGCGGGTTAAAGTTCAGCTCCTGATTCTGGAATGTGTTTATATGGATTCATTCACTGTCCTCCACTAATCCCTCACAAACCTATTTTATTACTAGAACTTTGGCAGATCAGAGACTTTCTCAGTGTAGGTATTCTCTTCACTATGGCAGTTGAATGGTGGCATTTAACTCCTCTTTGCCTTTTCATCCTGTGTAATTCTTGTCCATATTTTCCCACAAATCTTTGCAAAAATCTCATAATTTCAAAGTTAGCAGGAACTTCCCAGTTCATCTATTTTTATATCTTTTACAAAATATCCAACATATAGTCATTTATCCTTTGTATGAACATTTTCAGTGAGAGAGGATCCACAGCCTCCCAAGTGAGTGAATCTACCTGTTGTTCAGAAAGATGGGTTTTTGTTTATTTTTTTTTAGCTCTGTTCAATTTAACAGAGGCCCTGGGTTTAAATTCTCATAGCAATAAGCAGTTGAAAGCATTGTGCAAATAATCATCCTACTGAGCTCTGAGCCTTGTTCATTGGCATGTGTGTTTGTTTGTGTATGGACACATGGACATATATATATGTATATATATATGTGTGTGTGTATGTCTATGTGTGTACATACAAATATACATACATGTGTATGTGTATATACATGCATACATATATATACATACATACATTATATATATATATATACATATATATATATATATATACAATCTCAGGTAGCTCAGGCAGTGGACAGAGTGATAGACTTGGAGTCAGGAAAACCCGAGTTCAAATGCCACCTCAGAAATTTTTGTAACCTTCGGCAAGTCACTTAATTTTTCTCAGCCTCAGCGTTCTCATCTGTAAGATGGGGATAATAATATTACTTTCCTCACAAGGTTGTTTTAAGAACAAATGTAATGTGTAAATCATTTTGGAAATTTTAAAGCACTACATAAATGCAATCATTATCATTATTAATATTATTATCACTAATTATTATTGTATGGGAAAACTCAATAAGTTGTCCATACGAGTTCATTTAATAATTTTGTAATTTAGGCAAGGTACACTTTTCTTCCAGCTTGATTTTTAAGTATGTCTGATTAAGCTGATCTCTTTTAAGTTAATGTAGACTTCACTGCAGAATCAGTATAATTATTGTAGGTCTTGGTGCAATGCTGTCCATCCCTGAATTTGGAGACCTCCCTCATAGCAAAGAAACCTTTTGTTTAGAATCTGCACAGGACATCTGTGATATTGGCATACAGTTCAGGGGAGGGTTTATCCCTGTTTGAAACATTGCTTGGTCTTGGTACTCATTGAACAAGACTATCTATTAGTTCCATCTATTAGAGAGTCTTCTGGGACTTTAGCACACATATGGGAGAAAGCCTTCAGAGCAGCATTTTATTCCAAGGCAAATGCTTCTGAAAATTATTATAGAGTAAATGCTGGAATAGATGAAAAATGATGGGAATGGTAAATGCTGTGCAAAGATAAGTACACTCTAATGCACTGTTGGAGGAGCTACGAGTCGGTCTAACCACTCTGGAAAGCAATTTGAAATTATAAGAAGGTGACTAAAATGCCCATGCCCTCTGACCCAGAGATGACGCTGGTATACACACACATATATGCATATATGTATACATGCATGTGTGTATATATGCGTGTGTATGCATGTACAGATAGACATACACATACATGCATATATGTAGATATAGATATAGCCTAAGAAGATTAATTGCAGAAAGAAAAGTCCCATGTTTACCAAAATATTTATTTATAGAAGCACTTTTTGAAGTAGCAAAGAAGCGGAAACCGAGTAGATGGCCATCAATTAGGGAATGGTGTGGCATGATATGACACATGAATGTCATGGGATATGATGAACATGAAGGACGGGAAACAAGGGAAGGCATATATAAACTGACACAAAGTGAAGCAATAAAAGCAAGGAGACTATATGAGTACAGACTACGACAACATGATTGGAATGAAAACAAACAAATCAATGGGAACTGACTGCTGTGAAATTAGAATGACCAAACTTTGTCTCAGAGAACGGAAGAGAAATGGCTTCCCCCTCTTCTTTACAGGAGCGTAGGACTACAAGTGGAGCAGCTAGGCGGTGCCATGGTGCACATTGCTCCAGGCCTGGAGTGGGGAAGACTCATCTTTCTGAGTTCAACTCTGGCCTTAGACACTAGCTGTGGGACCCTGGGTAAGTCACTTAACCCTGTTTCCTCATCTGGAAAATGAGCTGGAGAAAGAAATGGCAAACCACTCCAGTATCCTTGTCAAGAAGACCCCAAATGGGGTCACGAAGAGTCAGACATGACTGAACAACAGCAACAAAATGAGGATGATAGGATCCAGTCATGTTTTATTTTGTTTTGGCTTTTTTTTTTTAAGGATGGGGAAGGTATGAGAATATTCAAGTGTAAGATTTCACATTCCATGGGATACATGTAGCCTCCTGCTCACAAGCAAAACTGGGGATGACAGGATCAAGTGAGAGTTTTTAAAGATGAGAAGATACGGGCATATTTGTAGGCAGCAGGGAAGGGGTCATTAGATAGCAAGAAACTGAATATCAGAGAGACAGTAAGAATTATTGTGAGGACAATCTGCTGGAGTAGTTAGGAGGGGTTGGCTTGAATAAGGAGAAAGCCTATTTCTTTATCTTCATCTGAGAACAGGGTGAAGGAGGAGACAGTATGAGATGTCTGAATTTTGGGAGTTTGAAGATGAAAAAATGAGCTATTAGAGGATAACCTCAAACTTTTGGTGAAATATGAGGTAAAGTCCTAGGCTCATAGGGTGAGTGAAGGGGTTGTGGAGGTAGGCTTGAAGAAAAGACAAAAAGCTTTGGAATAGACACTGGGTGGGCGGTGGGATAGAGGTTGGACAGTAAATCGATGAGAGAAGAATAGAATACTTGCCTTGCTGGGGTTGGATGTGAATTTGTAGTGGACCCAATCAGTATGTTTTTGGTGATTTTTTTCAACTTCATTCAAGAGGATGTGAATAGGGGCCAACAAGGTGGGTGGTATGAGGTAATTGTGATTAGGGCTGGACAAACTGTGATCAGTGATAGGACAAGTGGGTAAAGAATTCAGGAGTGCAGGATAGTTTAGAGTTGAGTTGGATCACGAAGGGTTCAGGATAGGAAGGGAAGGGTATGTGTCCTTCATCCTAGCTGTTTCAGCCCTTCTACAGCTCTCCGGCCTCTATATAGACCTATAGTTTGCAGCAGCTTCCTAGTCCCCTCACTTGCCTCAGGAACCCTCAGCATTCACCTGGTGTCAGTCATTGCTTTTGACTACCATATTCATGAAGTTTTCTTCTCTGGGTGGCATGTGCCTACCTTTTTGTCTCCCTGGGATCCCATATTCTTCCAGTTGGGGTTTTTCTAACCTGTGCGTTTAGACTATAATATTCAGGGAAATAGAGTGTTTCTTACTGTTGCCAGCACCCAGCTGTGTCTCGTCTCTCTCCTCCACCCCTCACAAAAGAATGAAGAGAAGAAGGAAAGGTGAAAATAAAGGCTTACCCATCAGCTGGCTTTTCTATATGACTACTCTATTTCTCAGGTGTTGTTTTTCCCCTAAAAGATGAGACCACTTGTAATTTTTCTACATCTTCTGCTGTGAGATTTTCCAAATGAGTTTGTACTTAAATGTACTTTGTCCTTGGCTGCCATGAGCTCTTGGCTTGGCATGGAAAGCAAGTTTGGGGCTCAGCCAAATTGAATTCATATTAGCCCTAGGCAAACATAATTGGAAAGGCAAATCTATTGCATTTTAGAGAAAAACAATGATAGGACGCATTCTAAAAGTAAGGAAATACATAAAATTCTGAAGTCTTTGTACTGGAAGGGAGCTTGGAGGGTACTTTAGGTGCATCCCTGACCAACCCAGAATGCAAAGGGCTCAGGACAGATGGTCAAATGGATCATCAAGGAAGAGTTTACAATCCTTTCATCACCTTAGTGCTTCCTCTGGAAATGATATAGCTTATTTATTTTTTTTCCTAATATCTACTCAGAACTGAAAGCACTACTCCAGGATGGACAAAAACTCCAAATATTCTGCTAGAAAATGTACCGAATCAATTGAGTATTAGCTTGGGGTGGGGGGGCGGTGTGACCTAATGTGGTATAAAAATTTCCAAGTCAAAAGATCTGAGTTTGAATCCTGACTCTACCATTTGGTGGCCATGAGACCTTGGGTATCACTTTACTTCTCTGAGGCTAGGTTTTCTTATCTATAAAAGGATAATAACAATAATCTTTTTTCTTACCTCAGTGCTATTATGAAGAAAGTGTTCAGTAATCACTATAGACATGGAGTTTACTTACATCTATTCTAGTCTTGTTTTCCTGGCTCCCTTTGTCTCATCACTTAGAGTTAGGAAAATCTAGGTTCAAATTCTCCCTCTGACACTAACTGGATGACCCTGGGGAAATCACCTAATTCACCTTGGCCTCAGTTCACTCATTTGTAAAATGAGGAGGTTGGACTCAATGACCTCTAATGTCCTTTCCAATCCAAAATATATGAGTCTATGGGGTTCTCATCCCAGTTGCTCACTTTCATTCTCTCACTCCTGTGTATCTGACCAGGCCCATACTTCTCAGATCCCACTTTTGCTATCTTTTTTACATGGCAATTTCATCTCTGGTTTGAACCTCAGTCCTGATTCTACCTTCTGGCTCTGACATCTCCCCTTTCTTCCTGCTTCATGCTAACGTACATCTATTCAGATCTTCTTTATCTTCATCCTGGCAGTTGGCTCTCACCCAGCCATCACTGCCTGGCTGGGTATGCCTTTTGCAGGGTAAAATTATAACCCAAATGAGCGTCTATTGAGTCAGCCATAAATGCTGATCATAAGTGTGAAGTAATTTCCTTGTCAATACCTCTACATAGGAGACCTCAAGACAGGAAAATTTGTATTAAATAACAAACACATGCTTCATAGCTTGTAATATTTTTTAAACTAGGCCTCGCTGGGGGAGGCGGAGCCAAGATGGCGGCTGGGAAGCAGTGACTGGCGTGAGCTCCCCACCAAGTTCCTCCAAAAACCTATAAAACAATGGCTCTGAACCAATTCTAGAGCTGCAGAACCCACAAAGTGGCAGAGGGAAGCAGGGCCCCA
>CM053622.1:75556557-75600036 GCA_028646595.1 Phalanger gymnotis | reverse complement strand
CAACATGAGTATTGTGGAAGGGTTATACATAATGATATGCATGGGGCCCATGTTGAATTGCTTGACTTCTTAGGGAGGGTGGATGGAAAGGGAACAGGGGAGAGAGGAAGGGAAAGGGGGATGGGAGGGGAATGGGGTGATGGAGGGGAGGGCAGACTGGGGAACAGGGCAACCAGAATGTACACCATCTTGGAGTGGAGGGGGGGAGGAAATGGGGAGAAAATCTGTAACTCAAACGCCTGTGAAAATCAATGCTGAAAACCAAACGTGTCAAAAATAAATTTAAAAAAAAAAAGATTCATTTGGATCCCAAGTAATAAAAATCAGTCACATTTAAAAAAAAAAAACTAGGCCTCGCTGTGTAAGCACTCCCTTCCCTTTATAGAGATACATGTGTGAATGCATGCATTCATACAATCCATTCACCAAGCATTTATGAAGCCACTATTATGTGGCAGGCACTGAGGTAGGTCCTTGAGATCTAAAGACAAAAAGGAAACATCTCCTTTCCTCAAGGAGTTTACATTCTAGCGAGGGGAAACAATACGTACCCTGCAAATTAAATGGAAAATATCTGCAAAATAGATGCTAGATGCCTCCCAGGGAAAGGGCATTAATGACTGGAAGATTGGGGAAGAAGATCAGGATAGGCTTCCTTGAAAAGTTGGCATTAAAACTGAGCTCTTCTATGAGAGAAGGACCATGTGCAAGCCTGTGGAAGGCAGATGTCCCCACTGTACAATACGTGCTGCACAGGGTCACTCTTTTTTTTTTTTAATTTATTTTTGACATGTTTGGTTTTCAGCATTGATTTTCACAGGCGTTTGAATTACAAATTTTCTCCCCGTTTCCTCCCCCCCCCCACTCCAAGATGGCGTACATTCTGGTTGCCCTGTTCCCCAGTCTGTCCTCCCCTCCGTCTCCCCATTCCCTTCCCATCCCCCTTTCCCTTCCTCTCTCCCCTGTTCCCTTCCCATCCACCCTCCCTAAGAAGTCAAGCAATTCAACACGGGCCCCATGCATATCATTATGTATAACCCTTCCACAATACTCATGTTGTGAAAGACTAACTATATTTTGCTTCTTCCTAACCTATCCCCCTTTATTGCACAGGGTCACTCTTAACACCAACCACAAGCCGGGCCAGCTGCTTTTTAATTCCCTCAACAAAGTATGATACTAAAGACCCTCGGGGTAAAGAGCTAGAAGCAGACAGAAGAGTAGACACTTTGTCTACTCACCAATTAAAATGCTGGAAAGTTCAAAGTGGAGACTGCAAAATGAGGAAGCGGCAAGACCACCTCCAGAAACAGGCCCCCTAAAGTACCAAGGCACAAAGGCTGAGTCGCTGTGGGTCCTTCCTATCTTCCACAAGCAGATGAGTATGCCCCCTGGAAAGAACCGGAAAAGCACGTATTGGGGGCCCCCGGAGGCAGCTACATCTCACCTAATTAATTTCTGCCGGCTCCCAAGAGTGTAACCTTGATGTTATGGTAAGCCAAGGGTGAGTAAGGGTATGTTCTGCTGCTGTTTCTTTGCTGAAGGGGAGCACCATGCTTTTGCTACTGTACGAACCTCATAGACAAATCTGCTTAGTTTGTTAAAAGCTAAGCACAGTGCTTGTTCTTTTGAGTGTTGTCTCTTGCCATCCTAATGCAATGATAGCCTTTATTACTTCTGTTTTTTATATCTTTGGTCTCAGAATTTAAAGTGTGACCTTCTCCAGTCTAGCCAGTGCCCTATCTTCTCTGGGTTCCAGGAGCAGCCCAGGCAGCTATGGGCTGACTATGGACTCTCATTCACAAAGTCATTCTTTTGGAACTCATTTATAGCTTGGAACTAAAGACCCCCTTCCCTTCCTTTAGCTCTGAGCAGAGCTGGGCAGAGACCTCGTATTGTAAGGTGCTTTTTCATAGGGAACATTTGAGGGCTAGCAGGATTGCCTACCTGTAGGGTCCCATCTTGAGAAGTGTGACTAGGATAGGGAGGGAACTCAAAACCAGCCCCTACTAGAATTATTTGAGGGAAACTGAGAATGTTTAACCTGCAAAGGGGAAAATTTAGATAGTTGTTGCCTCCAAGTATTTAAACACTGTCAGACTAGAGGGAACCTATGTGGCCTAAGATGGCAGAACTAGGAACAAACTGGAGAAGTTAAAAATAAGAAGGCAATTCCCGATTTAGATATTCTTTGATATTTTTCTCCCACCCACCATTGTCCCTGCTGTGAGCCCACTCTGGACAAAAGCGAGTTGTCTCACCCAGGTCCAGCTGCCTTGGCTGGTTAGAATAATGATCATGCAAACTCTGGGGGACAAGTCAGGGTTAAAATTATAGAAAAGGAAGACGAAAGACTTGAGTGGGAGCATTTGTCCCTTCTGTTACTCTTGGATACTGGAATTTTCCCTCTGGTTCAGAAATAGAAAGAGTCAGGGAGAGTAAAGCACCTGTAAAGGCCCAGAAGAGGCAATCTCCAGAGGCCTGAGGCTCTCACCTGAAAGGACTGAGATACTCCAACTTCAGGACATTTTCAAAGTGGTCCGAGGAGTTGTCAACCATGTCCAGTTCGAAGAGGTAGTGAAGCTGTGTCAACAGGCCCAAAAAAATACCAGAAAAGGCCCAATGGACTGTTATCCGGAACTCCTGGATGTAGAGGAGCTCGTACATTGTATTCAGTGCCTACAGAGGGAGTTGGGGGCAAAGGGATGAGAAAAAACACACAGTTTCAAGCTGTGCCACTTTTATTAGGGCACTCCCTGGTCAGAAGCCAACCATGGCCCATGGTTGCCTCTCCAGTCAAGTCCAGCCTCTCAGTCTTTAGGTTCAAGGCCCTCTATCATCTAGCCTCACCTTGCCCAACTAGCTTTCTTTCTTTCATGGCACAGTAGGAAAGAGTTTAAGAAAAGGCAATGAGGCTGAAAAATTCACAGCAGAGTGGTAATCAGTGCCACTGAACTGGAGCATAGGGCATGTGAAGAAAATCTGAAATACAACTGGGAAAGTTGGCAATAGACTGTGGAAGGCCTTACATGTCAGGTTAAATAATTTGCACTTGCTCATTAGTCAATGAAGAGCTATTGAAGAGTCTGGGGCAGGGGTCTGGAATGACTAGATCCAGGCCTAAGGAAAGAAGTCTGGAAGCTATGGGAAGGGTGGTTTGGAAGAGAAAAATGGTAGAGCAAGGAAGCTCTGTCAGAAAGCTGTTGCAATATTCTGGCAGGTAAGAGTCAGGGCTGAAAACAGAGGACTGACCATGGGAATGAGGAAGAGGTGTTGAGCTGTTGCTAAGGATTAGGACTAAATATGAGAAGTGGGGAAGATGGAAAAGCAAGAACAAACATCAAGATTTCAGGCATAGCTAATATTTATGTTCAAAACAAAAAGATTTTCGAAGGGTCTTAATGGTATCTCATTTGATCTACACAATAGTTCCTTGACATAATTACCACAAGTATTATCTCCATTTTACAGAGGAATAAACTAAGGCTCAGAGAAGTTAATTGATTGGAACTGGGATATGAATCTAAGTCTTTCTCAATTCCAAGGCTAGTGTTCTTTTTTACCATACTGTGAAAGATGAGTTGAACGATTGTGCCACGAATACAAATAGCAAAGTCAGAAATAGAAGAAGACTTGGGGTCAAGCTTAATGGTTTGTAGAGACCCCTTATAAGCAGCTGGAGATGGGGGCACTGCACTTTAGGAAATAGATCAGGGTTAGAAATGTAGACCACAGGCATCTCTGTAGAGCTGGCAGCTGAAGTCTAGGGGGGTAAAAGAGATGACCAAGAAAGAGACTAAAGAGAGAGAAGTTATAGTGACAGAACCTTGGAAATCACCCATCTGAATGAGTCGTGCAGAGGACAAGGAGTCAGATCTGGCATGAGATGTAAAGATGCTTAGAGAGCCAAAAGGACATAGTATTTTAAACCAAGGAGAGAGAGAATATAGAGAAGGATGGGGTGATCAAAAGTTGAATCAATGCTGCAGATAGGTTGGAGAGGAAGCTGTTGCTGTTCGGTCCTTTCAGTCATACGTGACTCTTTGTGACCCCATTTGGGAATGGTTTGCCATTTCCTTCTTTTTGCAGATGAAGAAACTGAGGCAAACAGGGTTAAGTGACTTGCCCAAGGTCACGCAGCTAGTGTCTGAGGCCAAATTTGAATCCAGGCCTATGACTCCAGGCCCAGCACTCTATTCACTGTGCCACCTAACTGCCCTAAGAGGAAGAGGACTGAAAAAAAATTGTTAGATTGGATAATAAACAAGTCATTGACTGACAGGTCAAGTCAAATATTATCTAAGAGAGATCAGGGCCAATAGAATCGTGGAGACAAAAATTAGGTTGCAAGAAGTTAAGGAAACATTGGGAATTAAGGAAGCAGAAGCTTCAAGTGTTGACAAATTTATTTTCAAGAAGTTTGGCAGTGAAAGGGAAAAGGATCCTTAGTTGAATGGGTTAGAAAGGCTAAAGAAGTGATTTTAAAAATATTGGGGAGTCTTGAGCATGCTTACTGTCTGAAGGCAAGGAAGCAGTGGAGAGGGTGAGACTGAAGACACAGAAGAGGAATGAGATGGCTTTGAGATAGAATGTACTACAGAAGATAGGGAAAGATTAGGGCAGGGGTAGAGAACCTGTGGCCTCAAGGCCTCATGTGGCCCTCCAAGTCATCAAGTACAGCCCTTTGTGTTAAAGGCCACAGCGATACAGAGACACAGAGAGAGAGACAGAGAGTGAGAGAGACAGAGAGAAAGAGACAGAGACAGAGACAGACAGAGAAAGAGAGACACAGAGACATGGAGACACAGACAGAGACAGAGAGAGTCATTTGTGTTACTTTTGACAATTTATTTCCCTTTCTGGATCTTAACTCTGTCCTTTGTAAAATAAAGATCTCTTCCAACTCTAAAAGTCAATAATTCTGTTGCATGCTTAAAGTAGAGGTTAAGATGCCTCCTTATAAGAAGTGTTATGGGAAGAGTGCCCAGCATCCCTGCTTACCTCTATGGACGTCAGTTCTGTCTTATCCATTATATTTTTTGAAATCATATCTTCTTCCGATGGCCGAATCTTCATTTTCAGGTACAGCAGGGTCATCAGTCTCCTCATTAGTTGTTTATCCACTGCCATGATCTTCCACATCTCTATGACCTGACTACAAAGTGTAGCCAGATTACTTCACACGGTCTCCATTCCTTTTTTGCCCAAAGTTCAGGGGAGACTTCAATGGAGAAGTGTGGGAGGTGAAAAAAAAAATGCTTCCACAGAACTGTGAAGCAGTAACTTTCCATTTCCTCTTGGGGGAAATTTTAAGAGGACATAGCTAGAGATTACTTTATGTGGGTATGACTGGAAGTCTCTGTAGGTGAAGATGATTGTATTTAATATTCATCCTCTACTCAGCTTCCAAAGTGATTTTCCTGAAGAGCAGGTCCAGTTACATTACCCTGCTACTCAATAAATTCCAGTGGATCCCTAGTACCTCCAGGATCAAGTGAAAACCAGTCTTTTCATACTTTACTGCCCATTCCATGCACTCTGTGATCTGCCTCTATTGAATATTCCATCTCTCATATATGTGCCTTTCCCATACCTGGGATACTCTCCTTTCTCACCTCTGCCTCTTAGTTTCCCTGGAGTCCTTAAAAGACTCGGCTTAAATCTTGTGTTCTATGGGAGACCTTTCCCTTCAACTGCTAAAACCTTCCCTTTCTGAGGTTACCTTCTATCTACTTTATAAATATCTTGTATGTTATTTACATGTTGTTTCCTCCATTAGAATATTTTTGCCTTCCTTGGTATCTCAAGCACCTAGTGCAGTATCGGACACATGGTAGCACTTAATAAATGCTTGCTGACTGATAATCCATGACTATGAATAAATATTACTGTGTGTAGGCCTGACCCAACATTATTATTTATGAATGTGACCATACATTTTTATGGGTTGGTCTGGCTGATTACTACTATAGATGGATGTGTGTACAATTTGATATAATATTACTATAGATGGACATGCATATGTGTACATGTAATACATATACATATTTATTTGTTACCGTATGTGAATATTATTGTATATTTCTGGTTCTGGCTATGTCTATACATTATTATACTATGTATTATTAGTATGCATACTATGTATGCCGTGTATTATTACAGGTTAAGTTTGATAGCGTATTGCTGCATGTATGTTATATGTAGGCATGATGACACACTACTCTATACAAACACAGTTCCTGGTTAGCCTAGGAAACTGGAGTTGCCAGACTGACTGATAGGACCAGATTAAAGACTTCTTAGCAGGAAAGAGTGGGGCTCAACTGCTAGACCATCCTGGGATATATACTTTTACTTTTGTTTTGTCCTCTTTCCTCTGATGGCTTTCAAAGTCAGCACAGATCACTGATTTAGAGAGAGAAGGATGGGGCCATAGAGGTTGCTGAATAAAATTCCTTCGTGTAGAAACTGAAGCCCAGAGAGATTAAATGATTTGTTCAAGGTTCCTGAGATAAGAATTAACAGAGACAGGATTTGAACTCAGGTCCTCAGACTCCAAATTCAGTGGTCTTGGGAAAAAGGCCAAGTCAGGATTTGTAGCCTGTTATGGTAGCAATTTGGGGAAAGTAACCCCCCCCAATTTTCTCCTCTGACAAATGAGGAAGATAAATTAGCTATCCCTTGAGGTGTCTGCCAGCTCTGGTCTTCGCATTCTATGTTGTAAGGTCACTTTCACAATCTATGAATCTATGAAAGAAGAGATCGCTTGGGACAGGTTGACTAGTCAGGCTAGTTGTAGCATAGCAGACAGGAACAAAGAGTTACTATTGGGTGGAACAGAGAAGGAAGGACAAGCCCTGGGATGGCTATAAGAACCTGCCTGCCTCTCTCCACTCCAGATGCTCTAAGCACCAAACTCGTCTCATTTCCCAGGCGACGGGGGATGTTGTGTTAAGGATAGGACAAAGAGGAGAGAGGATTTGCCCATGATCACAGTGAGTGGAAGGAATGGGGGACCCCAAAAGCCTGTGGAGCCTCCTTTTCTAAAGGAATTCCAAAGGCAAAGGCGTGTCCTGGTTCACCTCTTCAGTGATCTCTGAGACTAGAGATTTAGGGTTATAAGATCCTACATGTTAGAGCTGGAAGGGACCTTAGAGATCATGTAGTCCAATCCCCACATTTTACAGAAGAAACAGAAGGCCAGAGGAGAAATGACTTGACCAAAGTCTGGTTCTGAGGACACAGGCAGAAGTTTCAGGCAGCTGAATCGGTCCTCCCCATTCCCCCAAGGGCATGGTGGTACCTGTCCATTGGTCGGGCGAGGGACAGGAGTACTTCAACCACCTCCTGAGTGTGTTGTTGCCCCAATTTCGGGATAGTTTTTAGAAGAGACAGCCGGGCATCCGGGAATGTGACAGAGGGGAGCAGTTTGTACAAGCCCTGAAACACTTCTGCCACCTATAGGGAAGAAACACTCCAGATAAGTTGCTACCACAATGATAACTCTTTGGATGATGACATTGATGGTCATGATGGATGGTGAATGTTTATTACCTCATAGTTTACCAGATGTTTCCCAGACAGTTATTTCCCTTTCACTGATGAAGAAACTAAAGGCTCAGAGGTGATACGACTTGCCCAGAGTGTCAGAACTAGAATTTGAATTCTTCATCTTCCAAAGACAGGTTTAGTGAGATAATAGATGTAAAACATTGAGTCTATCTCAAAGCACTATACAAATCCTACATATTCTAGATAGCGTGATACCTGGACTATAATAAGTGTTTGATAAATGTATGTTGATCGATAGGTAGGGATGGCTCCAGTGAGCATGCAGAGATGTGCTTAATCAAATGAATTTTCTCTGGTTTTCTACTCTGCTCTAATCCCTTACCTCAGATGTTCTTGGTTTTCTGTTTCTCTGATACAATGCTTTCAACTGTTACATTTCTGATTATCTCTCCCTCCTGGTGATCCAGGTGCTCTCTGCCCTCCTAACCTGTCTCTAGGGACATGTACTTTACTCCTAGGGCTTCTGATTAGCCTAGATTATGCCTCGAATACACTACCTGGTTCCTGCTTCCAAATTTTCCCGAGTCCTCTGATCCCTGACCAGGAAGGACTAGGCTTCTCTTCTTTCCCAGATAGCCCAAAGTCCCATCACTGTTGGGGAAGATATCCAAACTCTCCATACCTATGATGATATGTGGTTATAGGATCATAAACTCTTTGAGCTGTAAGGTGTCTGCCACCCTGTGGATTCCACAAAGGTTAATGAAGGTGGCTATGACAAAGAGAGCTCACCAAATAATGGGGTTTTAGCTAAATCAAGAGAGGAGAGCCAGCCACCCTCTAACATCAAGGTACGTCGAATGCCTCAAGTGTGACAAATTGAACTCAGGTACTTTGTCTAACTCTAAAGCTTGTCTGCCTTCTGAAACTGCAATCTTGAAGCCTGAAACCCAGACCTCATCTCTCCTTAGCTTCTCTTGCAGACCCAGACCCTGATTCTTCCTCTAACAATGACTTCTGCTTCTGATTATTTCCAGGCTACTTGTTTATCTTCCCACTGTTGATTTATTGACCTCTGGGCGTGTCACTTACCTTCCTTGGATTCTGAAATGGGGATATTTACAATGCTTATCTGACAAGGGGCATCTAGGTGGTGAAGTGGATAAAGCTTGGAATCAGGAAGACTTCATGAGTTCAAATACAGCCTCAGACACTTACTAGCTGTGTGACCATGGGCAAGTCACCTAACCTTATTTGCCTCAGTTCTTCATCTGCAAAATGAGCTGGAGAAGGAGATGGCAAACTACTCCGGTATCTTTGCCAAGAAAACCCCAAATGGAGTCACAAAGAGTGGGACACAACTGAAATGACCCAACAATGACAATACCTGCTGAGAGGAACAAATGAGATAATATATGTTTAAATACTTTGCAGACCCTAAAGTTTTGTATAGATTGTGATCCTAACTATTTCCAAAAATCAAATAAAAGCCTAAAGTATGAAGAATTGCTTGTTTAACTCTTCCAAGGCTGGTCAAAAGAATATGCTGCCAGTTCTTGGGGAAATTTCCAAATAAGAGGGAATCTAAATGATGTGAGCCATGGTAGGGTTTTGAGGATTAATGTATGACTTCCCAAAGAGACTACTTTGAAGGAGACAGCATGCTTTTGGAGATATATGTTAGGTCTAGTTTCTAAAAACTCTCACTACTGTACAATCACAACTTAAATGTCATTCTGATTAATACTAATTTATGTTTACATCAGATTTTTTGGTTTACAAATGTGCTTTATAATCATTAATTCATTTGATCTTTTAAACACTCCTCTGAGACAGGTATTACAAACATTACTCTCCCATTTTGTAGACGAAGAAACTAAGGTTCATAGAAATTAAGTGATTTGCCTCAAATCATAAATCTAGAAAGTGGTTGGACAGGGATTGAAACACTTGGACTTACTTAAAATCCAAGGATATTTCCATTATATCAGCCTGTCTTTCTGGATGAAAATAATTTGCTTGTGGGCAAATCACTCAAGCCTTTTATATGCTTCCATTTCTTCATCTATAAAACGGGGCTAGTGATACGTGAACAATTTATACAGAGTTTTGAGAAAAATGCTTTATAAACGCTACAGGATAATCGAAATGGAAGATGATGATGGTGGTGGTGATGACGACAGTATTTATGTAGTTCTCTGAAGTACTTTATAAATGTCTTATTTTATCCTCACAATAACCCTGTGAGAACAGTGCTGTTATAATCCCCATTTTACAGTTGAAAAAACTGAGGGAGACAGAGGTTAAACAATTTGCCCAGGGTCACATGATCAGTAGGTGTCTGAGGCAAGATTTGAATTCAGTCCTCCTGAATCCAAGTAGAGAACTCAATTCAGAGCACCACTTGGTTGCAGTAATGGCAAGCAAGGTGGGACCATGCCAAAATCATCATTATCATTACCATCACCATCATCATCATTGTCATCATCATCATCATCATCATCATCACCAATCATCTCTGCATCCCTCATGTTCCTTTCAAATCCAACAAGCAGTTTGACACAGCAGTTTTCCATGGAGTTGTTCATAAGAGCTACTAAAAATGACAGAAAACTGAGGAGGGCAAGGTGCGTGACGTTTGTCTGGCAGACCACCCACCTAGAAAAGAAAGTAGAGGAGTTTGAGAAACATTTCTCCATTTTCTAGGACAGAAATGTCAAAAATGAAGCCTGTAACCTACCTGAGTGCTGCCAGAACCAGGTTAAAATAGAATTGGGAAATATTTAACAAAATAAATTAAAATACAGTAAAATATAGATAATATTACATTTTAAAACTAAGTCAATATGCTGCCCACAGAGATCCGCATTATGTATTAGTGGCCTCCTTTATTTTTTAAGTTTGACACCATTGCTCTAGGACATTCAAGGAGAATGAAATATTCCTTTAAAAAGTAGAAGGACCAGAGGACACAAACATTACTCCAGATGGATTTATAAGGAGCATTGCACCAAACCTTTGAAGAATTAATACTTATGGTGCATGAATTATTCTCAAAAAATGGAAAGGAAAACTACCAACTCCTTTTATGAGAAAAGCATAGTCTTAATATCTACATCAAGGAAGGATAAAGAAAAGAATTATAGCTATAAAGCAATATTATTAGTAAATATTGATTTAAAATAAAATTTTAACAAGAGACTTCAGTGAATATATTATATATTATGTGTCTTTGAGAACGAAGGACAACAACCAACCAACCAAGATAGTGTATATTATATGCATATTATATTTTATTATAGATATATTATAAACATAATATCAATTATTAATAATCTTAAATTGTATTATATATTATATTAACATTGTAAAATTAAGGTATAGAGGTTACTAATTATCAAAATTATGTGCATATAATTATGATGTATTCACTATGCATCTAATTATATTATATTCATATAATATATTCACTATGATCAAGATGGAATTATACCAGTGATGTAAGGATTATTCCATAGTAAGAAAACAATAAACATAGCTTATCAAATTGAAAATTAAAACCTCATAATTATATCAAGAGATGCATAAAAAGCCTCTATACAACACAGTATAGGTCCAGAAAAACATTTTATATAGTAAAACATTATATATCTAAAACCCAGAAGTAGCACTATTTACAATCATAGTCCCTGCACAGGTACAACACACTCCCTTTCCTCCAAATGATTTATCTCTTTACTCATACTTTAATGGAAACCTTCCTCACACACAGCTTTTTATCAGTTTCTCATACACAAAAGTTTTTTTTCTGCCCCTTTCAACAACCATATTATTCACATAGAAAAGGGTAAGTATCTTATACCATTCATAAGTTGACTCCATCCCTTCTCTTTAATAAAACTTCATTTTCTGCCCATTTCAACAACCAAACTATTGATGTAGAAAATGAAAAGGAACTCACAAAATTAAGAAACACTAGAGGCTTCTGACAGTAAATACAGGAGAAATATCTGTTTTCCCCACTGTTACTTAAGACTGTTTTAGATATGCTACAAATAGTAATAAGCCAAAAGAAAGAAAGGCATATAGACAAAAAGAAACAGACCTATACCTATTTGCAAATGACATGATAGTTTACTCAGAAAATCCTAGAATCAGCCAAGAAACTAATTGAGACAATAGCTTCAGCAAAGTAGAAGAATAAAAAATAAACCCATAAAAATCAACAGTATTTCTATATAGCTATAGCCAAATCCAGTAGGAAGGAACAGAAAGGGAAATGCCATATAAAATGACTATGAAATTCATAAAATAAAATACTTGAACTGAAGTCAGGATGACGAGTTCAAATTAGGCCTCAGACATTTTCTATCTGTGTAACTTAGGGTAAGTCAAGTAATCTTTGTTTGCCTCAGTTTCTTCATTTGCAAATTGGGGGTTATAATAACACCTTTCTCTCAAGAATGTTGTGAGAATAGAATAAGATCATTTGCAAAGTGCTTTGCAAACCTTAAAGCTTTTTATAAATGCCAGCTATTATTATTATTTTTTATCAGATCTTCCAGGAACAAGGAAATGATAATCTTGTAGTATTTCTACATATATTTGATTTAATTTGTATAATCTTCTTCCATACTACCCTAATACAGTGCTTCCTCATGATATCGAGGTTATCTGGGGTTCCTGAAATATATTCTAGTAGACTATGAGCTCTGGTAGATTTGGTCATGTGTTGGTCCAGGTGTGGACCCGATAACAGAATGTTTGTTTTCCAAGGACCAGTCTAGCTAAGTATGAAGAAGTTCAATAGCAGTAGACTGGTCACCTGATGATAAACCCTTTGGTCAAGGCAACCCGTGAATTAAACAAACTCTAGTGGAGGCCTCAATTTACTCTCTCAGATCTAGAAAAATCTAATTGTAAAAGAAATAAAAAAAATTAAGGAGATGAGTGGAATTTTGGAAAAATTAGATATGATACACTCATGGAGAATATTGAATGGTAATAGAAAAAAGAATATCTATTTTCAGCTATGCATGTCACCTTCACAAAAAAAAAAACTGATCATGCATTAGGGCAGAAAAACTTCACAAGCATATTCAGAAAAGCAGAAATATTAAATACATGTTTTTCTGACCATGCTGCAATAAAAATTCAATAAAGAGCCTTTGAAACATAGATTAAAATTAATTAGAAACTAAAGAACCTAATCCCAAAGAATAAGTGATTCAAAAAACAAATCATAGAAACAATAATTAATTTCATTAAAGATAATGAAAACATTGAGATAATTCATCAGACTGTGTGGGAGGCAGCCAAAGAAATACTTACAGGAAAATTTATGTCCTAAACATTTATGTCAATAAAAAAGAGAGAAAGCAGATCAATGAATTGGACATGCAACAACAATAACAAAAAAACCTAGAAACACAACAAATTTAAAAATACCCAATTAAATACCAAAATAAAAATCCTGAAGAAAATTAAAGAAGACATTAATAAAGTGAAAAACATTAAATTAATACATAAAATTAAGTTGTTTTTTTAAAAAACCCAGTAAAATAGATAAACCATTGACTAATTTGATTTTTAAAAAGAAAAAAGGAAACTAAATTACCAGTATTTAAAAAAGGATGGATTTAAAGCCGATGAAGATGAGATAAAAACAGTCATAGGGAGCTATTTTTGTTTAACTATATTCCTATGAAACTTAAAATCTAAATGAAATGGATGAATATCTACAGAAATATAAATTATCCAGATTAACAGAAGAGGAACTAGAATACTTAAATAGCCCTATCTTAGAAAAAAAATTGAATAAGCTATAAATGAACTCTCTAAATGGGAGGAGGAGAAGAAGGGAGAGAGAAGAGGACCTGATGATACAAATGAATTCTACCAAATATTTAAATAATAATTAAAATATTTCATAAACTATTTAAAAAATAAAGAAAGAAAGAATACGACCAGAATCTTTCTATAACATAAATATGATCTTGGTGCCTCAACTAGAGAGAGACAAAACAAAGAAAGAAAACTATAGATCAATTTCCCTAATGAATATTGATGTAAAAATGTAAAATAAAATACTAGCAAGGAGATTACAACAGCATATCAAAAAGAGCATACACTATGACCACTCTAGATTTATATCAAAAATTCAAGACTGATTCAATATTAAGAAAACTTTAAATATAATTAATTGACCTTATCACTAACAAAAACAACAAAAATCATATGGTCATTTCAATAGATACAGAAAAAGCTTTTAATGAAATACAACATGCATTCCTGTTTAAAAAAATACTAGAAAAATAGAAACAAATGCAGTTTTTCTTAAAATGATAAATGTTATTTATATAAAATCAAGAAAAAACAATATCTGTGGGGAAAAACTGGAAGCCTTTCCAAGAAGACTAGGCAAAAGACCAGCAAAGATGTCCATTATCACCTTTACTACTCAATATTGTGCTAAAAATGCTAGCTAATTTCATTTTTTTTCAAATTATAAACAGGTTTTATTGAAATATAATGATCAATTGTGAATGACTTAGTTATTCTCAACAATGCAAAAATCCAAGACAATTTTAAAAGATCTATGATGAAAATTGCTGTCCACCTTTAGAGACAGAACTGGTAGAGGATGATTGCAGATTGAAACATACTTTCTTTAATTTTCTTCTTTTTCTGATCTATTTTCTTTCACAACATGACTAATATGGAAACATTTTATGCTACTGCACCTGTATAATCTATATCAAAGTGCTTGCCTTCTCAATGAGGGGTGATGGGAGAAAGGAAGGGAGAGAATTTGGAATTCAAAATTTAAAAAGGACAAATATCAAAAATTGTTTTTACTTGTAATTGGAAAAAATAAAATATTAAGAATAAAAAACAAAAAATGCTAGGTAAAGCAATAAAAGAAAAGGAAATTAAAGGAATAAGCATAGGCATTGAGGAGAAAAACTTTTACTTTGTGATAATATGATGATATACTTAGAGAATCCTAGAGAGTCAACTAAAAAACTAGCGAAACAATTCACAGCCTCAGCAAGTTTCAAGATATAAAATAAATCAACACAAATAATCAGTATTTCTATATATTATCAACAAAACCCTGCAGGAAAAGATAAAGAGAAAGTTCTTTTTAAAATAATTACAGGCAGTACAACATATGTGGGAATATACCCTACCAAGACATACATGAGAACTATGTGAACACAATTACAAAACACTCTTCACACAAATACAGAGTTAAATAATTTGAGAATTACTAATTGCTCGTGGATAGGTCTAGTTAATATAATAAAAATAATAATATTACCTAAATTAATTTACTAATTTGGCACCATACCAATCCAGAACTAGAAAAAATAGCAAAATCCATTTGGAGAATGAGGAACAAAAGGTCAAAAATATCAAGGGATTCAATGAAAAAAAAAATGTGAGGAAGGGGACCTAGCACTACAAGATTTCAAACCATACTACAAAGCTATAATCATTCAAAACAATTTGGCACTGGATAAAAATAAAGAAGTTGATCATTGGAATAGATTAGGTACACAACACAGAGAAGCAAATGAGCATAGTAACCTGGGTTTGATAAGGCCAAAGATCCCAACTTGCTATTTGACAAAAACTGTTGGGAAAACTGGAAAGCAATCTGGCAGAAACTAGGCAAAGGCCAACATCTCATACATATACATACCATACCATATACAAAATGATTTAGACACAAAGGATGATATAAGCAAATTAGTTGAGAATGGAAGAAATTATCTGTCAGATCTATGGAGATGAGTTCATAATCAAACATGAGATATAGAGGTTCATGGGAGGTAAATGGATAATTTTGATTATGTAAAATTTAAAAGTTTTGCACTACCAAAGCTAATGTAGCCAAGTTAGAAGAAAAGAAAGAAACTAGGGGAAACAATCTTTGCTACAAGTTTCTCTGATAAAGGTCTCATTTTTCAAATATAAAGAGAACTGAGCCAAATTTATAAGAATAAGGGTCTTCAACTGATAAATGGTCAAGGGATATGAACATGCAGTTTTCAGAGTTTCTGGAGAAATCAAAGTTATCAGGCATCATAAGAAAAAAATGCTCTAAATAACTAATAATTAGAGAAGTGCAATTTAAAACAATTCTGAGGTACCACCTCACACCCATCAGACTGGCTAAGATGACAGAAAAGGAAAATAACAAACGTCAGAGGCAACATCAGAAAATAGGTTCACTAATGCCCTATTGGTAGAACTGTGAATTAGTCCAACCACTTTAAAGAACAATTTAGGAGTCAATGATTAATAATCAAGACAATATGCTCAAAAAGTATTAAATTATGTATACTCTTTGACTCAGAACTACCACTATGAGAGCTATACTACAAAGAGATGGAAGAAAGAGTGGAAGGAGCCACATATACACAAATGTTTACAGTAGCTTTTATTGTGGTGGCAAAGAATTGGAAACTGGAGGGGGGTGCCCACCAGCTGGAGAATAGCTAAACAAATTAGGCTTAATATAAAGGGGAAAAAGCTTCCTAACAATTTGAGCTTAATTCAGAAGTAGAAGAGTCCATATTGAGAGCTAATGAATTCCTTCTTACTGATGCTTTTCGAGTAAAAGTTGAATGATCACTTATCAGGCATATTATAGAGGGGATTCTGGTTTAGGTAGGAGGTGGACTCTATGTCCTCTGAAGCCCTTCCAAATCTGAGTCTATGATTCTATGAATGATCATGCTTGTACCTTGATCCTCTCCCTTCCTAGATTCTCTGGCAGATTACTCCCACAAAGCATCCCTTCTATTCCTCTCACTATATTTTTGTCTCTCTGTCTCTCATTCTTTTTATTCATCTTTAATCTCTCTCTAGGTACAGGTTTCTTCTCCTTTAATAATCAAAAAAAAACCCAAACAACTCTTCCTTGATTCTTCCATCCCTTCAAGTTTATTGTTCTATATCTCTTCTCCCTTTCAAAGACAAACTAGTTCAACCTATCTACTTTGCTTTTCTCCACTTCTCCTATAGTCCTTTTTGTAATCTGGTTTGTGATTCCATTACTCAGCCGAAAGAGTGACCAATGATCTCTTAATTGTCAAATTTCCTGGCCTTTCTCAACCTTCATTCTTTTTTACCTCTCTGCAACATCTAACATTGTTAACCATTTTTCTTCTGGATATTCTTGCCTCACTGTATCCTTATGGCTGCTCTCTCTTGGTTCTTCTCTTACTGGTCTGACCATTTCTTTTCAGGCTTCTTTGCTGATTCATCATTTGTACGGCTTCCTTTATCTGCAGGGATACCTCAAAGCTCTATTTTTGTTCCTGTCCTGGCTTAGTGGATATCAGCTTTCATGGATTTAATAATTATCTCTATGCAGATGACTCCCAGACTCTCTTAAGCTCTAGTCCTGAATCACCATTGCTTACTGAACATTTCAAATTGAATGATCCATAAGCACTTCAAACTTAACATTTTCAAAATTGAACTATTATCTTTCCTCCAAATCCATTCCTTTTCTTAACTTCTCTACATTTCTGTTGGAGGTACTACCATGTTTTCAGTCACCCAGGTTCAAAACCTTAGAGTCTCTCTTACCTACTCCACATATCCAACCAGTTGCTGAATCTTGTTAATTATACCTACGCAATATCTCTCACATCTGTCCATTTCTCTCTACTTTTATGGCCATCTCTCATTTGGACTATTGCAATAGCCTTCTAATGTGTCTCCTTACCTCATTTCTTTCTTCTTTAATCCATCCTTCAAACAGCTACCAATGCTATTTCCTAAAATATAAGTTGGATTATATCATTTGCCTGTTCAGTAAACACCACTGCCTCCCTATTACCTCCAGGATCAAATACAAACTGCTATATCTGACATTTAAAGCCCTTGACCACCTGGCTCCAATTCACCTTTCCAGCCTACTTAAATACTCCTCCCCTTCACGCTTTCTACAATGCAGTCTTACAGTCTTTCTTGCTCTTTCTCAGTCAACGATTATTTCTTAAATCCATCAGACTTTGTGATAGGTGCTAAGAATACAAAGAAAGACCAAAATGGTCTCTTACCTTAAGTAGCTCATATCCTAATGGAGAAGACAATGTCTAAATAAATAAGTATTCTATTAAAGATGTGTACAGAATAGAAGGAAGGTAATCTCAGAGGGGAAGGCACTAGCAGCTGGGGAACCAAGAAAAGCTGCCTGCAAAGATAGGATTTGAACTGAGTCTTGAAGAAGCCAAAAAGCTACAAGGTAGAAGTGAGTGAAGGAAAATATTCAAGATATAGTAAACAGTCACATGACAAACCATCTCCTTATCTTTTCCACATGTGGTCCCCTATGTCTAGAATGTACTTCTTCCTTACTTCTACTTCTTTGAGAGGTACAAAATGAGGCATACATTTTCGGATAAAGACAATATGTTGATTTGCTTACCTGTATTTCTTTATTTCAAGGGAGAGCCTCATTAGGGGTGGGTAGAAGAAGTCACTGGAAAGTTTATACACATACCTATATATATACACACATATGTATATGTATATATATACATACATATAGATATATAGATACGTAGGTATATATACCTGTATGTATATATGTATGTCAATTTAGAAGGAGGTCTCCAATAGAAGGTCCAAAAAGTTCAGTCTTGACCATGTGCTGTCCAAAACCACTCATGACTTGGCTAAAAGTATAGCTAAGCATGCTTATCAAATTTGCAAATGATATGAAGCTAGGATTGTTGTGCCTAAATTGGCCCCTTTTCAACTTCCACTGGTTGCTCCCAGTTCTGCTTTTTGGGGGCCAAGCTGAACAAAGCTAAGCTCTTTTCCACATGATGATTAGTTAGACATTTGAAGATAACTATCACAATCCCCCTAAACAGACTATTCTTTAGGCTAACCATCCTCATTTCCTTCAATCAATCTTCATGTGACATGATCTGGAGGCCCCCAATTTATGAGCGGTTAATGACATAAATAAGTAGTTGTCAAAGAGAGAAGAAAAAGATAAAAAGAAATATAAATCATCAATAACCACTTGAAAATTGTCCAGACTCTACGCCCAATCTCAAAGCCCTTTTGTGATTTAGATTAGATGGCCTTTGAGTTTCCATTCAACTCTGGGAGTCTATGATTATGTGGGCCAACTCTTCAGTGACCTAAAGTGGACTTCTCTACTCTTGTCCAGCTTCCCCTCCCCCAGAACACTTAGGGCGGCTTTCCCACCACAGATCAATATCCTGTTACCATCCTTCCATTTTTTCTCAGAAAGGAAAGCTTCTGACCTGCTCAATCTTGAGTCCTTGAGATTCCAGAAAATGATTGAACAACTCTAAAGCCAGATTTACTCGGACTTGGTTGTTGCTCTTTAGGCCATTCAGGAAGGTGAGGATGAGTTGGGTATTTTGGTTCACTGAGAGGTTTTTCCCAAATACCTGTAAAAGCCAAGAAACAAGGAATTATCTTTTAGAGAACCTCCTGGGGCCAGGTGAAAGGTTACAGGTTTCCTGATAATAGGAGGAATTATTGGTTCTCAAAGACTCTGGAATGAGTGAAAGTTGGATCAATCTTACTTAGGCAGAGTATAGAGATATCAATGAGGTCCCACTATTGTACAGCCCATAGTACAAATGCCTAGGACTGTTCTCTCAGAAAAAGAATCACAAATAGACCCAGCTTACATGATCCAGATAAGCAGTACTTGACTATATGTGATCTCATAGCTAACATCATGATGTATTCCTACACTGGTATAAGCCATATGAAGATAACAGAGCCATCAAGCCATGAACCTGAACTAAGAACCCATAATAGTGTACATGCCTATGCATACACGTACAACATACATACATACTTACATACATACGCTGAAATGATGGCCAAGGGAAGGAAAACCAAGACAATCCCTGTAGTCCTTCCACTATACCATTCTCTTATACTTTCTATGAATGCATTCAACATTCCCACAGGCAATAATTCAACGTTCCTCCTACTATGTGTGCTCCGACTCACATATAAACACTCTGTCTTCACTCTGCTCTCTCCACCAAAGCTGAGCTTCTTTACAGGGTGTTCCTAAAGTCTGGACACATAGGAAATGTGGAGTTATTGCATTGAGTTCATGTGACTCTTGCAAAGTGCATCAACCTTTGCATCACAAATGATGGAAATCATATTGAAGATGTTATTTGTTAAAATTCCAATTAAATAAAATGTTGCTGAAAATATCATTCATTTCATTTCTTGAAAATATGCATTTTTGCCTGTGTGTGCAGACTTTAGGAACACCCTGTATAGGCAATTGTTATGCACTAGTGGTTTTATTCATCCACTGAATTTTCAACAAATATTTATTATCAGATGATAGGACATAGATCTAGAAGAGATCATCCAGTATAATCTGCTTATTTAGTAGATGAGGACACCGGCACTCAGAGAATTTAAGTGACTTGCCCAACGTCAGACCAATAGTAGGTAACAAAGTTTGATTTAAAAATCAGGTCCTCTAGTTACTAATCATCTGCTCTTTTCACTTCCCCATTCTTCCTTTCAATGAACTACTTAGTGTGTGTAAAGCCCAACATTGGTCCCTGGGGAAAATACTCTTTCCAACATTTCAATGCAACCATGATTTTATCAGTGTATTTCTTCCAACAATGCAGGTGGCAACCCTTCTATTCTTCCTTATCTCAAGTGATTCTCATTTCTGTCCTCCCATAAATATGCCACAGAGGGTCCACTCAGCATGATGGGGGCCTTCCTTGAGGGCTCTTGACTTTAGTGGATACTATGAAGCATGGAGACTATCCATCAGTTAGATGTTCCTTGCCTTTGCTACTTGACCTGACCATCTTTATTCTGCTCATACATTTCTCAGATATGATCTTATGTCACCTTTCTTGTGCAATTCACCTCTTAAAATGTATTGCCACTTGCCTATACTCATTGTATGCCTGTCTTTTGTTTGGCTTTTGGGTGATCCTAAACTTCCAATTGCTAATAGCATACCATGATGGGAAGCTGCATACCAGAAGGATACTAATGTTTAAATGATGAGCCTTTGTTTTAGAGGGAAGCTTGCACTCATCAGAAGAACTGTGTAATTTCCCAAAGTCTGCTGTCCTTGTGCTGCTCAATTCTGACCCTAAATCTTTGTTCCTTTGCAGACTAGACCAAGAGCTGAAGACTAGGCGGAGACGTGAAAGACACTTTGTTGTGGGAAAGTCTTTAAGCACTATTTTGCTCTATCAAATTAATTGTTGTTTTTGTTGATGGTGTTGCTCGTAGTCTCTGAACATAGACAGTCCAACTGTGTATTCTTTAGCCCTTTCAGTCAATTATGTGATTGTCAAGATATGGTCTACTATGGAATAGCATTTCTGAATATACCTTCTTGACTTGCCTTGATGATAACTTTATCCTTTTTTATATATTACTTATTTATTTTTAGTTTTCAACACTCACTTCCATAAGATTTTGGGTTTTATATTTTCTCCTCCTCCTCCTCTGCCCTCCCTATGACAATGCATAATCTGATATAGACTCTAGATAACCTCATCATTTAAAAGGTGTAGGAACCAATGCGGGGCACTGCTCTCCTAGGTATGATTTCCACCAACAAAGAAGAACTGGTTGCTAGGGTGTAGATAATGGAAATCTTGGAAGGGTGGAGAAAACACTCCATTTTAAAATCTGTAATATTGGAAGAGAGGAAAACTGGAAATAGTCTGACATATAGATGGTGAAACAGAAAATTTCAAGAGTTCAAATAAAGGCTAAGTAATGTCCCATGATCTAAAATCGTACAAAGAAAGCTGACTCAAGAAGAATGAGAAACCCTCAAGAAAAAATTTCTAAAATCAGAAAAAGACACTTCCTATTAATAGAAAGAGGCAAATTTTTTTAGCAATCCCAATATGAATATACCAGGCACTCCTCAACCAAATTAAATATTTTTTGAAAGACATGTTCATGCAAGGCAGATAATAGATGATGAATTCAAGAGTATGGGTAGGTCTTACGATAATAATGTAAAAGTACCAAAGCTCAGAATGAGCTAAGTAAAACAAGGAAGTTGAGGATAATACCACCTTTGAGGCCCTGTACAGGAAAATTGTATAGTTTTTAGACTGATTAAAACACTAAATCATTGATGCTTTAAATATGAGTTCCTTGTTCAGGGACATGCTATAAAAAGAACCATAGAAAGAGGATACAAAAAGAGACAGAGAAATAAGTGATGTAGGATGCAGTAGAAAGATATGGAAAGATTAAGGACAGAAGAATAGAAGGTATTGGAGGAGTTTCTGTATCTGGGATTGCCTTTTAATCCGCTTCACTCATGTACTAGTGATGAACAGGCAGGGAGGGGGTGATGAAAGTCCTATAAAACCTGACCAATGAAGAGACTCAGGTCACAACCAGCAACATATTAGTGAGCAAGAAAAATTAGCCAGAAAAGAAAATAGTACTTTGGGCCGCAAATTACTTTGATCAATGAATACTGGCCCTCTGGGAGGACATGAGCGGAATGGTATTGTAAGAACTTCTTTGTTCCCCGTATGAGTGGCTGATGAAGTCTCAGTCTCAGCACCTTAAGTATGTTCCTGGAATTCCTGGGTTTGGGGAATGCCTACGGATTGGCTAAGGGCTATCTAGCCATGGAAGAAGCCATGCGTTTGTGATTTTATCCTTTTTTGGGGTATTGGTTAAAAAAACTTTTCAATTAATAATACAGTTTCTTCAACTGTAAAATGGGGATAATAATATTACCTATCTCCCAGGATTATCGTGAGGATCAAAAGAGGTAATATTTGTAAAGCATTTAGTATAGTACCTAGTATAAATACTAGGTACTAAATCAATACTAGATTTTTTCCTCCCCCCACCTTCTTTTTTCCCCTCCTTCTTTTCCTTTCTTCTTTCTATAATCAACATCATTATATGTGAGTATGACTTCACTGAAATGCAGCATGAAGAGAAGAAGGAAAAGATTCTAGTGAGTGGGGGCTGAGCCAAGAGACAATTTGGATAGATCTACAGATGCCACATACCAAGACCAATGAATAAAACGCCCTGCCACTCACAAAAAGGGCAGAAGTAGTCAGTTCTCCGAGAACCCCTAGTCTTCATCAATGAATATTCAGATACTGATCAGGAATGATCCCTAGTGGTTAAAGGTGTTTTTGTATTCACCATCTCTTCCAGTCAGCAACTTTTTCTGAACATCAAACCTCAGATGTTCCCTGCTCTTGAGGCCCTTACCTGCTCCTTGGAAATTGTGTCAACCAAAATTGAGAGATATGCCTCAGGTCAAAGAGTAAATTACTTAACTCAAAGCGGTATACTTTCTACTACACAATATGTTTTTAATCAGAATGGAAGAAGATTGGGATAGGGAAATTGAAGCAAGCTGAGGAATTGTAAAGAACACTGAATTTGGAGTCAGATAATCGAGGGTCTAGTCTCAATCTCTGCCATTGACAGGAATGACAAGGTTTTTTGGAACTATGCCATGTAAGGATTAGTTGAAGGAAAGGGAGATGTTCAGCCTGGAGAAGGGGAAGATAGGAGGAAGGGGAACATGTTCTTTACCTTCAAATACTTGAATAACTATCATGGGGAAGAGGAAGCACACTAGTTCACTTGCCCCCTGAGAATAGGAGCAATGGATAGAAGTTACAGGAAGGACAATGTCAGCTCAACATAAAAAAAATAACTTGCTAATAATTCAAACTATCTAAAGATAGAATGAGCTACCTTGAGAGGTAGTATAGTTTTCAAACAGAATCTGTATAACCACTGTGTGAGAGATGTCATAAAAAGAATCCATGCTCCAGGCAAGGGCTGATACTCGAACATCCCTTGAAGTCCTTAAAAATCTGAAATGTAAAGGCAAGCACTATATGTGGCTTTGGGCAACACCTTTCACTTCTCTGGGCCCCAGTTTCCTCCTCTGTCAAGATAAGAGGTTGGACTAGATAAACCCTAAGGTTCCTGACAATTTTGATATGCTACAAGAAGCTATGGCTGGGAGCCCACACAACAGGATTCTCTTATCTCCTTGTCTCCCTGAAAACCCGTAGCCTAGGGATACTTACCTTAACCAGGTGGGAGCAATTTTTATTCACTCGCTTCAAGAACTTCATGTCCAATTTCTTCAGTTGCTTCGATGTGAATGGCCACCTGTGGCTTTCCTCAGTCCCTGGCATAAAAAGGACATTTAAGATACTTTCATTGGAGAACTCAGAGGCCATATTGAAAAAAAAGGACATTGGCAAACTGAAGTGTAAGCTGAACAGGGCAAAGCGGATGGTGAGAGGACTATTAGAAAAAATGCCACTCTTAAACTGTTCAAACAGCTTGAGTTGTTTAGCCTGGAGTGAAGACTTAGGATGACATGATAGTTGTCTTCAAATGTTTGAAGGGTTGACATATGGAAGGAGAACTGGATTTTTTCTGGTTAAATGTAGGAGTTAAAGGTAGAAGTTTCAAAAACACATATAAGTTCAAAATAATGAAAAGTTTCCTAACAATTAGTTGTTCCAAACTAGAATTGGCTACCTTGGGAGGCAGTGAGTTTCCCATGGCTGGAGGTCTTCCTCCAGGGGCCAATATGTGGCCATCAGCAAAGGCTTGATGACCACACCCTGGAATACTCTAAGTGATGTTCAGTTACGGGTTGGTTGTACCAGGTGACCTCTGATATCCTTTCCAATTTAGAGGGTCTATGACAGTTGAGTTCTTGTACAGATTCTAACGCTAATTGGGTATAAGGAAGTTACTTCCCTTCTCAGAAATTCAGTTTCCAGCTTGGTGAAATGAAAGAGTTGAACTAGCTGATCTCTAAGGTTCCTTCAAACTCTAAAATTCTAGAACTATCTTAATGGCAACTTGACAAAAAGGACCATTTTTATCAGATTAGTGCTTCATTATAATGAAGTGCATCATGGAGTAGTGGCAAGATCACTGTAGTTGGAGTCAAGAGATCCGAACTTGAGTCAAGCTCTGCTTACAAGGTATTTGATCAGACAAGTCAACCTAGTTATCTGCACCTCTCATCAGTAAAATGGGAGAAATGATATTTACCCTACCTACCTCACAAGTTTATTGTGAGAAAAGTGCCACAAATCTCAAAACAGAATTGTTATTTTACAATAAGATGTCCTGACTCCAGGAGCATCTAATCTGACTTAAAACCCTCACTCCTTCTTTCTGTGGTCTCTCCTCTCTTGACTTCTCTACTGCTGAGATCCCTTACAGTTGTGAGATTCTGTGTTAACTGAATCTACACAAAATTTTAAAAATAAATAAATATTCACACCTACAACTTTCCATTCTGACAGCTTGTTCAATGGTGGTCCCATTCATGGCTTAGTTTTGTCCCTTTGGATATCTTAAGACCCATCCACCAAAAGAGGTCCTTATGAAGTTGGATCTAACAAACAAATCCTCCCTCTCCCAACCATCTCTCCCCACCACCCCCACCAAGGAGAGCCCCTTTGGAATGCTTCTTCTTTCAGGAGGCAGAATGAGACCTCAATGGACAGAGTGGAAGACCTCTGTTCATATATTGCATCAGATAATAACTAGCTGTGTGACTCTAGGTAAGTCATTTAATACCTCTCAGTCTCAGTTTCCTCATCTAGAAAATGGGAATAATACTAGCATCTACCTTGTAGGGTAGTTGTGAGGATCTAATGAGATAACATGTGTAAATTGTTTTGTAAACCTTAGAGGCTTAACTGTACATAAATGCTAGCTCTTATTATCATCAGATCAGGAAACACAAAGGTAACTCTCCTAGACTGAATTATTGAACTTCACAATTAATTTCCCCTTCCCAACACTTTACTTGCAAATCTGACAACAACAAGCCACCTAACTTCCATGCTGGAACTCCACTGGATTGTTTTGGGCTCCAAGCCGCTGGATTTTTTTCATCTCATTCTCAGATGGGCAAGCATTAATGAAAGATGCCATGGCCCTGGATGTCCCCCAAAGTAGCTGAATGAGTCACAGAAGCTGACAGAAAATTTATTCCTGGCCATCTAGGGTTTGTGCCAACATATACTCATTCAAAGTTGTTCTCTCCCCCAAAATAATTAATACTTTTAAAACATAGTCATATCCATAATGTTGTTGGATCACAATACTTCTGTCATGGAGGCAGAATGACTAATATTATCCCCATTTGGCAACCAAGGAAGCTAATGTCCACAGAGAGAGAAGGTAAGAGACTTATGGGTCACACAGTTAGTTAGAACAGACTATAACCCATTTTTAAAATTTCTTCTAGTCTAGGGGTCTCACTTTCATATGTCAGGAGCTGTATGAGGAGCAAAATGCACCGTCGAGCACAGAGCTGGTTTTCTTCACTCTCATCTCTCCAGAGAAGACTGAACAAAGCTAACTGATGCCCCATCATTGCCAGTGATGTCTCAGACTGAGGAAGAAAGATGAAAGAGGAAAGAAAATTAGCTTGCAGGGAGCAGGGAGGGATATATCTGATGAGAATTCCATCTCATTACAGTCACAAGGTTCTCATTTTCCAAGTTTGTAGGCCATCTTAGGAAAAGATTAGGACAAGGACATCTGGGTTCCAGGTTTGACTCTTACTAATTAGTGATGAAACTTCAGGCAAGTCACTTGAATTCAGTTGCCTTATTAAATTATCTCTTTCCTGCTGACTTCCCAGGGGATGTCCTGAAGGTCAAACGAAAAGCTCCACATGAAAATCCTTTGAAAAGAATAAATTTACTATACAAATGTAAGCATATATGATTATTAGGAAACTAGACTCATGAACCAAAATCTGGTTTATTAGTCAATTATGAGGGCTATTTTTTGGTTATCTTAAGTAAGACCCTGAACTTTGATTCCCAGGAAGGTTTAAATAAGTCTAAGGAAGGAAAGGTATAGGATAATTGGTTTACTCAATAAGAATTGTGCGCTGATAGGATGAGGAAACTTGGCTCTAGGAGTCATCAATAAATCATCAAAGAAATTCAGAAAAGGTTCATAAGAGAGGTTGGAGTTAGTGTGACCTTCTAGTACATGCCTGAGGAACAAAAAGTAGGATTGAGCTGTGGTAGTGGAAGGAGAAATCAAGAAGAGTCATTGGGTCTGCCGACATCAGAAGACCTGGCCTAAGGAAAGGCCCAAGAAAAATTGGCTCCTTATCCACATTCCCCTCCAAGTGTCTGTTTATCCAGAGCCACTATAATACAATCTGCTATTTCATTTCTCAAATGTTTCCAGTAAACTGACTTTTGCCTTAAACACAAAGAGGCCAGCAGTTAACTAGAAATAGATACAAATGTAAGTTAGGAGGAGAGCTCAAACTGCCTAAATGTTGGGAATTTTCCTAAAAGCAACTCTGAACGATGGCGACTAAACTCAATGTTTCATTCAAAATAAATTCCCTAAAGCTGAAAAGGAGGGAACTACATGGATGTTAGGGGCCATTGTATGGTCCCATGGGTTGAAAATAAGCTAACAGTGCTACAGATGTAATCACTGTTTTCGGGTATTTCAAGAACTTTTGTGGGAAAAAGTGCAAACTCATACTAGAAGACTTCAACATACATGTTGATTTTCCCTCAGGCACCCTCACCACTCAGATCTTCAACCTGTTCAGCTCCCATAAGCTACTCTTCCACCTCCCATCAGCCACACAAAAAGGTAATCATACCTTTAATCTTGCCCTCACTCACAAATGTACCACCTCCATATTCAAGAATTTTGAAATTCCCTTATTTGACAATAATCCATTGGCATTTTACCTCTCCTTCTGCCTTCTCTTATATAACCCTACTCTTCATCTGCATCATGACCTCCAGCCTCTTGACCCCTTGACTCTCTCCCAGGCAATCTCCCTGCTCTAGCTTCTCTTTCCTCTCTTCTCCATATTGACTCCTTGCCAAACCAGTTCAACTCTCTACTGTCTGCCCTCCCTTGAATAGCTATCCCCTTTATCACATTGCCAATTACACCCAGCCAAGCCTCAGTCTTGGATCATTTCTGCCATTCGTTGCTTTTTCTCTTACACATATGCTACTGAACAAAGGAGGAGAAAACCACAACCGTTCTGACGAGGTCCACTACAAAAGTATGTTATATAACCTCAGTTGGGTCCTCACTGCTGATAGGCAACCTTACTACATCTCCCTTATTAAATTACTGTCTCATTCTCCACAGCAGCTTGTCCAAACCTTTTCATCTCTCCTCATACTTCCCATGCATCTTCTCCCCCTTGCCTTGTATTTTACAGAAAAAAAAAAATAGAGGCCATTTGCTGTGAACTCTCTCTTCCTCCTTCTTCCTCATCTTCTGTCACTCAAATGCTTCCTGTCACTATCCCCTCCTTTAACCCTGTCTCACAAGACCAAGGCTAATCCTTCTACTTGTTCAAGTGAGCCTATTCTATCTTGCCTCCTCCAACAGATTGCCCCTTCTGTCATTCCAACTTTTTCACTTATTTTCAATCTCTGCTTCTCTACAGGTTCATTTCCAGCTGCCTACAAAGATGCCCATGTCTCCCCCACCCTGAAAAAATCTTTACTTAACCCTTCTATCTCTGCTAACTATTGTCCTATATCTCTTCAGTCCTTTGTAGCTAAACTCAAAAAAGGCCACCACTTTCTTGCCTCTTACTTTCTTCTTAACCCCTTATAATCTGGCTTCCAACCTTATCATTCCACTAAAAATGCTCTCTCCGAAATTATCACTAATCTTAGTTGCCAAATCCTTTTTTCAGTTCTCATTCTCCTTGACTTGTCTGTGGCCTTCGACACCAATGATCATCCTCTCTACTTTGATTCTCTCTTCTCTCTAGGTTTTCAGGACATCACTCTCTGCTGATTCTCCTCCTACCTACCTTCCTTCCAAGTCTCCTCTGCAGGATCCTCATCCAGATCATACCCTCTATCCATAAATATCCCACAGGGTTCTGTCCTGGGTCCCCTTCTGTTCTCCTTCTACACTACTTCACTTGGTGATCTCACTCAGCTCCCATGGATTTAATTGCCATCTCTCTGCTGATTATTCTCAGATCTACCTAGCCTGCTCCAACCTCTCTGTAGACCTTCGAACTTGTATCTACAACTGCCTTTCAGACGTCCCCAATGTCCAGTAGACATCATACGCTTAACATAACTGAAACAACTCATTATCTTTCTCCCTAAACCCTCCCCCCTCCTACCTTTCCTATTACTATAGCCGTTTGTCATTTCAGTCATGCCCAACTCTTTGTGACTCCAGTTGGGTTTATCTTAGCAGAGGTACTGGAGTAGTTTGCCATTTCCTTCTCTAGGTTCATTTTACAGATGAGGAAACTGAAGCAAACGGGGTTAAGAGACTTGCCCAGGGTCATACAGCTATGAAGGGTCTAAGGTCAGATTTGAACTTAGGTTTTTCTGACTTTCTGTGCTCTATCTACTGTACCACCTAGCTTCCCTCCCAGTCCCTCAGGGTTGCAACCCAGGAATCATCGTCTCCATGGTTCCCTATCGCCTCCAGGATCAAGTACAAAAACCTCTTTGATGTTCAAAGTCCTTTATAACCTAGCACCCTTTCCCCTTCCTTTCCAGTATTCTCACAACTTACTCCTCACCATGTACTCTTTTGATCTGGTGACACTGGCTTCTTTGCTGTTCTGTGAATAAGACACTGCAGGCATTTTCTCTGACTATCTCCTATACCTAGTATGTTCTCCCTCCTTGACTCTATCTACTGGCTCCCTGCTTTGTTTAAGTCCTAACTAAAATCCTGTCTTCTACAGCAAACCTTTCTCAACTCTTTTTAATTCTAGTGCCTTCCCTTTGGTAATTATTTCCTATTTAGCCTGTATATAGCTTGTTTGTATATATTGTTTTCTCCATTATATTTTGAGCTCCTTATGGGCAGGAATTATTTTGTTGTTGTTGTAGCCCTAATACTTAGCAAAGTGCCTGTCTGGCACAGAGTTGGTGTTTAATAAAATGTTTATTGATTAATTGATTCACTTTGTATCCGTACAGCTAGGTCTTTTCATGTTTCCCTTTATTCATCACATTTGTTGTTTCTTATAGCACAGCAATACTGCATTACACTCAGGTATTACAATATGATTAGCCATTCCCCAATCAATGCATATCTGCTTTGTTTCCAATTCTTTGCTGAGACAAAAAGTTCACTATAAGATTTTTAGCATAATAGTAGCTAGATGGCACAGTGGATTGCACGCTGGACCTGGAGTCAGGAAGACCTGAGTTCAAATTCAACTTCAGATACTTACAAGCTGTGTGACCCTGGCCCAGTCACTCAGTCTCTGTCAACCTCAATTTCCTCAACTGTAAAATGGGGCTCATTCTAGCATCTGCCTTCTAGAGTTGTGAGCATAAGGTGAGATAACATTGGTAAAGTGCTACTTAAATGAACAGTTATTATTCTTTTTAGCAGTGACCTCCTTAGGGTGTGTATCTAGTAGTAGGATTTCTAGATCAAAGCGTGTGGACATCTAAGCCACTTTATTTGAATAATTCCAAATTGTTTTCCAGTATAATTATACTAATCCGCAGCTCCGCCAACAATATATTAGTGACCGTAATTTCACAGTATTTTCTCAGTCCTAATCCTTCTCTGTCCATCCGCTGCCTTTCACATTCTTGAGGACCTTCTCTTCCTTCTCTAGGTTTCATGACTCAGCTCTCTTCTAATTTACCTTGTAATCCACATGTCTGACCATTCCCCAGTATCTCATCATCCACATCACACCCTTTAACCGTGTATGTTTTTCCATGAGGTCCTCTTCTCTTTACCCTCAATACCAGGGGTTCTTAACCCAGAGTCCACAGACCCTTAGAGGTATCAATGAATGTGAGTTTAGGGGGTCTCAAAATGGGAATAGGAAAAATTTGTAACTTTATTTTCATGAGTCTTTTATTTTCTTTGTAATCCTATATATTTTATTTTATGCCTTTCAAAATATTCTGAGAGGGGGGTTAATAAGCCTTATCGGACTATCAAAAAGTGTTCATGATACAAGAAACATTAAGAATTCCATCTCTATCCTGTCTCTCTTGATAACTTCATCACTTCCCATGAGCTTCACCATCATCTTCATGCAAACAGCTCCCAGATGTATATACCTAGCTCTAGCTTTTCCTTGGAGCTTCAGTCCCACATCACCAATTTCCTACTAGACATTTCAAATTCAATGGTCCAAGGCATTCTAATCTTAATACATCTAAAATAGAACTTACTGGATTTTTCCCCAAACCCTTCCTTCTTCCAAACTTCCTGACTCCTCTCAAAACTACAACCATTCTTCTAGTCTACTAGGTTTGTTGTAATCTGGCCATTAGCCTTAATTCCTCATTTTTGTTCACCCATCTCCAGTTAGTTGCCAGATTTTGTGATTTCTACCTTCACAAAATCTCTAAAATCCAAGCCTTTCTCTCCACTCTCAGTTACCACCATAGTTCAGACTTTATCATCTCCAGGCTAAATTTTGGCAACAGCATGCCAACTGATCTCCCTGTCTCGGGTCTCTGGTCCACCCTACACTCTGCTGCCAAAGTAATTTCCCTTGAGCACAGATTTGACCACGTGACTCCTCTATTCAAGCAACTCCAGAGGCTTTCTGTTATCTTTAGGATAAAATACAAACTCTTCTGTTTACCTTTTGAAGCCCTACACAACCTGCCCCTAACCTACCTTTCCAGCCTCATTTGACATTATTCCCACCTTTATATTCTGTGATACAGATAAACTGGCCTTCCCTTTTTTCCTTACAGACAACACTCCATCTTTTCATTCATTTCATTTACACTGGCTGTCTTCCACGCCTGGAATGCATTTCCTGTCTACTTTTGCCTCATAACATCCTCTCTTCCTTTGCTCTGTAACTCAAACATCACTTTTTGCAGGAAGCCTTTTCTTATCCCTCATTTGACAGTGTCCTCCCTCTCAGACCACTTTGCATTAAACAACTTTGCATATATTTATATTTATTCACTTATTATTTATGTGGAAGTATTTTTAGATATACTTGCATCTTCCAATGAAACATACATTTATTTCAAGTATAGATTGTTTCATTCTTTGTACTTGTATACTTTGTACCTAATGAAGTGCCTGGCACATATTAGGCTCTTAATAAACTATTTTTAAAAATAATCATTGATTGATTCTTTGTATCCATCACTTTAACTAGATCACTTAACTAGATGACTCTCAAATCATGTTCTCTTTTCTCTCAAGTATCTGAGTCAGTCTTACTCATCTGCAATACTTGCCCTATAGTCAAGAACTTCCATGTATTTATTCTCTCCAACAATCTGGCTGCTCAGATAGTCATACTCTTCAGCTTCCACAACCTGAATTTTTCCTCCTTATCAGTCACCCATAGGGATAGTGATAACCTTGCTCTCACCTTTACCCATAATTCTTCTAACTCCAGAATCTTACATTCCAAAATTCCCCTTTGAATACAAATTCTCATCTTTCCAGATCTCCTTATGTCTCACTCTTCATGAACCTATTCTTAATCATTACAATGACTCAGAGCATTAACACAGCCCCTGTCCCATAATAGCACTTAAAATGCTTGTTGAGTAATCGATTGACCTGGAGGTCACTCCATTTCTCCCTGCTCTTCCTTACTCACTCTGACCTCACTTACCTCCCCTTACAGTGTTGACCAGACAGTTCATACTGTACCATATACTCTTGACCCATAACTCTAGTGTTGCTTGGATCCTTTCAAAGCCCAGACCCACATTGCTCCAACCGTTCCATTTTCCCACTCTTTCCATGCTGCTGAACAATGATGGAGAAAATCATGGTAGCCTACTAAGTTTACTAAAAATTTATTGGGTAACCTTAACTGGGTTGTCAAGGCTTCCCAGCATTCTTTTTACTCCTCCCTGATTTTCTATCACATTTCTCAGACTCACTCCATCAAACCTTTTTATCTCCTTAAGCTTCCTACAATAGTTCTGTCACTTCTTATATCAGCAAGAAGGTAGCCCCTTCCATCATTCCCTCTGTCTGAAGTGTTACATGTGGTTCATGTCCACTTCATGCTTCTTCATTGACCTTTGCATGATCTGCATTTTCAATTTATTGGGTTTTTTTGTAGACTATAGTGTTTCATGACTCTAAGTGACGTAACACTGGAAGAATATTGGTATTAAAAAGATGGCCTCTTCCACAAAGTCCTATTCTGATGCCTCATTGAAGCATGGTGATAAACCTGAGTTCTCAATCGCTCTTCCAACTAATCTCACCCTCAATAACTCTTTATTTATTGACTTACTCCATCATTCTTTAAAACATGTATGTTTCCCCATGCTTAAAAAAATCCCTGTCCTGCCATCCTTTCAAACTTTGTTCCTATATTTCTCTCCCATTTCATAGCCCAAACTCAAATAGATCTCAATGTCACTGAGGTGATAGACCCTCCAGTGATATAGACTATGTTTCATCTGTATCTGCCCATTCTGAGAGGCCTTTGTCTATGACAGGCAATTAATCAACCAACAGATATTAGGTACTTATTTTGTGCTAGGCATTGTGCTAAGTAACAAGAATATCTCTCAAACATTCCCCACAGGAGAACATTCCAAGCGTATGAATACTCCTCCTCATTTTCTCATGAAGTTGCAAGAATACCAATGGAATACATAGAAAATAACCACCAATCATCTCTCACTCTTCCCATGTGACCAGTTCATTTCCACTCATCTATTTCTTTGGTAAACACCTTTTACTTGCTTGTGTCCACCATGTGTCTCTTCATTGCCCTTTGTGTGATCCTCAGTTTCAGCTTCTTGCAGACTATAATATTTCATGACTTGTAGCCATATAGCAACATGGGACTTTGTGGGCCTCCTCTGCAAAGTCCTATTCTGATGACTCCTTGTGACATGCAGATAACCCCAGGTTCCTAGCCACTATGCCAGTAAAACACAGCCTCTTGTAGGGTCTAGTCTGAAAAACTAAATACTTGGCCAGCAGCAAACTATCTCTGTTTTCTAAGGACCAAGCTAGCTATATATGGACATGCTCATGACTTAGGCTTACCATTTGGTGACAAATTCTTTGTCACCTAAAACAACAACTAAGACTTGAATTATTTAAATGAGCTATTGATGCTAAAAGGAGGCAAAGGGATAGAGGAAAGAATCAGCCTCAATTACAGTAATTTGACATAGAAACTCAAGCAGCGTAAATCAACTACTATAATAAGGAGGCCAAAAGAGCCCTAAAACCAATTAATCAGCAAGCATTTGATCTCTTGCTAAGTTGAGAGACATATAATGGAAGATACTGGAAGATCATTACCATTGATATCCTACAAAATAGGAAGAAGCAGTTTGGTGGGGGGAAAGGAAGGGAAACAATTTAAAGAAAACTTAGCAAAAAATTGAAATAAGCAAAGTCTTTCCAAAATACAATTGAATGAGAAACTAAAAGGAGGACTAAAAAAGGAGATGAAAGATGGAAAAGTTGGAAATATAATTTTAAATTTTCTATTGATTTGTTTTGTTTTTTCATATCACATGTCTGAATACATACCTCCCCCATCACTTTGCAGAGAGCTATTCCCTATAACAAATATTTTTTATATATTTCATGATTTATTTGATATTTTTAGTTTTCAGCATTGATTTCCACAAGATTTTGAATTACAAATTTTCACCCCATTTCTACCCTCCCCCCCAATGCAAGATAACATATATTCTGATTGCCCCATTCCCCAGTCAGCTGTCTCTTTTGTCACCCCACTCCACCCCCCATCCCATTTTCCCTTATTTTCTTGTAGGGCAAGATAGATTTCTATGCCCCATTGCCTGTATGTCTTATTTCCCAGTTGCATGCAAAAACAACTTTTTTTAACGTCTACTTTTAAAATTTTGAGTTCCAAATTCTCTCCCCTCTTCCCTCCCCACCCATCCTCCCTAAGAATGCAAGCAATTCAACATAGGTCACATGTGTATCATTATGCAAAACCCTTCCACAATACTCATGTTGTGAAAGATTAGCTATATTTTGCTCCTTCCTATCTACTCCACCTTTATTCAGTTTCCTCCCTTGACCCTGTCCCTTTTCAAAAGTGTTTGCTTTTGATTACCTCCTTCCCCTATCTGCCCTCCCTTCTATCCTCCCCCCCTCCTTTTATCCCCTTCCTCCTTCTTCCCTGTGGGTAAGATACCCAAATGAGTGTGCATGTTATTCCCTCCTCAAGTCAAATCCGATGAGAGCAAGATTCACTCATTCCCCCTCACTTGCCCCCTCACTTGCCGCCTCTTCCCTTCCAACAGAACTGCTTTTTCTTGCCACTTTTATGTGAGATAATATACCCCATTCTATCTCTCCCTTTCTCCCTCTCTCAATATAGTCTTCTCTCATCCCTTAATTTGCTTTTTTTAGATACCATCCCTTCATATTCAACTCACCCTGTGCCCCCTGTCTATATATATATATATATATATATATATATATATGTATATATATATATGTGGGTGTGTGTGTATTATATATATATATGTGTGTGTGTGTGTGTGTGTGTGTATTCCCTTCAGCTACTCTAATACTGAGGTCTCATGAATTACACACATTATCTTTCCATGTAGGAATGTAAACAAAACAGTTCAACTTTAGTACCTTATGATTTCTCTTTCTTGATTACCTTTTCATGTTTCTCTTGATTCTTGTGTTTGAAAGTCAAATCTTCTATTCAGCTCTGGTCTTTTTACTGAGAAAGCTTGAAAGTCCTCTATTTTATTGAAAATCCATATTTTGCCTTGGGGCATTAATTTTGCTGGGTAGGTGATTCTTGCTTTTAATCCTAGCTCCATTGACCTCTGGAATATCATATTCTAAGTGCTTCAATCCCTTAACACAGAACCTGCCAGATCTTGTGTTATCCTGATTGTGTTTCCACAATACTCAAATTGTTTCTTTCTGACTGCTTGCAGCATTTTCTCCCTGATCTTGGAGCTCTGGAATTTGGCGACAATATTCCTAGGAGTTTTCTTTTTGGGATCTTTTTGAAGAGGCAATCGGTAGGTTCTTTCAATTTCTATTTTACCCTCTGGCTCTAGAATATCAGGGCAATTTTCTTTGATAATTTCTTGAAAGATGATATCTAGGTTCTTTTTTTGATCATGGCTTTCAGGTAGTCCAACAATTTTTAAATTAACCCTCCTAGATCTATTTTCCAGGTCAGTGGTTTTTCCAATGAGATATTTCACATTGTCTTCCATTTTTTCATTCCTTTGGTTCTGTCTTATAATATCTTGATTTCTCATAAAGTCACTAGCTTTGGCTTGCTCCAATCTAATTTTTAAGGTGGTATTTTCTTCAGTGGTCTTTTGGACCTCCTTTTCCATTTGGCTAATTCTGCCTTTCAAGGCATTCCTCTCCTCATTGGCTTTTTGGAGCTCTTTTGCCATTTGAGTTAGTCTATTTTTTAAGGTGTTATTTTCTTCAGTATTTTTTTGGGGTCTCCTTTAGCAAATCATTGACTTGTTTTTCATGGTTTTCTCGCATCACTCTCATTTCTCTTCCCAATTTTTCCTCTACTTCTCTAACTTGTTTTTCCAAATCCTTTTTGAGCTCTTCCATGGCTTGAGACCAATTCATAGTTTTCTTGGAGGCTTTTGATGTAGGCTGTTTGACTTTGTTGACTTCTTCGGGCTGTATGTTTTGGTCTTCTTTGTCACCAAGATTCCAAAGTCTAGTGAATCGGAGACTGGTTTTGCTGCCTGTTCATGTTCCCAGCCAACTACTTGACGCTTGTGCATTTTGTCAGGGTACAACTGCTTGTACAGTAGAGTACTTTGTCCCAAGCTTGAGGTGTTGTGCTGCTGTTTGCAGAGCTGCTTCTACACAGCAAGCTCTGCCACACCAGCTCTCCTTTTCCCCCAAGAACTGCCAAACGGGATTATGGCCCAGATCTAGGCAGGGCAAAGCAGGCTTTGCACTCCTGCTCTAATCCGCCACTTAATTCCTCCCACTAGGTGGGCCTGGGGCTGGAAGCAACTGCAGCTGTAGCTCTGGAAGCAGCCACAGAGCTGCACCACCTCCACTTCCTTTAGGGTGGTGGCTGACCGTAAACTCCTTTCACTCTGTCCCAGCAGCTTTTCCCACTAACCTTCTCTGTTGTCTTTGGTGTTTGTGGGTTGAGAAGTCTGGTAACTGCCCTAGCTCAATAATTCAGGGTGCTATGGCCTGTTTCACCTGGCTCCTGTTCTGTTTGGTCCTGGTGCAGCCCACGCTGGGCTCTGTTCCACTCTGCTCCCAGCTCCTTGCAATAGACCCTTCCCAGTGACCATCCAGGCTCTCCTGGGCTGGAGGTCTGCTCCCTTCTGCTATTTTGTGGGTTCTGCAGCTCTAGAGTTTGTTCAGAGCCATTTTTATAGGTGTTTGGAGGGACCTAAGAGGGGGGAGCTTAAGCAAGTCCCTGCTTTCCAGCTGCCATCTTGGCTCTGCCCGCACAAAGAATTTTTTTAAAAAAAGCAATTCAGGAAAACCAACCAACCCATAGTCCCAAAGTATATGCAGTTCCACAATTATAATCCTATATTTCTGTAAAGAAGGGAGGAAGGTGTATTTTCTCAAGTTTTCTCAGGGCCTAGTATCTTGGTTACTATATTTATACAGATTTCAATTTACATTATTGTAGTAACTATAGATGTTGTTTCCCTGGTTCTACTTGTTTTACTCTGCATCAGTTCATATGTTTTTTCATGCTTCACTGAGTTTTTCATATTCATTGTTTCTAAATGTACAGTAACATCCCATTACATTGTTGTGCCACAAAGTGTTTAGTCATTTCCCAGTCAATGAACTTTCTCTCCAATTCTTTGTTACCACAAACATACTGCTATGAATATGTGAACATAGTTTACCTACTTGGAATATATAAGCATAACAGCAGAAGTTCAAAATTAAAGACCTATCATAGTTATCTTTTTAGCAAAATTCCAAATGATTTTCCAGAATGGTTGAACCAATTCACAACACTACTTATAGTTTATTAATGTGTCTTTCCACAGCCTCTCTGACATTGACTATTTCCAGCTTTTGTCATTTTTACTACTTTTTCTGTGTGAGGAATAAAATGAGTTGTTTTAATTTGCATTTTTTTTTCTTTTTGTAAGTGATCTGGAACAACCTTTCATATAATCACTAAAAATTTGGTCTTCTTTTGAGAACTGTTTGTTCCATCTATTGATCACTTATCTGTTTGGAGCTAGTTTTTTTAATCTTACTTATGTTAATCTCCTATATATCTGAGATATTAGACTCTTATCATAGATATTTGTTACAAATTTTCCCTAAATGATGCAGTCCTTTCTTTTTCTAGCGATACCGATTTTGTTCATGCAAAAGCTTTTCAATTTAGTGCAAATGAAATTACCTACTTTATCTTTTGTTATTATCATTATCCTCTGCAGTGATTTTTATAGGAAAGTCTTTTCACCATCAAACACAGTGAAGCCATCACGTCTGCTCTTCAAAATCAGTCTCAGAAGAGCATACAAAGGAAGTAGAAATGATAATGAAGAAAACTAGATGGGAAAAGTAGCAGGCAACAGGAGACTGAGAAGGAGCAGTCAGAATGAAGATAAACAGATGAGGTCAGTGCTGGAGGTGACATTTTGAGAGGTTTGTGAGATTGATTCTGAGGGTATATAAAGGAGGAGAAGATATAAAGGTGTGAGAAAAAATCTTTCTTTTTATTAATACCACAAAAGAGTGATTGATATAACACCAATAACTACCAAGCAATATATCTACTCTCCCACTGACATAAACTTTTATGACAATAAAAGACATCCTTAATGAGGGTATTAGAAGGGAATGGGCAGGCTTTCATAGGCAATATTCCATTGTAGACTCCCTCTTTGCCCTAACATAACTTACTGAAAGATGTCAAGAATACAAGATCCCACTATGCTTGTTTAAATATAAAAGGATTTGATTTGATAAAGCAAAACAATGTTTTAAATTCTCTCCTCTGACAATGTATTTCCCAGGCATATGCAAAAATCATAAGCTCGCTTGAATGATGCAGCAATAGAGATGGCTTTGTCAAATGATTCTTTGAGCATCAACTTCAAGTATGACATTAACAGGCAGATGTAAACTCACTAATGGTATTTTTCTACTGCCATGAAAGTCCAGCATAGAGTTCAAGTTGAAGAGGACTTCCCTATAAATCTTGAGCTCCTCCAGATGCTTTGGTTTGTGGTACTTGCATTAAGCCTAGAAACATTACAGAATTTCCTAAATGGATTCAAAATCATTCAAAAGAGAAAACATAAGCTTTCTCTTTTGAGTGAGCCTAATTCAAAAGAATCTAACTATACACAGGGGAAAAACTAAGAAGAGTGCCTATTGTTGAGACTATTATATGTGGTATATAGACATCACAAAGAGCTCATCCATCAGTATATAGCTGAGATAGATATTACACAGGGACAATGAGGTAGGTTCAGACTGAACAGATGGAAAAAGTAGACACTTACTTTGGTGATAGTTTAAATTTATTTTACTGACACCAATCTTTATCCAAAATAAAGCCTGTCTTTTCATTTTTTTAAGCAACTAAATTCTGAGAAAAATCCTTCTATACTAATCGTATCTACTTTTCCACCTCACATTCAATTTTCAATTCCTTGAAATCTTATTCCTGATACCTCAACTTGATGGAAACTGTATCCTCTCAAATTGAAACCGACAGCCTAATTGTCCTTTGCTTTCATCTCGGTTCTTATTCTTCTTCACCCTTCACCAGCTTCTAACACTGTCGACAATGTAATAGTAATTGAGGTGGGACTTTTTGCTGTTGACCTTTAATGGTTCTGGCCTTTGTTTGAATGGGGCAGATAAAGTGGGATGTTTTTGTATTTCTCAGCACTAAGACAATTGGAAGCCATTGATTTGTATCTGATGTGATATTGAGGGTGGGGAATTTCTGCACTCCCAGCCTGGGTGAGGTCCTGGCCCTGCACAGGACATATAAGCACACAGTTTAGCATTCTCGCTTGGAGCTCTGAGCCACAGCAGGAGAGGTGAGTGACTCTGGGCCAGCTGTTATAATGAGCTCCCCAGCTGTACACCCAGATGTTGATAACTACAAATTGTATTTGGTCTGTAATTCAGGGTGCTGGTTTTTTCCCCTGAACTAATTAAACAATATTTGTATGCTGGATTAAAGCAATGTTGTTAACCCCTTAACGTTGCTTTCCTCAATAAAGCAGATGAAAAGGACCTGGGCTTGCAGCATTCTGTGAGCTGGTTGTTGTTGGCTTTATACCCTCACAGCAGCTGCTAGCCAGATTGTTGATATTCCAACCAACTCTGATGCTTTGATTTTTTGCAACACTGCTCCCTCCTAGTATCTTTCTGACCCTTGCTCCTAAGAATCTGGAAGTCTACATGTCTTCACATCAAGGTAGACCCAAACCAGCACTAAAGAATTAGTCCATTACAAACCTACTTTCAAAAATAATTGTGTTCACATTCACGTATTTAGGGTTATTCTAAGAACTCATTATAAAGGAGATTTTTTTTTAAAAATGAATCTATGTTTGTTCTGAAGAATTTCCTTAATGAATAATGTACCTTGATAAATAAATAATAATATGTCCCTTAACAAATACATAAATGATGAATAATAACATCTATTAAACACCATGTTCTCACGCTCAAAATAGTGTGTTTATTTTGTGGCGTTCAGCTCATCTGGTCATTGACAGAATTCTGAAATCTAGATAGCTCTGGCTGATACCACCTGTATGCAAGTCATTTAACCTCCCAGTGTCTCAAATCCCTTATCTATAAAATGAGAGGATTGAGGGGCAGTTAGGTGGCGCAGTGAGTATAGCACTGGCCGTGGAGTCAGGAGGACCTGAGTTCAAATCTAGCCTCAGACACTTGACACACTTACTAGCTGTGTGACTTTGGGCAAGTCACTTCACCCCAATTGCCCTGCCTTCCCCCCTCCAAAAAATAAATATTTTTTTTTAAAATGAGGGGATTGGACTAGATGCCTCTGGGGTCCCTTCTAGCTTTGGAGGTATTAGACTAGGATCCTTAACAGATGTGGAGTACTACAAACTTGTTAATAGAAAGTCCAAGAGAATGTAGCCTATCCTAGCCATTGTACCACATCAGATGGTTGTAGAGGGAGCAGCTGGCCCAGAAGTAACTAGAAAGCCTCTCGCTGAGAGGAAGAGCTACATCTAGTCTGATGATGCAGAGCCAAAAGCTCCCTGACTGAGTTGAGCAGCCAACCAAAGTAAGCAGAAAATGTCAGACAAAGATAAAGTTATTCTTTTCAGCTGCCTATGACTGGTGCCATTTCAGTTCTGGCACATGCAAATGGAAAATATTAGCAACAACCATTCTACAAACTGTTTTCTCCATCAAGGAGAGAAGAAATCTGATACTTGGACCCTGACAACAGAGTCCTTGGGGTGCTTATAGAGGAGGAAGGAATGACACTAAAGAGAATAAAGACAGGAAAAGCAGCCAAATTGGACCATGTATAGATAGAGGAGATGTGGCTGGTGGAAATACAATTTTGTGGGTATTTGTGTGGGCACCAATACACGAAGTATCTGAAGTCGCGGGAGGAACCAAAGGTAAAGGAAAAAATTCTTGTAACTATGAAAGCATACTGACCCTTCCTTTCCTTCCCTCTTCAGGCTATATACTACAAAATAATATTAAGACAGTTCATTAGTTTGAAGTTTTGGGTCTAGTTTTAGTAAGAAACCTTCTTCCAAAACAATTTCCTGAACTAAATTCTTTTTAACTCTTGCCAAAGACTTAACCGTTTTCTTTAAGGAAAATGGGTAAAATTTCACTAAAGAACTCTGACCTCCTGGATGGTAGAATTAGGGTGGTGACTTAATGAGGGCTGGGGGAAGGGAGTTGGTTGATCCACTTAAGAAAAGATCCATTTCTCTACCCTCCCCACCCTCCCCTGCCCCAGGCTTTGACTGGATTAGAGGAATGATCAGCTTAAGAGAATAAGTCTTTTATGCAGGCAACGGAAGTTGAGCTCTCCTATGGTCAAGTGCAAAAAGCAGAATCCTTGGCAGAGTGTTTGAAGAGAGACTCAATGATTTAGGGAAGTGATTCTTTAGATGTGACCACCTTTTAAGTTACTATTATTCTGAGACTGTTACCTAAACAATGAACTTTTGTTCAATCTCGACTGTGGAATTTTATCTATTATTTAACAATATTATAAATTGTAATTCTAAAATGGCTTGTGTTAGATTTTCAAAGCCAAGGGGACCTTCTACCCATTTTGGACAACCTTCCCTCTTTAAGCAGACCATGCTTAGAATGACTTTGAGCTAAATTAATTTTTAAAAATGTTTCTAGCAGATATATGCCTAAAACAGTGAAGATTTTATTTTCTACAGACTATACTGATATTGAAATAGGTGATCAAGAGAAAATCAGTAGCTCTTGAATCCATGGCTATTGACCTATATGCTAACTCTCTCATCTGTACAAAATCTTTAGGAAAGTCATTGATAGACATATGAAAGATATCCTCGATGAAGGCATTATTAGGAGAAAACAATTAGACTTCCAAAAGCAATGATCAACAGTGGACTTTAGCTTTACTATTTCACAATTATCTGAAAGATAAAGAGAATATAAGATGCCATCGTGCATATTGTTTGCTGATTGTAAAAACTCTAATGAACTGAATTATGAAAAAGTTTAGAAGTTATTCTAGAGAGGGGGGCGGAGCCAACAGGGGGGCAGAGCCAAGATGGCCACATGAAAATAGCGTCTTACCGGAGTTCTCTCACAAGTTCTGTCAGATTCCTATAAAAAAGTGAATTTGAGCAGATTTGAGAGAGTTAGAAACCGTGAGAAGTCTGAGTGGGACAAATTTCCCAGCCAGGAGAGTCTGAAAGGCCTAAGGAATGAATCTGTAGGGTAGGAGAGTGCACGGCATGCAGAGCTGCTTCAGATGGGACCAAAGTGGAAATGGCTGGCTGGGAAACCCACATGGGAGACAGGCTGGGAGAAAGCCGGGCGTCTGAAACCAGCAGAGATCCCCAGGCCTCCCAACATAGGACGGCACTCTGTGGAAGCGATGAGAGGCAGCACAATGCCACCAACCGTAAGATACCAACTCCTGAGGCTTGCAGCCCAAAAGTATGAAACGCTTCTTGAACTTCCAGGAGACATAATGGCCAGGTAAACGGCTCTAATCCCTCCCCTCCCCACCCAGAGAATTCCTGGGGGGGAGAGAACAAAAATGCTGGAATAGAGGAGACAGAAGTGGAGCTTCAGTGGCTGAGTAGTGGGAGTACCTGAGTCCTAAAGGGGCAGAGCCAGCAGGGGTCAACACCAGGAGCCCAGACATACTCTTGCTCCCCCAGGGGAAGTGCCAGACACTCAGCTCGAACAACAAAGAGCTGAGACCATTGCTGAAAAGCAACAGTGCTGGAAAACAACCCCAAGAGAAGAGGAGAATTCAGGCAGCCAGACCCCCTCCCCCACACCTCAAGAAACTGAAGGTTATAATTCACAAAGCCAACAATGAGACTCACAATCCCCAGAATAAGAAAGCTGGGACAGTGAGCCCTGAGCCCCAAAAGCAGAAATTTATTGTAAAGTCAGGAAAAGGCTAACCAACATGAAGAACAACAAAAAAACAAGGACCATTGATTCTTTTTATGGAGATAGGCAGGATCAAAATACCAATTTGGAAGAGGATAACAATGACACTATATCCACATCTGATACCTCAAAAGGTAATGTGAACTGGTCTCCAGCCCAAAAAGCATTACTGGAAGAGCTAAAGGAGGATTTTAAAAACCAAATTAGGGAGGTAAAAGAAAAATTTAAAAAAAAAATGGAAAAAATGGGAAAAAAATCCACTGACAAAATCAAGTCCCTAAAGAATAAGATTGG
>CM053622.1:75526009-75556057 GCA_028646595.1 Phalanger gymnotis | reverse complement strand
TGTAAGAAGTGGGGATGATACGGACTTCATAACAACCTGGAAGAACCTACATGACATAATGCTGAGTGAGCAGAGCAGAGCCAGGAGAACATTATACACAACCACAGATATATGGATTCTGTGATGACTAACCCTGACAGACTTTGCTCTTTTCAGCAATACAAGGTACAAAGACAACTCCAAAGGACTCACGATGGAGAATGCTATCTACATCCAGAGAAAGAACTATGAAGTATGAATGCAGATCGAGGCACACTTCACGCTCGCCTTCCCCCCCCTCCCTTTTTTTTCCTCTCTTTTGTATTTGTTGTTGGGTTGTGTTTTTTTGGGTTTCTTTGTTTTTTTGTTTTTTGGTTCTGTTTCTTCTTTCTCATGATTCATTCCATTGGTCATAATTCTTCTCTACAACTTGACCAGTGTGTAAATTAATTCAATGCCAAGTTATATATGGAAGTTATATGGGATTCCATGACATCTTGGGGAGGGGGTGAGGGAGGGAAGAAAATCTGGAACTCAAAATTATGTAGAACCGTGTGTGGCAAACTAAAAATAAAAATTAAAAACAAAAGAAAAAAAAAGAAGTGATTCTACTAGAGGACAAATATGGTTGATTGATTATCTCCTGGAGGATAGTAACCATAATCTTGACCACCTTCCCAAATGTCCTAGCCTGCTGGGTCAACTGTCCCTTTCTATTCAGTCCTTATTAGTACATCAGCCACCATTCTGTGAGTGCTTCTAGTAGGAAGAACCTCCCTCAAGTGCCTAGTTGCATCAATAAGAAGGAAAAGTGAAGTGTAAGGGAAGATGAGAGATAGATTCTTAACTTACGATCAGATTCAGGTTTTCCTGGGAGTACCGGAGTAGCTTCAAGGCAGTCTGCAGGGCCCGGAATCTCTCATGAGACTTATTGGCCATGAGCCAGGGCTCAAAGTGCTGCAGGTGGAGCAAGAAGAAAATTTGGCCGAATGAGGGCCATAGTAGTCTTGAGGGCTTATCTTTCTCAACCCCCAGTCCTTTACCCCACCCCATATATACCCACTAAAAATTATTGACTGAATTTCGATCATGGCTAGGACTATGGGCAAGCTGATTAGATAGATACCAAAGTGATATGATACAAGGGCTCTCACTCACTGGAAGAGTGTCGTGTGATTCGACCAGATGAGATTCTGGGTAGCCGCTGGAGCCCCCCGGCTTTGAAAACCCAGATGTTGGTGCCTCTCTCTCCAGTAACTATGTAATTCCTTGGTCAGACAGTTAGAGGCTTGTCTGTTGATAACTGTGTGTGTTTGCTCTGTTTATATTGTCTCTGTTTGTAATTTCTGTTTGCATTTGCTCTGAAGTTCAAGGTGCTGGCTTTCCCCCCTAAACTAAGTGAATGATATATGTATGTTTGATTAAAGTGAGATTGTTAACCCCTTAAAGTTGCTTTCCTTAGAAAAGTGGATCAAAGAACCTATGCTAGCAGCCTTCCTGTGTGCTGGTGTTATTGGCCTTATACAGCCACAGTGGCAGCAAGTAGCCTCACCATTCTTTGAATATATTCCCTCTTCTTTTCAACCTGTCATAATACCACCATTCCCTTCTTGCCAGTTTCACATTCCCACTATTACAGTCATTCTCCTTGGTCATATCTAGCAAACAAGCCCATGTTAGTACCCACTGCGTGTGTAGCTATGAGCTAGGCATTTGGAGGGATATAAAAATATTAAACCAATACTTATCAAAATTCCTGGAACATTGTAGGTAGTTAATAAATGCTAATTGACTATTATTATTAATAATAAATTGTTATATGTAATGGATTATAGTTTATAAAGTACTTTATCTCCAACTTATAACCTATTATTATCCTTATTTTACAAATGAGAAAACTGAAGTTTAGAGAGATTATGTGACAGAATAGAGTAGAAAAAACACTGCACTTTTGGGGTCCAGTCTTGTTTCTGTCACTTCCTCTCTGTGTATATCCTTTGCCACAGTGATGTTTGCTTTTATAAAACAAGGAAGTTAATTTCTCAGGTCCTGCCTAATGCTAATATCCCACAATTCTATTAATTACCCAGTATCACATAGCCAGTAAGAGGCACAGCCTGCACTCCAAGGAGTGTCTTCTGACTCTTAGTCCAATGTTCTTTTCATCTCCTCTTCCTGTTTCTCACATCACTGGTTTGAAAATGAGTCTTTAGTAACAGGTAATACAGGCTAGCAGGGGTAAGGAACCTGAGGCTTCAAGGCCACATGTGGACCTCTAGGTCCTCAAGTGTGGCCCTTTGACTGAGCCCAAATTTTGCAAAACAAATCCCCTTAATAAAAAATGCACACAGACTAAAAGCATTTTTTGGTAAGCACAATTTATAGCATTCACTTCATGGGAAAACTCAATATTAGGTCCAACTAGTCTTCAATGGGGCCACCCAGCCATGCCAATGAGACTAGAACTCTGACCTTGTCTCCATTGTCAAGGAGGAGCATGGAAAGGCGGTGGGGAGGGAGGACATATTCACAAGCAAGGAGATCCTCATCTTTACAGTACTAAAAAGCCAAAGTAAAACAACAAATTCAATCCATCACTCAAAGATTCTGGCTAATGTATTGCAGAGTTTCTGGCTCCTTAGAAATATCTGGATGCAAAGCTGAATTTGATGTTCTTCATCCAAAAGGAGATGAAGCCTGAATGTAAACCCTAAATTAACAGAATGAGGTCTTGGTGAAGTGGGAGAGATATGGAGAGCAGCCTGGTGTCATTGCCATCACTCGCATCCCTCACCTGCAGAAGAAATTGGAGCTCTTCCATTGTCTGATGCTGAGAGAGGAAACACTGGAGAAGCTGATCAAGGTTCTCCATAGTCTTGTCATACAGGCTCTACATGCAGAAGAAAACAAGTCATTTCTGGCATCTCAAAGTCTGGCCTGATAGGGACACAGTGTGGGATGGGAGAATGAGGCCTGGGGGTGGAAATATAAGGCACGTTCAAAACCCAATTCTCCCACTTCCTACCTGTGTGACCTTAAGGAAACTGCTTAACTGCTCTGAGTCTTAGTTTCATCATCTGTTAAAAGGTGGTTAAACTAAATGGTTCCTTCCAGCTCTAATTTTGTTATCCTATGAGCCCTTTCGGCTCGGGAGAAGCCTCAAGAATTCTTCAACTGTAGGCCCCCAAAGCCCTACCTTAGCCTGTCCCTAGGGCTAACAATAGAATGTTTATGTTCAGTCATAGATTCTTGCAATGTTCTTTCTGCCCTCAAATATCACATAACTCTTGGTAGCTCCCTTATGCACTCATCTTGTATTATTTTTTATGTGTTATTTGTAAATGTCTCTTAGTCTCCAAGACTCTAACTTCATATTTATATCTCTTCCAGTATCTAGTACTGTGCTGTAACATGGGAGGAATTTAATGAATGTCAAATATTCTGATTTACAAAAATCATTCATTAATTTCAAGATATAGCATATTTCACTACAAATGCCTATCTTGCACTCAGGAGAACAAGATTCTAATTCCTTCTTCAATATTTAGTGTATGACTGTGGAAAAGTCAGCTACTTTTTCCAAGCCTCAAATTTCTCATTTATAAAATGGGTGTGATCATACCTACCCTTCTTGCCTTGAAGGGCGTTGATGAGGAAGGTGCTTTGTAAACCCCATGAGGTTACTGGAATGCCCAGCTTCCCCTGGCAGATGCTTCTTAAAGATCTCTGGACAAATGGATCTAGCCTGGCAGGTTGGCCCTCTCAGTATCTAATAGCCTTTCTAGTTGAAAAATTTCTAACAATCATATCCATTGCGTCTGCACAGCACCTCTCTATTTCCGAAGTGTCTGGCCCAACTTCTCACAGTTAGAAAGAAGCAGAGTTAGGTCTAAACTTAGGTTTCCTGACCCTCAGTCCACGCAATACACTGTCTCTCCCCTTGCTCACCAAAGTCCCTCCAGCTGTTGTGATTAGGGCCATTGGAGAATAAGATTTAAAGTCAGAAGGGCTTTATAAGTCATCTTGTTAAATCCCTTCATTTTGTATATGATGAAAATTAATCCTCAAGAGAAACAAGTGACTTCCCCAGGTCACACATGTAAGTAGGTAACAGAACACAGATTCCAACCAAGGTTTTCTGACTTCAAACTCTAGCACATCACAGAGGCCTCCAGATACATACTTAGCCAGGGTGTGCCCACCCTACCCCAGACCCCATTGATCTCCAGTTTTGGTGTCGTCTCCCAACGGCTGGACCTTGCCAGGTAACCTTAGCAGGGAGCAAGGTTGTATCACCTTGACATCACATGGAGTCTCCTGATGAGGCAGACTATTTGCCAACATCTCTGTGGCCGGAAGCGTGAACAGGCTTTCAAAGCAGGTATTGAGCACGTTAGTTTTGTTTTCTGTACTGAGACATGGTTGTAGGGAACTGAGGCAAGAGACACACAAAGAAAAGGTATTCAATTATAGGATAAAGATATCAAAAAGTAAGATTCCTGCCTCACTGAAAACCAAGGAGACATGGATAGGTATACAGGTAATGATAAGACTAGGGCTAGGGAATGGGGGGAGGATAGGGATGGTGATAAGGAGAGGGACCAGCCATGTGATTTCACTAGTATTGGGAACTCCCAGGTGAGAAAATTGCCTCTATCAATGTGTGTGAGTCATGTAATAGAGAGTTAAAATAGAAAATAACTTAAAATCTGAAAATGGGTCATTTTTAAAAATAAACGAAGATTAATATCATTATTAAAGGATGTGGGCTGTAAGCAGAGGTAATAGGGAGTTTATTAGTAGGAGAGTGCCATTGTCAAACCTGTACTTAAGGACAGATAGTAGGCTCTTAATAAATGCTTATTTACTGATTGACCATCTAAGTGAGGACTCACACCTTTTGTAACCCATAGCAGGTATTTGTGAGATGACTGGTAGGATAGGGCTAGATTAGAACCAAATCTGAGACCAAAATCAAGGCTTGGTCCAGAGTCAGGGTTTAGGACTTATGTCACTTAAGGTGCTCATGTAGCCTTCTGTCCAGTCTGTGACCATGGCTAGGACCAGGTCTATGGCTGAGGTTGTGGGTCTACCCAAGGTGAATCAATCATTTATTGAGTTGCCTACTGTGTGCCAGGCATTATATTAGGAATAGAAAGACAAATAGGGAATAGCCCCTGCCACTGAGGAGATTCTATTCTATTAGGAGCAACAACATATATGTATATAAGACAAAAATATAAGCCAAATAAACACAGGGACTAAAATCAGGGATGAGTGACCAAATTGGGACCTGAGTTAGGATTAGGTCTGCAGCCAGGGTTGAAGATAAATCTATAGCTGGGGTTATGGCTCAGTAAGTGGCCAGGATGGAGGAGTCCTTCTGTGGCCAGAGCACAAAATAAAACTACCTAGCCCAGACAAGAACAGAGCCCATGTTTTGGATTTCAATAATCCCATCTCTGAATTCATGGCCACAGACCCTTCTTCTTCCTTTATCTGCCCGTGCTTAGAAGGGTAGGGGCCTAGCAGAGGTTTCTGGCCTTGAATTTCTATATAAATGGCTAATGTTTGCTATCCTGAGGGGAATAAATACCTCAATGTTCTGATAACTTGTAGGCTCTTCCGCCGAAAATACGTGTCAAACAGTTCACGAGGTTCCTTCCGAATGATGATCTGAGAATGACAAAGCCAGATTAGTAAGAAGAACAGAGTCCTGCCAACTACCTTAGCCCATTTTCAAACTGTCCGATTTCTCCTTAGCCATCCCCCAGTCAGGGTAGGCCATGGGGACTTCTTACCTCTGACTCAGGTCGCAAAATTCTGCCAAGGCATTTCTAACCTTGGGAACTGGCAAAGATGAGGTCTACGGCATTCTACACTGCAGGATCTAGTGCCGACCACGCTTCCAGCTCCTGAGGCATCATCGCACACGCTCTTCATTCCTTCCAAATCCCCCCTCCCCCTCCACTCAATTGTCTGTATTGAGAAGGACAGGAGCTTTCTGTACAGTGGGATGGGCCAACCAAAAAGTAAAAATACTTTAGCTAGCCACTAGCAAAGGTCGTCAGTGTCCCCAAACACTTGTCAGAATCTGTCATTTCATCGGTGCAGAAGCATTTCCATTAATGCAGATCACAAACACCCCATGACTAAGAAGGTAGTTTCATGAATTTCAGTGACAAAAATCCATCTGCTTGTGATTAGTTCACTGGTGTTAAGCTTCTCAATACTGACCTTAGCTACTCCACGGAACAAGAACATGCACACTCATCAGGCCTGCCCTCAAGTGAAGTCGCAAAGTATTTATTGAATGATTACTATGTTCCAGACTCTGTGCTAAGCTCTGGGGTTACAAAGAAAAGCAAAAATAGTTTCTGTCTTCAAGGATCTCACATTCTAATAGGTGAGACAAGATGCAAACAACTACTTTCATGCAAGATGTATACAGGGTAAATTGGAGGCAATCTCAGAGGGAAGGAATTGAGAAGGGGATGTTGGAGGTAAGGGAGAACACCTGGAAAGGCCTCTTGCAGAAGGTAGGATTTGAGATGAGACTTGAAGGAAGGTAGAAGGCAGAGACAAGGAGGGAGAGAGCTCCAGGCATGGGGAACAGCCAGTGAAAAGTGCCCAGAGTTAAGAGATGGAGTGTTTCGTGTGAGTAATAATAAGGCCAGAGTCACTGGACTGTAAAATATGAGATGGGGGTAAAGTGTAAGAAAACTGGGAAGGTAGGGCCTTAAAAACCAAACAGGGTTGCATATTTTATCTGAGAAGTAGTAGGCAATCACAGGAGGAATGACATGGTCAGACCTGTGCCTTAGGAAGATCCTGCAGCAGCAGAGTGGAGGATGGAAGACAGATAGGAGAGACTTGGGGCAAGCATCCTAAGCAGGAAGCTATTAGAAGAGTCCATACGCAAGGTGATGGGGAGCTATATTAGTTTGCGGCAGCAGTGTCAGAGGAGAGAAGAGGACACCTATGAGAGATGCTGTGAAGGTAGAATTGATAGGACTTGGCTACAGATTAGCTATGAGGGATGAGCGAGTGAGGAACCAAGGCATGGCTGGGAAGATGCTGGTGCCTTTGACAGTAATAAGAAGATCTGGGAAATGAAGATTGAGGGAAGGGGGAGGCAGGGAGAATGACAAGTTCAGTTTGGGACATGAGTTTAAGATGTCTATGGAACGTCTATGGAACAAGATGTCCAAGGCTTGGTGAGATCTGCCAGTGCTCACCAAGATCACCTCCACATCAACATGAGCCAACCATGGAGGAATTATTTATATTACTTTAGATGGAAGTTTTATTAGATTTCAGACTTTTGGTTAAAAATAAACTATACAAGTATTCCTTCCTTTCCACATTCATATTTTTCTCCATAACACTCTTCAGTGCAGTCTGAACTAGATTAAAATTTAATTGAGAAATATGTACAAAATAAATAAAAATATATTAAAACATAGACAATATTAACATGTGGTTTTCTAAGTCAACATGTGGCCCACAGAGATCTTTATTATGTATGGTTCTTTGTTGTTCTTCAGTTGTTTTTCTTTCAGCCATATTAGACTCTTTGTGACCCCATTTGGGGTTTTCTTGACAAAGATACTGGAGTAGTTTGCCATTTCCTTCTCCAGCTAATTTTACAGATGAGGAAACTGAGGCAAACAGGGTTAAGTGACTTGGCCCAGGGTGAATAGGGAGTGTCTGAGGCCAGATTTGAACTCAGGAAGATGAGTCTCCCTGACTCCAAGACTCGCACTCTATCCACTGCACCTCTAAGCTGCTATGAACTCTGTATGGTTTAGTGATACCCTTTTCTATTTGAGCTTGACACCACCACCACCTTGACACCACCTTTACTATTCAGTGATACATTCCTTCCAAGTAAAAGGCACTGCCATATTTGCCTCATTCCTGTTATCTGTAATCACTGTACCAGTTCTGGTCTCGACTCTTATCCTCGCAGTGAAGAGGGGAGCGAATCATTCCACTTTCACTCCAGCCTTCCTCCTCCAACCAGAACTTGGACTCTGCCCCTTGGGACACTGAGCCTTGATAGGTAAACTTTCACCTTACCTTGCTTGGAAGCAGGACACCATTGCACTTGAAGCTATTTCTCAAACAACACTGGAAATACCTTTGTTCCAAACTCGGCCCTCTCCACTTTTGAATTCTGACTTCCTTTCATTTGTTTTCTTCCCCTATTAGAATATAAATTCCTTGATGGAGGACGAAGGTGGTGGTGGGAGAGACATTGCATCGCTGGCTTGAAACTCTGTCACCAACCCCTAGCACATAGTAAGCATTTAATGCTTCTACATTCATTCCTTCACCTGGTGTCAGAAAACCTAGATTCAAATCCCAGATTAGCAATTTACTATGAGCAATTCATGACCCTGGGTAAATCACTCATTCCCTCTGGGTTCCAATTTCCTTATATGTAATTTGAGGGAGTTAAACCATAGTCTCAACCCAATTCCTTTCAGCCTAAATTCTATGATAGTATGATTCCATATTTAGCTCAGCCCTTCCCAGGTCCAATCCATTGCCGTCTCCCCTTCTACTGGCCCTTTTTCACCTTTGTGAAAAATGAAAATTGAAAATATCTCTAAATTTTTGGCCTTTTCTTGCCAAAAGGAGATGAATTTCATTTTATCTCTATCAACTTACAAAGACAGTCAGCTTGGACAAAGAGGAGTAGAAACCTGGATCGGTAGAGAGAGAAGGAGCCACACCGATGGAATCCTAAATTCTCAGAAGTCAGCATTATGGTATGCATTGTTGAGATCTATTGAAATCTATGATTTCGGTGCTGTGATACAGATCAGAACTCTCTAAGTCTGATCACCACAAATCGCTATGACTCAAAAAAAAAATTACCTGCTAGGCAGCAATTTAATCGTGAAATTAACTCAAAGTGATTTCTGTGTTTGCATATCACTGGGCAATTTTTTTGAATTATATAGATTACTTCATGATGTTAACAGCTTCAGGCTCACATACATGGACCGTGGAAAATGTTGCTGCTAGCCGTCAGTTGATTGCCCCTTACTTCATGTTAACCCCCAAACATATCCCACAATCTCTGAGCTCCATGCTTTTGCTCAGACAATTCCCTCTGCCTAGAATGACCCCTTTCACTTTTTTTGTCTTTTAAATTAATTTCCTTTCACGTTAAACGCAAATGCCAACTCCTCCTGGAAGTCTTATTGATTCTCTGTACTGTCTCTATCAGCCTTCCTCTTTGAATTTCATACAGTATTTCATTTCACACTTCTCTAATAGTTAGAAGCAACATGGCATAATAGATACAAGGGCATCCTAGGATTCCAAAAGAAATGGGCTGTGTTGCTAACATATGATAGCTCTGTTACCATGTGCAAGTCACTAAATCTCTAAGCCTCTCCCTATTCACTAGATTATAAAGTTCAAAGGAGCTGCTGGGCTCTGTGCATGTAGGGAATTTCCACATCTGGAGCTCCTCACGCTGTTCAATGTATAGCTCTCTTCTCATTCCCACTTGTACCCTAGACCCAAATAGCTATCATGGAATATCATATATTTTGGTTTTCCATCAGTGTCTTAACACCCTATTAAACTATAAGTTCCAGGCAGCTAGGTGGCACAGTGAGCAGAGTAACAGCCCTGGAGTCAGGAGGACCTGAGTTCAAATATGGCCTCAGACACTTGACACATTTACTAGCTGTGTGACCTTGGGTAAGTCACTTAACCCCAATTGCCCTGCCCCCCCCCAAAAAAAATAAACTATGAAGACCAGGACTGAGCTTTTTATATTGAATAAAACTGAGCATAATGTAGGTAGTTGTGTTTACATGTATATGTACAAATACATAGTTGCTTACTCTTTTGTGAGTATATTTGTACGAGTTTGTGTGCTTAATGCAGTTCTATAGAAAATGGATACCTCCGTACTTTAATGCAATGGCGATATCAAAGATGTGACTGTTCTTGCCAATAGTGACTATCATAATCCATTCATATTTTCTTATCCTATATGACTCTTTTTTCGTTTGTCTGTCTTTATTTCTAAAAGAGTACTTTAAGGTTGTATTCATATGCTTCCTCATGTGTAGTGGTAGGTAGACTCCAATATATTTTATGTAGTCTGTAGTTATTTATAACAGAATTGTTTTAACCTAGTATAAGTATTTGGAGAAGGTACTATAAAGAAAAAGTAGTAATTTGGGGAACTCATTTTATGCCCTACTTTACTTCTTTGCTACTATATTTTCAATTTAAGTTGAACCTCTAGTGCCAAGTTATCCTCAAAAATAGATAATTTTGTTTCCTCTTTGTTTATGATTACACCTTCATTACTGAAAAAAAAAACCTTGTATTCCCTACGTATTTTTTCTAACCATATCTGTTTTTATTGTTGCGTTGTCTGAGATGATGATGGGTACCCCTGCTTTTTAAAATTCCCCAGTGGTATGATAAATTCCATTCCAGCCTCTCATTTTAGTTCTGTTTGAATATTTATGTTTCAGTCATCTTTCTCATAAGCAGCCTATTATTGGATTCTTCTTTCTAATCTGCTTTACGGATTTCCACTTTTATGGACAAGTTTATCACATTCACAGTGATGATTCTAAATTGGGTATTTCCTGCCATCATATCCTCTCATTCTTTTTCCTTTCTTTTTCCTATGTTTGTTTCTTCTTCTCGGAACCAAACAGAATAAAACCATATCAAATCCGTATGTTACTTCACTCACTCTGTAATCCTTGCAAAGAGTGGGATCCTTCCCTCTTTTCCCAATATATTAGACTGTAAACACTTCATTATCATTCAGCTCTTTCCAACAACTCAAATGAATTTACCATTCTAGATTTCTTGCTTACTGTGTTTGCATTTTAAGATTCTAATCAGTCTTTTCAGTTGAAAGTTCTCTTTTTCTATTAAAGGTTCATTTTTTCTCATTTAGGATACCTTTATCTTTTGCCTGTTGGAATAATGTAGTGCAAGTTTTTCTCACTTGTATGTAGGTTCTGCATAGTCATGCATAATCCTGACTTGCTCCTTGGTAATGGAACTCTTTCTGGCTCCTTGTAATATTTTTTTTCTTGACTTGGAAACAATTAATTTCGACTATGATACTTGTGGGGCTTTTCAGGTGGACATTCCTTTGAGGAAGTGATGTGTGCATTTTTTTCCTATTTTCATTTTGTCCTCTTGTTCTAATAGATCTGAGCAGTTCTCTTTTATGATTTACCAAAGTATGCTATCCATGTTTTTTGTTTGGTCACAGTTTTTAGGGAATTTAATGATTCCTCTAATGATTTAAGGTTTATTTCCTCTTGACCTGTTTTCAATAGTAGATACTTTACATTTTCTTCTATTTTTTTCATTCTTTTGACTTTGTTCTATTTTTTCTTATTGCCTTATGGAGTCATCGAGTTCTCATTTCTCAGTTCTGTTTTTTTCCACAATTTGTACAAGGTTTTCCACTTTCTCTTCTAAGGTATTTCTTCCCCTTTAATTTTCCCCTTTTTTCTATTTAATTTTTTATCACTTGCTTTCTTCTATCCATTTTTTTAGTCCCTGTGACAATATCATTTTTTTTCTTTGAGATTCTGCTTATATTTGATGTGAATTAACTTCTGTGTTTACTTCTTGAGCTTCTCATAACCCATAGTATTTCTTTATTTAGTCTTATTTTTAGTCTCAGGTCTTAGATTAGGGCTTTATGTCAGGTTCCCTACCTTCCGTTACATTTGGATGGTTTCGCTAAGTGCTATTGACCTTGCCTCCTCCTTAGTCTGCATACTGCTGCCATCCTATTCTGGATAGGATGAGTGGTACTAGGTCCCCCTCTCTGCCTCAATCCCTGGTCTCTATCTCTGATTCCTGGAAGTATATTGTGAGTGCTGGTCTTTATTACTCTCTGTCTTTTTGTTTCCTTTTCTTGCATGATCTTAAATAAGGAATTAATATTACTTCCTGCTGTAGTGCTGAAGATTACATTGGTCTCAAACTCCTTGCAAAGCCATTGCTCTGTGAGCTCTCGAGTGCAGAGCTGGCCTTCTTCCCAGCTGTGGTTCCCAGTGATCTCATTTAGTCATCTGTGAGGTTTACCTCTCCTCTATGAGGTTTGTCTCTCCAGTTCTGAGAAGACTGAGTCAGGATCTGGCTACAAGCCTCAATCTTAGGAGCTTGGGCTCCTCCTTCCCTCCACCTCTCTCAACTCAGATTGTCCTCATTCACACTCTCCTGACATTGAGTTTGTTCACTAGAGTTTGAACAAGCTTTTCTTGTCTAACCCTCTCTTTCATTGCTCGTATGTTCCAGGCCTGGTTCCTGCTACCTGTTCTAGATTCCTTAACATCCCACCTTTTCGGAATCACTCAAGCTAGATCCTCGTGGGCCATCCCTCTCCCAGCCACCATCAGCTGCCAGCTGGCTTTAGTACAGTCTGGACTATACAGTACAGCTTTTTGTTTCTCTTCAGGTTTCTTTATAATTGCTTATCTGGAGCCTTTTTTCTCATATATTTGCTAGAACATTAAGTGACAAATCTAGTCTTTTTTTTTTTTTACAATCTTTCACATTATCATCTTAACCAGCCCCATCTCGTTTTCCAATTATGTTTCTTTCTGCTGCTGTCAATTTCTCTGTTTCTTTCATGCAAGTCTTCACTGGCAATGTGTTGCAGCCTATTGTGATCCTACATGATGTCCAGCCATATAGCATCAACAAAAGAATGATGGTTTTTAAAAGATATGGTGTTTATTTCAAGGAGGAACCTAACTCCAACCCTAAGCTCCGCATTTATAGGGAATCTCTTTTTCTATTTGAATTCTGCACTGGACATCATTTCCCGGTGGTGGTAAACATCTCTGGTGAGCATACATTTTGCTGTTTTATGCTTCATTTGACATTAAAAATCTCGAACATATTTCAAGAAATTTAATTATTCTGACTCAAGCTGTCTAAAAACTTCTTACTACCCTCTTTCCCTCTTCCTGTCTCTCTAATATTGCTGAAGAAGTGGAAGGATCCATGCAGAGATGGCAGCCATTATAAATTTTTCACCTTTTCATGAATTATCATGACCAAAAACTTTATCACCTGTTGTCTACCGTACTGGTAATGAGTCTCTTCCTAGTTAGGCTGATCCTCAGAAAACAGACATAGCCTGTTTCTAGAACTACCTTGCAATCTTTTCCAGAATGTTAGAATTTGCCAGGACTTGTATTTCCCTGCTACAACCCTTGAGAACCCTGGGTCACATCCATCCTCCAATGAAACATTGGAACAGGAATGCATAAAAATACGAATGGATAAATGGCAGAACTGAGCTATAGATTTGTTTATAACCCCAAAAAGCTTCAAGGGATTTTAGGGCTCTTCTAGTGTAACCTTGTAACTGTTTTTTACAGATGAGGAAATAGCTCCAGCAGGTGCACTTGAGTTGACCCAGGTCATATAGATTGTAAATAGCAGAGTCGAAGATCCTCAAGTGTCAAAACTAATGTCCTTTCACCATGTGCCACTGCCTCCATTAACATGATTTTACAGATTAAAAAAATAACAACCCTGAAACCCAGAGAGATTAATCAATGGACTTTCCAACTTTTCATATGTAACTGGTGTATTGTAGACCAAGAAAGGCCGTGAATTTTCACTTTAGGACCAACTGCATAAGAATAATGCCTACCTCCCAACGTATACACCTGTGTGCTGGTGAAAGAACAGCCTTCTGTGGTACAAGTGGGTGATCACTCACCAGTATACAGTCGATCAGGTCTGGGAGCTGTGTGAACGTGTAGCTGTTTGCTGCATTGTCTTTCTCGAGTACCGTGGAGATCATGACTGTGGCACTGAGGAAACTGCTCTTCAGGACATCATCCTAATCCATCCAAGAGGCAAGCAAAAACCAAATCAGACCTCTGACGGCCCTACAAATATTGGAATTCTATGAACTGATCGATTATTCAATGACCCTGGGTAAGGCTATTAAACAACCATTTCCAAGGGATAATACCCAGTTCTCCAGGGCAGTGGTCTCCAAAATAGTGACCATGGCAGGAGCCTAAGGTGAGAGTAGAGAATGACTCCAAATTAGTGATCAACCAATTGGAGCATGGAAAGATGGGTCAAATCCTATCTCCAACATCCCACATCTCCTTTTACCCAGTGTGACCTACTGTTTCTCCACTCAGTCCTCAGTTTTCTCCTTCTTCCTTCTCTTCCTAGCCCTATACTCCAACTATATAAGATCTCAGCTTCCCTTCTTCTATACCAGATGTCAGCCCATAGTTTTATAGACTTAGATTTAGAGCTAGAAGAGACCTTAAGTAATCAATATTGGGGAGATTGTGGAAATATAAGCATATTAATTTATTGTTGTGGAGCTCTGAATTAGCATAACTATTCTGAAAAGCAATATGGAATTACACAAATAAATATGCTAAAATATCTATGCCCTTTGACAGAGTGATTCCACTGTTCAGCATATACCCCAAGAAGGCCACGGATGATAGGGAAAATTCCATGGGAAGGACCTTGGAGAGCACTGTCCTTATTTTTACAGATGAGAAAAAGGAGACAAGGGGAGATTCAGTAACTTACCCAGATCACAAAGGCAGTAAGCAGCAGAGCTGTAGATTCCATGATGCCCTTTTCATAATGGGCCTTAGATGCCTTAGAACCTAAGCTTGACCCAGGCACCCATGACAGTAATGAGTAAGAGCCGTGATTTCCCTTCCTCAACCCCTTACCCCGCTTGTCATCTTTGATGTGACCCAATGAGTTGCACAGGATGAGTAGGCGTGGATGAGTTGCAATATGAGTCACAAATATCATTACGTTCTATGCCTTTAAACCCATCGCACTTCCATAGATCCCCACTTCAGTAAAGAGAACCACCATCCTTCCTGTTACCTGGTGTCATCCTTGTCTCCTAACTTTTATTCACTCCACATATCAAGTAGTTGCCAGATCTTGACATTTCCATCTCCATATCTCAAATCCATCCCCTTCTCTTTACTCACATGGCCATCATCCTAGTTCAGGCCCTTATCACCTTTCCTGGACTCTTACAATAGCCTCCTAAGTGCTTTCTCTGCCTTAAGTCTCTCCCTACTCCAGTTCATCCTACACAAACCTGCTAATGTGATTTTCGTTAAGCATATCTGACTATATCAGTCCCCTACTCAAAAAGCTCCAGTGAATCCCTATGGATTCTAGGATCAATTATGGACTATTCTGTTTGACTTTCACAAGCTTTCACAACCTGACCCCAACCTGCCTTTCCAGGTTCATTATATATCGCTTCTCTTCCCTCACTGGGCTTCCTACTGCTCCTTTGCTTCATACAAAAATGGAAATTAAGGCATAATCTAATCCACTAAGCAGAACTACATAAAAGATGAGTAGCTGACTTAAATGAGAAACTTTCTGCCAAGCCAAAATCAGAGACAATTCATATTTGCTTGTTGTTTTTGCATTGTGGGTGGTGAATATCTTTTCTTGAATGACTCCCATTGAAAAGAGATGTTTCCTAAGCTGTTTTGACCTATTTTTGATACTTGTATTACATATAATGAAGAAGGTTTATCTTTTTAAATAAATTTTACCTGCCTAAGTAGAGAGCTACAAAGACCCAATAAAATAAATGCTAATTTCTAACAAATTAGTATTATTTTCAAATCTGCCCCATCCCACAGGCATAGAGTAGATTTAAAAAGAAAATAGTGAAGCATGCCCCATCATATCACTCATCATTATCAATCATATTAAAAAGGTTTCATACCAGTAATAAATAAAATTAAGATATTTAAAAATATGGATAACTTCATTTTATCCCATCCTTTTTTAAATTTCTTTTTGTATACATTTCATACAAGAGTAGTACATTATAGGACAGGGGTTGGGACTTGGTCCTTTCATATCATTGGTAGAGGAAACTCCCAGAAGAGAAAATTTCCTTTACCAAAGCAGGAAAATACCTTTTATGCAGTTTCCAGTCTTAGAGAGTTGCCTGAGCTCTGAGAAGCTAAATGACTTGCCCCAGATTATACTGGACAACGTCCAGGGTATGTCAGAAATGAAGTCAGCTCTATTCGTTATGCCACATGCTGTCTCATTGTGTTAAGTTATTTATTAATAAATCAATGTGCATGTATTAAAGGTACATATCCAAAAATGTTATGGGTTCTGATAAGGGTGCACAATCCAAATGTTTGAAGGCCAGTGCCCAAGGGCACGGGAGGAGGAAAGCCCGCCCCTCAGATGTGTGGGAAGAATCCTAGAAAGAGAAAATGTGTGCCTACACTGGGAGGAAAGTTATATTTGTTGTGACAATGCTTACAGAATCTCAGAGTTGGGAGGGACCCCAAAGGTTACCCAACATATACTCGAATAGACATCTTCTCTACATCGTGTCCAGCAAGTGGCCATTCCTCCTCCACTTTTCCTCAACACTCATGTCTTGACCAAACCTGTTCATTTTACTCTCATGGTCCCAGATTTCAGGAATGCCTTCCCCCTCACCTGTCTGCTTATCCAAATCCTACCCATCCTTCAAGGACCAACTAGAATACCATCTCCTCCATGAATAACAATGCCATTAAGTCACATTTCTCCAACGCTTTAAGCTTTTCAAAAAGCTTTCCTAACTTATCTAACTAACCAGCTATCCTAACTAACTATCTGAAGGGATATGTGATAAGAGTATTATTATTCTTCTAATTTTAGAGATGAGAAAACTGAGGCACAGAGAAGTGAAGTCACTTGGCTAAGATTACATAGCTAGTAACTTTCCAAACTGGGTCTTAAACCTGGTCTTCTAACTCCAAGTCCTTATACCAGGTTACATGACTAGGTTAGCCCATGCTGGAACAACAGAATGACTGATCATTCCTTACTTGAATTCTTACAGCACTTACTGCCTGTACTATTAATGTTGACACTGCGTCCTATACAGTCTTGCATTATTTTGTAAGTGCTTCATTCTTCAATGACCCATATCCTCACGTAGAGGTGAAAGCCCATAAGGTAGGGACAATGGGTTTCCCTAAGGCATAAGAACACAAGACTGAATATATATGTATATACACATATACATTTACAATATTATACATAATACATTATGTATGTATCACATACATACACATATATATGTATGTGTACATGTGTATACCCTTTAAAGGCTCTAAATTTAAGAAAGCTCCATAGAGAGCTCTGCAAACCGAGTCTCTTCCTTCCAGGAGCTTCTTGTCAAAGAGGCAACTATGGCACCATGGAACAATCATTGGCCTTGGAGTCAGAAGTCCTGGATTGGGCCAGCTATATGGAGCAGTGACTAGAGTTCCTAGCCTGGAGTCTGGATGACCTGAGTTCAAATGTGGCCTCAGACATTTCTTAGCTGTGTGACCCTGGGCCAGTCACTTAACCCTGTTTGCTTCAGTTTTCTCATCAGTAAAATAAGCTGGAGAAGGAAATGGCAAAAACCACTCCAGTATCTTTGCCAAGAAAACCCCCAATGGGGGTGTGAAGAGTCAGATGTGACCGAGATGACTGAACAATGGCAACAGTCTGGCAGTCAGTAGCTGGGTGAACACGAGCAAGTCAGTGCCCTTCTCATGATGTCCATCGCGATCATTGCAGTCCTTGTCACACAGTTATTGTGAATAACAATGATAGCAACCCTTTAATAATTGATTCTGGAAGCCATTATTAATGCTATGAGTACTAAGATCTTCACTATTGGTATCAAGTCCCCACAGAGTTAGCTAAGAGGGCTGCTATTCACAAGGGACCCCAATAATTGTTTTGGCCGCTTCGGTGGGGTACGAAGAGAAGGGATGCTGGGGTGTTCCTTGGCCCAAAGGAGAAGGCAGAGGAGCCTACGTATTTGCTGCAGTTGAAGTAGTACACCATCCTGGAGATGATGTTGTCCACCCATGAGAGGATGCTGTTCTTAGCATGGACTGCCATCTGCCCGTAGCATAACAGGGCTGTGCTGCTTGCCCACTTCCAACAAACGTCCTGAATGATCTGTCAGAGAAGGAGAAGACAAACAACTATCGAGTAGCAGAAGGAGCAACTGACTGGGAATCAGGAGACTTGGGTTCTAATCCCAGCTCTGCCTTTGACCCACCATGAGGCCTTGGGCAAGTCACAGAACCACAAAATGTTAGAGCTAGAAGGGGCTCAAAGTTCCCTGTACCTCACTTCCTGAATTACTCATGTTCACTCATATTCCACCCCCCCACCCACATTTTAAATAAGAAGAAATTAAAGGCCAGCAAGGGAAGTGACTTGATCAGGGTCACAAAGTGTCAGGATTTGAACTCTGACCTTCTGATTCCAAATCCAGTGCACTTTCTGCCAAGCTATAACTCATTGAGCCTGAGTTTTCTCCTCTGAAAAATATGGGTAATAATTCTTATTCAATCTGTCTCGTAGAATAGTTTGAGGATCAAATGAGATCACAGATTTTCTTCACAGGCTCGTAGCTCTTCCCTGATTATTCCATAGAGCTTGCAGTGAAGTTGGGAATATGATGCAGATAGGTTAAGGACCTGAAGACTTACAAAGTGGAATGTGGATTTTAAGCCAGGGAGTAGAGGGGGCAATGTCAGATCTGTAACTTATAAAAGCTCTGCTTCTGCTTTGCCCCAACACAAAACCCAATAATGGCTCCCTAGTATCTATAGAGCAATGTCCAAACTCCTCAATCTGCCATTCAATACCTCATATGATCTAGCCCCAGCTAACCTATCTAATTTCATCTCTGCTACCCTCTATTTACCAGGGATTCTCAACCTTTTTGGACCCCTTTGGCGGCTTGGTGAAACCCATGGACCTCTTCTCAGAATAATGTTGTTAAAGTCATAAAATACATTGGATTATGAAGGAAACCAAAGGCTAGTGAAAATTCTTTGTATTGTAAGAAATGATTATTTATACTAATAGCCAATTATTAAAACTGGGGAAACCCAAGCTTCTTTTCCCTGTCCTATTTTCTTTTCCAATCTCTCGGGACCTGTCTGGCAGAAGATAGAATTAACATTCTCTTCATTCAGGGTATTGTTGCTGTACTCAACTAGATCAGACTTCTAATCTAAGGCAAAACTCCCTTCTGTTCAAGTTTGGGTTGGGGATAAACTCTTTGACTAGATTGCCCAAGGCTGGAGGTAACTTAGAAGTAAATGACCTAATCAAAGTTCATTATAATCGGTCCAGAGCCACATTGTAATATTCATTCTCTCATTGTTAACTAATCAGAGTTCACTGCCACCCTCAGGGAGAGCCCTCTTCCAAGGTCATACAAGCCTTGAGAATGCAGCTGGCCAATTATTTCAAATGCTGGCATTATTAATAAAATTATTAATAAAATATTATTAATAAAATTAATAAAATGATTAATTTACCCAAAAATTATTTCAAAAATCACTATATTATAAAAAAATTTATACAAGATGCAAAAGTCCCTTTCGCCTTAGAGCTTACATTCCAGGAAGGGAAATGATTTTTAAAAACCCAGAAAACTTCAATAAAAATAATACATCATAAGTTCATTATAAAAAGAGAAACCAAGTGTTATGTGAGGTTGAGGAGTAAAAGTCTTTGTCTATAGCTTTGAAATTCCCCTTCCTTCCTTGGTCCACCTTTTTTATTCCTCCCAGTCCTTTAAGATTCAGTTCAGTCTTTCCTTATTTGTCCCAGTTATGCCCCCTACTACACTGTAAACTCTATGAGGGCTGGGTCATGTCTGATTTTTCTCTGGGTTATGACAGCCCCAAGCACAGCACAGATGCTGTAACAACAATGCTGCTAGCAGCTGCTGTGGAGGGCTGCTAGCACAGATTCTTTGATCTGCTTTTCTAAGGAAAGCAATTTTAAGGGGCTTAAAATCTCACTTTGATTAAACATACATATATCATTCACTTAGTTTAGGGGAAAAAGTCAGCACCCTGAACTTCAGAGAAAATATAAACAGAAATTATAAACAGAGCAAAATAACACAAATCAACAGACAGGCTTCTATCTGACCATAGAAATACAAACAGTTACCAGAGAGAGAAGCACCAACATCTGGGTTTTCAAAGCTGGGAGGGGGGTGTGGAGAGAGGGCTCCTTAAGGGCTACCCAGAGTCTCGTCTGGCAACATCACATGAACACTCTTCCGATGAATGAGCCTCCAAAGCAAAACCTCTCTTCCCACAATTCTGAGAGTTCTAGCTTAAGGGCTACCCTCAGAGGATGCATACCCTTTTTCAGGGCCCCAGGGCTTCATATCTAATTAGCAGAAGGGTGTGGGCCTTCCTACAAACAAAGGCAAGACTCAATCAAAGGCACTTGATTGCATTAGTGCTGAGAAACACTCCAAAAGAAAAAATAGTAAAAAGTCCCACTTTGCTTGTCCTTATAGATGCTCAGTAAATGCTTGTTGTGTTGTACCAAACTGACTTGAAATCACATTTTGAAAAGTGTAAATCGTTTTACAAAAGAGGAGCATTCAAATTCTTGCCATCCTTCAAAGCCTAGCTCACATGAAAACCCCTCCAGGAGTCTTTTACCAGTCACTCCAGTGTTTAAGCAGTAACATGAGCTTCTTGAAGGTGGGGCCATGTAGCAAATATTAGGTACTCAATATCTCAATACTTCAAAGAGTTCATCTGAGTGGGCACTTCTACTGATATGTATTGTGACCCTTCTACAACTCAGTTGAAGTCCACATGCATTTCTAGGGCTAAAAGAATTCATCCTTTAGTAGCCACCAATTTCTCTCTCTTTCTGTCTGTGTGTGTGTGTGTGTCTGTCTGTCTGTCTCTCTCTCTCTGTCTCTGTTCCCTCCACACCTCTATCTCTTTGTCTTTATCCGTGTCTCTCTATTCCCCCACCTCTTCTCTCTCTCTTCTCTATCTCCTTCCTCTCCCCACTTCTTTGTCTATCTCTGTCTCTCTTCCCTCACTCTCCTCTCTGCCACTCTTTGTCCCTGTCTCTATCTCTCTCTATTGCTCTGTCTTTAACAATAGAAGTATTGAGAAAATCTCAAAATGAAAAACGCCATTCACTCTTGTCTTGATACGGCTACACATGTTCTATTCAGTTAAGGGAACATTTCTTAAGCACTTCCTCTATACAAGGAATAAGGCAGGGTTGCCTAATGGTTAAAGTATGGGCCTCTTGGTCCATTTCTCTCTTTACCTAGTTAAGCTACATGGCAAACACAGACTGCTGCCAAGACTGTACTAAGTCTTCTTACTCCTCAAGTTGCTTTGTATTTATGTGTCTATCTACGTGCTGCATCCCCCAAGTAGAGTATAAGCAACTTGAGGGCGAGAGCTGTTTCATTGTTGTCTTTGTATCTCCAGTGCATAACACAGAGCTCCATGTGGAATAATTGCTAAATCACATTGAATTGAATTGGTACAACTGTCAGAGTTTGTAATCTTCTAGCATCACCTTTTCAAACCTAGTCAGACTTTGTGCAAATGTAAGGCATTGAAGGAGGACTTAGGTAGAGCAGGTACTCAATAAATAGTTATTGAACTATTACAAATCTGAAAGACTTTTCACATTCATTATCTCACATGATTTTCACAGTATCCATTAGATCAACAGATGGGGCAAGAATTATCATCCCTGTTTTTCTGATGGGCAAACTGAGGCTCAGAGAGTAGTTTTTATAAATATATAAATATCACATGGAAAACTCCCTGCAGATCCCAGAAAAATCATTTAAGTCAGTTATCACCCAGCATTCCACTATCCCACAAAATTGTCTTTAGAGATCTTTTTTTAATTTCCCCTGTCCTTCTATGTCTTTAATGTATCCCTTACTCTACTAGGGAATATTGAGAGAGACAAGCTAGGCCAACCCCAGCTCCCAGAGGACTGACTTCAGCTAACAGTACCTTGGTGCTAGAGGATATTAGACCAAGCCTCAGTATTCTTGTTTGGCCAAATTGCTCCAGTACAGCCCATGTTTCTTCCAGGTGGCTGGAGGATGTCAGCCCAATTGCTAGTGCTATACCCTGTGAAAAATAAAAATGTGGATTAGTTTTAGGATCCTGTCGTCTCTCACTTTCTCTCCTCAGAATTCCCCAGAAATTCTTCTCTGTGCTCTCTGTAATAATAAGTGTAACACTGTCGTGCATACATTACTGAGTTGGGTGGGCTTCTTAAAGGAAGCCTTATGAAACTGCATGCTTCCTAGTGGAAGAAAACATGACTCCTGATGAGCTGGCATAATTTTGAGTGTGACACTATATACCTACATAAAGGAGAATGTTTGGAAATTTCAGACAAGCATTTGGGAGACAAATGGGTCATGAGAATGAATATAACTTTGCAGCCCAGAGATCAGCCTGCAAAGCAGCCAACATACAGGGGAGCTAGCTCCCCAATGTGTTGCTTGATCTCCAGCACCTGGAACCGTAGAAATAGCTGAGTATGGCTATCTTCTCAGTGAGATCATTCTTCATCCTTGGTTGAGTTGGGATATTTTCTCCCTCTCCCAACTGAAGAGTTCCTTTGTTACTGTCAGGTCTAACCTGTACAACTTTCCCAAGTTCTGTTTATTGTTTTGATTGATGGATGGGCTTATTCACAATTCATGTTGGTCTTTTAACCCAGTGTTTTATTAGGAAGGAGCTAAGCTGGTGATATTACTCCATTACCCTCCTCTTAAGAGCAATCAGGGATGTGCCTTTTATGCCTCAGGCTTACGGATGTCTGAGGAAGAGATAGGAAAGAGAAGGAACAAACGCCAAGTCATAGCCTCCTTCTGCTCTCCCCAAAGACAGAAATCACAGGCTCCCTTGGAGTGGGGTGGGCCAGATCCCAGATCATATATCTATCAATGCCACATGTGAACCAAGCATCTTTTATATATTTAGACACCAATCACATATATACTTATGGATGACAATTCATATTTCTATAATATTTTGAGATTTTACAAAGCATTTTTCCTCACAAGACTGTGAGAAAGAGAATGCAAATATTATCCCCATTTTTAGATTCAGAGAGGTTAAAGGACTAGCTAGCTTATGGTCACACAGCTAATGAATGTTGGAGGTAGGATTAAGACTTAGGAGGCTGGGTAGTATAGTGGAAAGAACTGTGGACCTGCTAAAGTTCAGGAAATTTCAGGTTTAATTCTGTCTCTGGAATTTGATAACTATATAAGTAGGGAAAATCAATGAATTTCTCAGTCACTTAACCATACTCATCTATATAATAAGAATGTTGATAATATTTTACCTATTACGAGGCTCAAATGATACACTATATCTCAGTTATTGCCAATTATAATGTCAGCTATTATTGGTGGTGGTGGTGTATTCTCAAATCACCTGTCCAACACTTTCTAACATACAGCCTCTCAGAAACATCAATAATAATAATTCCCACTATGTAGTGTAGTTCTCAAAATAAACCTATGAGGAAGAGAGTACACATTTTATATCCATTTTAGAGATGAGAAAATTGAGTCTCAGAGAGATGTAATGACTTGCCCAAAGTGACACAGATAATAAGTGGCAGCCTTGGGCACGATCTCAGGTCAAGGTTCTTTCCTCTTCATGTGTTGCCTCCAAGTCCAGGCACACCCTGGGCCCTCGAAAATGATCACCCCTTAAGTGGTGCCATTTTGGGGCGACCCTGAATAATTTATAACAAAACAGGGACCACAAAGATGAGAATTTTCTCAAATTAAAAGAATGTATATCTATTTTCTTTTTGTTGATGCCTTTTGCTTTTAATAACATTTTTTAAAATTATATCCCTTCCCTGTCCCTTACCCAGCAAGCTTTTCTTTGAAAGAAAGGGCTGGTGGGGGGAGGGGAGGACATGTCTGGAAAACTAACCAACACATCTACCTCATCTGTGTATGGGACATTTCTAACCCATCATCTAGCCCCTCTGCATTGAGCAGACAATGGTGTGGACATTTGTTTTTCTATAATCACATTCTGAAGCTTGCCTTGTTGCCCTCTGTATGTTGCCCCCTTGGCAGCCACCTCCCTTCTTTCCTCTTGTCCCATCTCTGATCTCAGGCACTGCTGTCACTCACCTCTCGCTGGCAGGCTACCTGGTGAGACAGCTCTAGGAGAGCAAACAAGTGTGTCTTCACGTTTATGTCCTCTAAGGACTCTCTGAGGACCAATCCATAACAGTAAAAGAGAAATTTCTGGATGTTCAGGGAGGAGGAAAAGAGAAGTAAGAAGATTCTGTTAGCCAAGTTGTGGGCCAATGAGCAACCCCATTCTGGTCCCAACCTCCATGAGGGGAAGGACGGCAGAAGGCACAAAGTAGACTAAACTGGACAAGAGCACTAGCCCCTTCGATCTGTCTTCATTACGTTTCCCTACACACCCCAACCTATCCTCCATGTCTCATCCCCGTAGGACCCGTAGGAAAGCCAGGGAGGCCAGTTGTTGGCAGAGGCGAGGAGAGAGAGTGTTCTAGGCAAGGGGAACAGCTAGTGAAAAGGCGAGGAGTCGGGAGACAGGGAGTCCTGTGGGCGCAATAGCAAGAAAGGCCGGTGTAGCTGGATCATAAGTAAAGGGGAATGAAGTATAGGAAGACGAGAAAGATGGCGAGGGGCCAGGTTGTGGAGGGCTTTAAAATATATCTAATATAAGAGATCACATTTGATTTTATATTTTGATAGGGAGTGATTTGACTTCATTAAGCAGGAGGTAGGGGCGACGTGGTCAGATCTGTGCTTTAGGAAGATCGTTTTGGCAGCTGAGTGGAGGATAGGCTTGAGTGTGGAAACACTCAAGGCTGAGAGACCAAGCCCATGCCTCTTGTAGCAGTCTAAGTGTGAGGTGATAAGGATCTGTGCCCCCGGTGGTTGTAATGGGAGCAAAGAGAAGAGGCATATACAAGAGATATTGTGAAGGGAGAAATAGCAAGATTTCACAACAGACATGGGATAAGTTTGCATGAGGAATGGACGATGACACCTAGCATGTGCCAGGAGTACAAGGAAAATAGTGTCTTTGACAGAAATGCGGAAGTTGGGAAGAAAAAAAATTGTCTTTAACTTTATCCCATTCTCATTTTTTGGAGCTGACTATACATTGAAGTGGGTCAGTCTAGAGATGGTATAATTGCTCATTTTTTCATCTTTATCCTCATAATTTTGCAACCAATGGTTTCCTGTCATTTCCTTTTCATATGCTTTTGGATTTTCGCCTTGGCAGCACTTTCTGGTTCTTCTCTTAGCTCTCTGCAATATCTCTCACATACTAACCTTTTCTTGATTCAAATAACCACCACCTGAATGAGGGCCATTATTACCTCTTCCTTGGACTACTACAGAGGCCTCCTGGTTGGTCTGCCTGCCTCATGTTTCTCCTCTCTCTGATCCATCATCCACATATCTGTGAACATATTAGTCCTAAGTATAGGTCTAAATGTGAGCCTTCCTCTTTCTCCATACTTCTAACACTATTATTCAGCTGCCATCTTTTCCTGGGACTTCCCTTCTCAGACCGGAACAATCATCTACCATGCCAGTTCCTTCCTGTCACCGATGAGTTCTTTCTGGGGCCTCCATTTTGAGGATAGCCCAGGCCTATTCATTCCTCTCCCAGTGCACATTGCTGAGTTCTTTCTGGGCCCTCCAGTTTGAGGATAGGCCCAGGCCTATCCATTCGTCTCCCAGTGCACTTCAGACTGCAGTCACGTTGCTGCCCAGATATCTTCTCTCTCTCCCTCTCCCACCTGTCCTTGTCTTTTCAGCTCCCTTTTATGTGCTGTCTTCCCCCATTAGAATGTAACCTCCTTGAGGGCAGGAATTGTCTTTGTTCTTTGTTCATATTCACCCTATATGCCCAGCACAGAGACTGGTATGCATTAAACACTCAATAAATGATTGTTGTCTTCTTGCCTTGCTTTGCCCAATAAACTCCAACATACAGACTTCTCTGTTTGGTCTTTAAAACCCTTTACGGCCTGCTCCCACCTTTGCAGCCACAGCACACACTGTTCCCCTTCAGATACCCTATGTCCCAGCTACTCTGACCTCCAGCTGTTTCTCATACATACCATTCCATCCCCTTTCTTTGCCTTTGCACAGGATCCCTAAAATGCACTCCCTCCTCACCTATGAATCCTTTGAATCCTTACTTTCCTTCATATCTCAGTTCAAATATCTCCTACATGAGACTGTTCCTGATACCCCCAGCTTCTAGGTTCCACCCTCCCCCAAATCGCCTTGCATTGTTTTTACCTACAGAATTTAAATTAATAAAAAATAAAGACTGTTTAATTTTTGTCTTTGCATCCCTGCCCTCAAGCATAGTCACTAGAACATAGTAGGCAATTAATTTATTAATTGATTTTGAAGAAATTATTCAACATAAAGAGGCGTGAGGCTTCTGAGTAATCTACCAGCCTTTCATCTCTTTCATTTCTCAATCTCAAACGATATTTTCCAACCTATTCGTCACTGTCTCATATCTATATTCATAAATCAGTCATTTGAGTGTATGTTGACTAGATTTGGAAAGTTTTATTTGTCTCTGGGACTAAACTCAAAGACCTTCCAGCTTGCTGCAATTTGCTGTAGCCTGTGTACTCTTCTGACAAAGTTTTCAAGGACCCTGGGTCACCTCTGTGCCATGAAGAAACATCAGAGGGCCAAGCTTAGAGTGCTATTTAAATTGTGGAAATAATGCTCCCATACTGGCTGCCCAAGCCATAAGAGACTCTAAGAGCAGAAGTTGCAATCCAGGGATAAGGGAGGTGTGGACAATGACATGGTAGGCTGGAGGGAGCTGTTTAGGGGAGCAGGTTATATTACTCGGCCCTGGCAACAACATACTCGACCTGCAATCAAGGTTGAACTACTGTGAAATGATAACCTTTTCAAAAGCTGTCTCCGTGCATGTCTCAAATAGAAGTTCCTTCTACAGCTAGATCATCCTTTCCCTCTCTATGGTACCCTTCAACTATATTCAGGCACTCTATTTCTGATTTGGCAACTAAGCCTTCTCTCAGGGAACGTTCCATCCTTAGTTATTGACTCTTCAGGGTGACTGTCCCTTTTCAGTCTCTCCTAGAATCCTTGGCATTTAGAATTTTATCTATTATCTGGATATCCCAATGACATCTTAAACTCATCACATCCAAAAGCGTAATTCAACATCTTCTCTCACTATAGCTTTTCCTTTCTCTGATTTCCCTATTTCTATTAATGATCCCATTAGCCTTCCAGTCATCTATGCTCAAAACCTCATAGTAATCCGTGACTTCCCTTTCTGTCTCACCCTACATCCAATTGTGTCCTATCAATTTCCTACATTTAGAATATCTCCAGGATCTGCCCCTTGATCTCTACACACACTGCTACCATTTTACTTCAAACCTTCATTCTCTCTCATTCAGACTCATAATAGCTACCTAACTGGCCTTTCTCTCTCTCATCTTTTCCTTCTCTGGTGCATCCTTCCTACAGGTACAAAAACATTCTTCCAAAGCACAAGTCTTAGCTTAATTTATTCATGTTGCTTTTCTGTCCCTGCCACATTTTACCTTGTGTCAAATTTATTTGCATACATATTGTGTGTTGCCCTAATAGAGGGAAGAATTTACTATTATTTTTAAAATCTTCCCATTTGCAACACCAAGCATGGTTCATTGTACATAATAAATAGGTTCTTAATATTTATTTGTTGAATTGAATTAAGTTATAATAATCAATTACCAAGCATTTGTTGAGTAACCATTTTGTGTCAAGCACTGTGTAGAGTGGGAGGGAGATGGAACAAGTATAAAATTAAAACAGTGTCAGCCCCCAGAGGAGCTTATCTTTTAACAAGTGAGACAACACGTAAATAAGTATATATAAAATATATCCAAAACAAATACAAAATAATGGTTTGGGGGTTTCACTAGCAGCCAAGGCATAAGATAAGTCTTCAGATAAAAGGTAACCTTTCAGCAAAGTTTTGTTTTTCCTATGTTAGTGCTTTTTTGCTTCTCTCCTAGATTATCCTTTATGTCTATGTATTTGCATTCTCATTCAGTTATTTTCTCCTGTTTCTTTGGCAAGACTTGTCACTGTAGACAAGTTTTTCTACTCAGCCAATTATTTCTGCTTTGCAGGAAAAAATTCTGTTTTCACAATTTTTATATGTCTTTAAACCACCCAGGGACATCCTGCTGTGGTTCCATGCCCTTTTGGAAATTCACAGGATCCTCTGCCTCATCATATGTTGATTCATTTTTCTTTGTCTGGGAATATTTATTCATAGATGTCTGGACTAATTGAACTAATTTGGAGGTTATATTCCTTTGTGTTATTAATAGCTTTCCTGGTGGCTGCTTGCTCCAGAGATATTTTCTTTGGTAATTTAAGTTTCTTTCCCCTATTACTCACTTTCTGACTCTTTCCCCTTTCATTGTGAACTTCAAAGCTGCCTCAGCTTTCTCCCATGCTGGCTAATTCATGTTTCACTGGCTTGTCTCTGCCACAAGTCTCCAAGTGACTTCTTAGGGGATAAAACTGATACCTTATGGATGCTAGTCCTCTTTTCCTTAGGTTTAGTAGAGTGTTACATTCTCGCAGTCTTGCCCTGGTGTTCTCCCTCAGTTTACTAGATGACATCATTTGCACCACAAAGCATTGTTGTCCTAAAGGCCCAGATAGATCAAGCTTCTGCCTTCTGATTTGGGAGCAGGGAGTAAGGTTATGAAAGGAGAGAAATGTGAGCAAAATTAAGTTGTATTGCAAACCTACAAGCCTTTGTCTCAACTGGTTCAGTCCCGCCAGCAAGGGAATTAACCTTCTCTGCTGTTAGTTCACTGAGTTGTTACCTCCTTAGGGTTCTTGATGTTATAAGCCTTGGAGACATCAAATATTGCATTACCTCTTGCCCATAGTTCCTATTTTGGAGAAGCTTGAGAGGTTGTGAGGATTGGAGAATGTGTCTAATTTTCTGTCTCGTTTGATCACATAACCCAAAATTGAGCAGAATATTGAAAGAAACAAGGGATTCTAAGAAGAATATGTGACAAGAGAATGCATTCCAGGCATGGAAGAAAACCATTGGAAAGGTACAGAGACAAAAGATGGAGTGTTGGGTGAGAGGAACAGCAAGCAGGCAAGTTGGCCCAGGCCACAGAATGCAAGAAGGTAAAAAATGCATAGTAAAATTGGAAATCCAGGTTAAGACGGGTTTAAAAGTCAAACAGCTTATCCTAGTGGCAATAGGGAGCCATTGAAGTTTACTAGATAGAAGAGTGACAAGGTTAGATCTGTGCTTTAAGAATATCATTTTGGCAGCTCGGTGCAAGAAAGAGTGAGGACAGACCTGAGGCAGGGAAACTAATACTCTAGATGAGAGAGGAGAAGGACCTGAACTAGGATGTCCACTATGTGAATGGAGAAAGGAGTCAGATGCAAGAGATGTTGTGGAGGAAGAAACTACATTTGGAAAGTTACTGGAAATGTGGAATGAGGGACAGTGAGAAGTTAAGGATCATGCCAAGACTATGAACCCATGTGACTAGAAGAATGATGGTGCTCTTAACAAAAATAGGGAAGTTCAGAGGAGGAGTGGGTTTGGGGAGAATGAAAATTAGTTCAATTTTGGATGTGTTTGAGATGCCTATGGGACATGCAGTTTGAAATATCTAATATGCATTGGAGATTAACAATAGGAACTCAAGAGAGAAGCTAGTGCTGAGTAAATAGATTTAGGAGTCCTCCGCCCAGACATGATCATTAAATGGGGGTGAAGTCACTAATAGAGAGTGCATAGAAAGAAACCGAGACTGGGGACATGATATGAAAGATAAGCCAGCAAAGGAAACTGACAAGTAGGCGGACAGGTTGAAGATCCAAGGGAAGCTAGTGCCATGATGACCCAGAGAAAATAGAATGTGCTATAAGAAATAAAGATGTAGTTTCAGAGAGACCTGGAAAGACTTATATAAACTGATGCATAGTGAAATTAGCAGAACCAGAACAATTTATATGGTAATATCAATACTGTAAAAATGAATAATTCTGAAAGGCTTAAGAATTTTGCTCTGCCAAATAATCAACCATGATTCTAGAGGCCTGTT
>CM053622.1:75494144-75525909 GCA_028646595.1 Phalanger gymnotis | reverse complement strand
TTCCTTCCTTCCTTCCTTCCTTCCTTCCTTCCTTCCTTCCTTCCTTCCTTTCTTTCTTTCTTTTCTTTCTTGTGAACGAGGTGAGGGTGAGAGGGAGAAAAGAATAAATGTATGAAAAGAGGAAGAGAAAGAGCAAGAATGCTCAACAGTGTCAATTGCTGCAGATAGTTTGAAAAGGATAAGGACTCGGGGCAGCTAGGTGGCGCAGTGAGTAGAGCACCGGCCCTGGAGTCAAGAGGACCTAAGTTCAAATCTGGCCTCAGACACTTGACACACTTACTAGCTGTGTGACCTTGGGCAAGTCACTTAACCCCAATTGCCCTGCCTTCCCCATTGCAAATAAATAAATAAATAAAATGTAAAAGAAAAAGAAAAGGATAAGGACTGAGAAAAGGCCAGACTAGGCAATTAAGAGGTCATTGGTAATTACTCACACACATTTGAGTAATAACCAACAATTATGTAGGGCTCCAGATTCATATAGTGCTTTCCTGTTAATAATCCTGCAAGGTAGAGAGTATATGTATCATTATCCCCATTTTGAATCTGAGGAAACAGGCTCAGTGAAGTTAGTCTGACTTGTCCCAAATTGACGGCCAAAAAGTTGTAAACTCAGGCTTTCTGACTTTAAGATAATGGTGTCTTTCTTCCTATCTCTGTGCTTTTATGCACCTGATTTTCCCCACCTAGAACACCTTTCCTTCTCCCCTCTATCTAAATCCAACTAACCTTCATGGCCCCAAGTTTCACTTTCTCCAAAAAGCTTTTCTGGGCTACAATTGCCTTCGATGACTCTCTGTCTCTATCATTTCTACAACATTTACAATCCATGCCACATCATGGAACGTTTAATTATGTCCTACCTTTTATTGTTCTCTCCTTGTTTTTCTGTGTGTTTTGTCTTCCCAGATAAACTGGTAGTTTTCTAAGGGTAGGACTCAGGCCTTCTTCTTCTCCATGCTCTCTTCCTAAGTTCCTTTGCCTTCCTGTCCCTCCATTTCCTAATATAGGGCCGGGGCCAGGCACACAGGAGACTCTCAATACTTGGTGTTTGATTAGGCCTCCAGCCTTACCACTTACCTTGTCCAGGGTATTTGTAGATTCTGTCATTATGGAAATGAGATCCTGGAGATAGGTGTCAAAAATCCCTAATGAGATGAACTCTGATTCTACCTGTGGGTCAAGCACATGCATCATAACAATAATTAGCATTTATATAACATTAGTACTATATGGCACTTACAAAATGCCTTATGCATACTATCTCATTTGAGCCTCACAATAGCCCTGAGAGGTAGGTGCTATTATTGTCCCAGTTTTACATATGAGGAAAAAGAGGCTGAGAGAGGTTAACTGACTTGCCCAGGGTCACACAACTAGCAAGTGCTTGAAATGGGATTTGAAGTCAGGGCTTCAAGACCAGTGATCTGTCCACTATTCCATCTACCCAGGTGCCCACTAAGCAAGTGCTTTAGAGCCTTGGCTATCACTAGGAATCTCTGGGAGGCTATGCAAAGTCAAGCTGCCTTTTTCAATTTTTTTCCTTTTCTGCTAAAGCACCTACTTTGCCTTCTCTTTGTTTACTATTTTGTTTAGCCCTTGTCAGTTGTGTCTGACTCTTCATGACCCCTTTAGGGGTTTTCTTGGGAAAGATACTAGAGATGTTTGCCATTTCCTTCTCCAGCTCATTTTACAGATGAGGAAACTGAGGCAAACATGGTTAAGTGACTTGCCCAGGGTCACACAGCTACTATGTGTCTGATGCCAGAACCCAGGTCATCCTGACTCCAGGTTTGGTAATCTAACCTCTACACCACCTAGCTGTCCAACACATCATCTTAGTCCCCAAGAACTCTAAGTACGAGACCTGAAAGGGACCTGGGAAAGATGTGACCTAGCCCAATCTCCATAATTTTTAAGGGAGAGAAAATTGAGGTCCAGAAAAGGGAAGAGACTTCCTCCAGAGTCATAGACACACCAGGACTAGGATTCTGACTCTAAGTCTAACACTCTGTGCATGACTTGCTGTGCTGCTCCTTAGTCTTAGCCTGAAAAATACTCAACATTCTCAAGTTGGGTGACAATAGGAAACTGGTTGGAAGCTGATTAGTCCATGAAGCAGATGCAGAGGAGGAAAAGCACATAAATGTTGTCATACCCTATACACTCAGCCTCATGATCCCTATTCAGTTCCAAGAGACAGCTAAGTGCCTGCTAGCCCATATAAATCATTATCTCCCTCCTGCCTTCTATTTCAGGGTGCATTTCTTTTGCCCTAATGCCCTTGGAAAGGTAGCTGACACACCAGATGGCAAGATGCTAAAAGATACTGATGGACAAGAACATCAGGCTGGAGTTAATAAAGATGAATGTAAAGTCTTACATTTGGATCCAAAACACCAACTTCACAAGTAGAAGACAAGAGAGAAATGTTTGGATAACAAAAGCAAGCTAGGAGCTTTGGTGGGCTGTAAGTTCAATACAAGTCAATACTGTAATAAGGCAACAAAAAGGGTTAGTGTAATCTTGACCTGAATTAAGAGATGTATTGCTTATAATGGACCCTGGAAGACCACATCTTAGAGAATAATAGAAATTTTGAGTTGGAAATATTTTCTAGTCCAACCTATTCTTGAAAAAAAAATCTCATTAAAACACCCTCCTCTGGATACTGAGCAGTATACCAATCTCTTTCCCAAACCATGGCACACAGTAGTGATCCTGATACTCCAGATATAATATGAGCAGGGCAAAGTATAACAGAACTTCCACTTCTTTATCCCGGGAAACTATTCTTATCCTTCAGGTCAAGACCATATTTGCTCTTTGGGCTAGCATATCATACTGTTGGCTTATATAGTTGCCAAAAGTAAGAACAAAAACAAAGAAGAAAACTTCAGTTTCTTAGTTGGTAACCCAGAGGGAATTAACCTGTCCAACTTAGCAAGGCTGGTACCCGAATGATAGTCACAAACTATGCTGCTAGACACAGACTCCTTAGTCTTTCCACCTTGACCTAATATAGCATGTGTTACTGGTGTAGCCTTCAAAAACCCAGGGTCAAGTTCACGCCATAATGAGATGTTAGAAAAGAACTTTAGTATAGGCTTGAGGACAGCAGAGTCTAGGCAGAGGTTCCCAAAGTGGGTGATACCACACCCCAGGGGGAGCTGGAATGATCCAAGGGGGTGGGAGTAGCCTCAGGTGCAATTGGGGGCATTGAATAAAAATAAGGGGGTGGTGGAAGCACAAGGAAAGAAGGGAAGATAAGAAAATTTTGAAAAACCATTTGTGTATGTTTCATTTCATGTGTAACAGAGTTAAAGTCATAGTGATTACATTATTTTCCAAATAAACACATAAAATGCAAGTTATAACCAATCAATGGTCAAGTCTGCTGACAGGTCTTAACAAGCAAGAGTTGGCAAGTGAGTGTCCGGAAGTCCAGCATGCATTGGCAGGAATATGTGCATGTAATGACTTGTTTACAATAAAATACTATACAACTACATGACATAATATTGGGTCATCAAGATTTCAATGCAGGGAAAAAAACCCACAAATTTATAATAAATTATTAAATTTAAGATGCATTGTTTTTCTGAAAAAAAAACTTACATTTTTTTGAAATGACACAAATTTCATTGAAAAAAACTGTTAAAGGGTCAAAGAAAGTCGATTTCGAGGGGTAAGTGGGGGAGTAGTCTCTTTTTTTGAAAAGGGGGCGGTAGGCCAAATAAGTTTGTGAACCTCTGGTCTAGAGGGAAAAGTACTGGTTGTAGATCACTCCTGGCTCTACCACTTACTCGCTGTGTGATCTTAGGCAAGTCCCTTTAAGTTATCAACCCCAATTTCTTCATCTGTGAAATGGGGACAACAACATTGTAGTACTTACAGCATAAGATTTTATTGAAAAAAAATAATTTGTATATCTTAATGAGATATATAAGTTATTATTATCATCTATAAAATGAAACTAATAATATTTTATTTCCATGAAGGTAAGGGATTAGATGACATAGCCATCTGAGGGCCTTTCCTCCTCAATTTTGTGAAATGACTGAATATCATACCTCTGAGGATTATCCACACAGTGACTTCACTTTATGAATATAGATAATTGAGCTCTCTTACCCTAAAATTGCTTTATTTTTATTTATTTTCTATGCATCTCATTTATTATTTATTTGTTTGTTTTCCATGTATCCTATCCTTCCCTATCTACAAACATTCTATTTGGCACCAAGAGAAGGAACTCTTGTCTCACTTCTGGTTTTGCATTCCTAATGCTTAACATTTGAGGAGAAGGGTGTCTAGAGCTATAATTTCATTTGTGGTTAGAACTCCCATTGAGGAAACTCCTTGTACCAATGAAAACTTCTTACAATTTACAGTCTTATATTAGTTGGTGTCACAGGTGCTCCAAGTCTGAGGAATTTGCCTAAAATCACATGGCCAGTGTGCATCAGAGGCGAAACTTCAACCCGGGTCTTCTCAAATGTGAGGCTGAGGCTGAGACTAACTCTTTATCCACTATCCCACATTGTCTCTCCTCTGGTAGACAGAAAGAAGTTAATAAATGCTTGTTAATCGATTGAGCGGTTCTCTACATATGGAATCAAGCACCATCTGAGGCAGAAACAGCCACACAGTCAAATCATAGTTTCTAAATTGGAAGGTACCTTTGAAGTCATATAGTTGTGCAAACCCATCATTTTGCAGATGACAAAATTGAGGCCCAGATGGGAGAAATGACTCACCCAAGGTGACACAAGCAGTGAATAGGAGAGCTGGCATTCCGATCCAAATCTCTGAGCTCCTTTCTGTAGACCATGCTCTGCCCTTTAGTCGCCTCTCTGAGCCTCACTGAGCTCTCCTTCTGTTTAGCCACAACTTGGATATCTCCTGAACTTATTTATAGCAAGAATGTCAATATGGCTACAGATCAGTTCCTACTGTTATTATCAGCTTGTTAGTCACTGGACAAAGATCACACATCAACTGTACTAACAGTTAAATTAATGTTGGTGCAAGTCTAAAAATGGTGCAGCAGCCGCTCGTGTTCCCTTTCCCACCATTCTACCACAGTCCTTATAGAAGTGGATAGTGGGTCATTTGGGCTTCATGGTCACCAAGGCCAAAAAATTGTCATGCAGCCACATCCAACTCTTTGTTACCCTGTGGACCATATCATCCCAGTTCTATCCATGGGGCTTTCTTGTCAAGGATACTGGAATGATTTGCCATTTCCTTCTCCAGAGGCAAGCAGAGGTTAAATGACTTGCCCAGGATCATACAGCTAGTAGGTGCCCGAGGTCACATTTGAATCAGGTCTTCCTGACTGCAGGGCCAACGCTCTATCCACTGAGCCTTCTAGCCGCCTCATAAAAATTAATTAACTATTTTCGAAATTCTGATAAGGAACTAGGCTGATCTTCAGAGAGCTGGCTGTCCCTCACCTCTTAGAGGTCCAACCATGGGTGTCTCACATTGCTCTGTCCTGGACCCTCTTCTCTTCTCCCACTGTACTACTTCATTGGGTGATCTCAAATTCTCAAATCTCAGATTCTCAAATCTAACTTTCCTGCCCCAAATTCTTTACTGATCTCTAATCTCCTATCTCCAACTGCCTTTCAGACATCAATCAGGATGTACAGTAGACATCTTAAACTCAGTATGTCTAAAACCAAAATCATTATCTTTCCCCCTTTGGGTAGGTAGGTGCCACAGTGGATAGACTGCCAGGGCTAGAGTCAGGAAGATCTGAGTTCAAATCCAGCCTCAAACACTTGCTAGATGTTTGACCCCGGGCAAATCACTAAACCCCGTTTGCCTCAGTTTCTTCATCTGTAAAATGAGCTGGAGATGGAAATGGCAAACCACTCCAGCATCTTAGCCAAGAAAACCTCAAATGGGGTCATGAAGAGTCGGACGTGATTGAACAACAGTAACAACAAAACACTCTTGCCCCTCCTGCCTTCCCTGTTACTGTGGAAGGGAACATCATCCTCCCAGTGCTTGAGGCTCACAACCCAGGAGTCGTCCTAGATGCCTTACTCTGTCTCACCTTGACACCCTAGTCCAATCTGTTGCCAAGGCCCGTAGACTTTCCCTTTGCAACATCTCTTGACTACTCCCCCTTCTTTTCTCTGACAATGCCACCTCTCTAATGCAGGCCATTATCATTTCATGGCTAATTATTACAATAGCTGCTGGTGGGTCTGCCTGCCTCAAGTCTCTCCCCACTCCAATCAATCCTGCATTCAGCCACTAAAATAATTTCCCTAAAACACAAATGTGCTCTCCCTCCTACCCCCACCCTACCCTCACCCAATAAACTCCAGTGGCTTCCTGTTGCCTCCAGAATCAAATACAATGATGTTCAAAGACATTCATAACCTAGCCCCCTCCTCTTCCTCCAGTTTTCTTACACTTGACTCCCTGACTCCGGTGACATTGGTCTTCTGGTTGTTTCACAAACAAGACACTCCATCTCTCAGTTCCAGGCATTTTCTCTGGCTGTCCCCTCAGGCCTGGAATGCTCTCTTTCCTCATCTCTGCCTCCTGGCTTACCTGGCTTCCTTTAAGTTTCAGTTAAAATCTTACCTTCTATAAGAAGCTTTTCCCAACCATTCTTAATTCTAGCTTCTCTCTTTTAATTATTTTCTATTTATGCTGTATATAGCTTGTTTACACATATTGCTTTGCTTGCTGTCTCCCTCATTAGACTGAACTCCTTCAGGGTAGGGACTGGTTTGCTTTTTGGGTTTTTTTTGTCATTTGTTTTTCTCGTTTTATATTTACATAGTAAGTATATAATAAATGTTTAATAACTAACCGACTTATTGTTTGTCCTTTGTTTTCAAAGAGGACCAATAATATCACAGACTGGTGTCTTGACTCCTGCATGAATTGGATTTAAGTGAGGCAGAGTTGCACAAAGTCGTAAACCTCCCTCTTTCTTCCAAAGTCATTGAAATCTAATGACAAGACAAAAGTCAGGACAACTAGTAATGTCCTGGGATGCAGTGGATGACCTTGGCAACTTTGATGTCTGACCAAGCTCTAAGAGCTCCACAGCGCCTGCTTCAGCTGCTTTCATGGCCATTGGAACAAATCGTTCTCACCCGTCATTCTGTTAGGGAAGTTTTCACATGCTTGGGGTAGGCATCCCTAACTCATTGAAGGATTTGAGGCCTGTCAGTTGCCCTCAACTTGGTTTAGCCTGGCTGCTGAGATGGTTTACCAGGGTGTGGCCTCTGAGCATGCTACAGCTTCTTGGAGCCACAGATGAGAGTCGAGTGCCAGGTAGACACCTAGATGGATGAGCAGCCCTGAAAAAGCCTCATCGAGCCTTCACACCGGATGGGCTAGTCCTCCTTGAACACCCTATGTACCACAACCGACTGACTACCAGACTCTACAATCTGCTGCTGGCATAGCCTCTAAGAATGCGGGGTTACCACCATAGCAGTAACAATACCATTTATCATTTAGAAGGTGCTTTGAGGCCTACCATGAGCTTTCCACAGAATACTTCAGTGAATCTTCACAAAAACTCTGCAGAGCAAGTAGTACAAATAGTATTATTTCCATTTTGTGCATGAGGAAATTGAGGCTCAGGAAGATTCAGAGACTTGCGCAGGATCACACAGTTAAAAAAGCACCAGAGTCAAGATTTGAACTGAGAAGCCTGCAGAAAATGACCCGTCTATGTGAGCCAAGGAGGATGGGCTGATTGGGAGCTTACAGGCAGTGTCTGAAATTGAATCACATCCTTTCTCAGTCCTTTGGCTCAGACCTGGTCGTATCTTAGTTCTATCTAGAAGCTAAGGACAGTGGTACAGATAATTGAAAGGGGAAGAAAAGGGTTGGGTCATCTAAAATACTGAATTTGCTTCCAAATCTTAGGACCAGATTTAGTGCTAGAAGGAACCTTGGAGGTCATCTTGTCCAAACCCTTTCATTTTTTAGATTAGGAAACTGAGGTCCAGAGAGGGAGAAAGGCTTTTCACAAGGTCACATAACTACCAAGGCCTAGAATTTAATGTTCCCCATTCCTCATTACAGACAAGGTTTGAAAGAACTAATAGAAAGAAAGCAGGACCTAGGCTCCTTTTCTCTCCTCTTTGGCTAGCTTTGCCCTAGAAATATTCACTTTTCACAAAAGGTGCTCAAAATATATTTTAAATAGTGCTGATTGAAGAAAGCCTGGGGAATCATGCAATTTTAAAAGGGTTACCTCTGTGATGGATTCTTGACATGATGCTGCTCCATTGGGAAGGCAGCATGCCATTTGGGGAAAAGGCACTAGGCAAATATTGATAATTTGCTAGGAGACCTTGGGAAAGTGATTTAATCTTTCTGTGATTCAGTTTCCTCATCTGTAAAATAAGGGGGATGTACTAGGTGCTCTCTAAGGTCCTTTCCAGTGCACAGACTATATAATCCAGCTCCCTTGTTTAGTCAGACTAAGCTATTGACTGAATATGTGACCTAGAGCCTTAAACTCTTAATGTGAAAATGCAGGGACTGGACCAAAGGAATTCTAAAAGCCTTTCCAGCACTTAGATTCTCTTCTTTCATCTGAGCCTCTCCCAGCATTGGCTGCCTCTGATGGGGGGCTTCCTGATCCAGCATTCCGCCTTAGCCTCCACTCACCAGCCTGTCAATATTACTTAGCAACCAGTATTGTCAAGTGTTCTAAGGATTGCTGTATCGAGAGATTGGGCCAGTTGTACTTGACCCCAGAGGGTAGAGCTGTGAGCAGCTATGGAAACAGCAGAGGCAGATTGTGATTCAGTGTAATGATCTAAGCTATGCCCAATGAAACAAGGCCTCAGGAGGGCCATGATATTACAGAAAACCTCTCCCAGCCTCTAGAGGTTCACCAGCAAGGCTTTCCCATCCAGGCTTGTTCTCCATAACTGGAGGATTTTAGGCAGAAGCGGGATGACTTCTTATTAGGGATGTTATAAACCACATTCATGCTTTGGGTAAAAAGAACTAGATGCTTACTGAGCTCCCAGTAATCCCTGGCATTCTAGGATTCTAGGGGCAATGAGGTGGTGCAGTAGACGGAGTGCTGGATCTGGGGTCAGGAAGAACTGAATTCCAATCCCGCCTCAGATACTAGCTGTGTGACCCTTGGCAAGTCATTCAACCTCTACCTGCTCAAGTTTCTTCATCTGTAAAATGGGATAATAAGAGCATCTACCTCCCAGAATTGAGGATTAAATGAGATAATATTTGTAAAGCATTTTTCAAAACTTAAAGAATCATATAAATGATAGCCATAGTTATTATCCTATAACTGAAAATGTACAGAAAAGCTAAGACACAGGCCAGGAAAGTTTGGGTGGAGGAGGAATAAGCCTGGGATTCATGAATATGCCAAGGGGGAAAGTTCAGAGAAGGGAGTCTAGGGTTGGGGGAAGGCAGCCAAGGAGGTGAGTCAAGCCAAGCCAAGCCTTTAACCTACCTCCAGATAATCTGGTATGTGACGCCGGATAGACTCCAGCACCAAAGTCTTCTCAATATAAGTCATTGATTGAATTCTAGTCACCAGTAACTGCTCCCGGGAGGGCTGGGCATTGAACAGATTTTCAAAGGTTGATTTGCTATCCAGTTCTGAAGTGGAAAGACATAAAAACAATGATAATAGCTTGTATAATTTAAAGCTGAAAGGGGCCTTTGTGGAACGCTTAATTCAATCCCTTCATTTTTACAGAATAAAAAAGTTAAAGTCAGGGAGGTAGACATAACTCAGCCAAAATCACACAACTGACGAGTGTTGGATCCAGTATACAAACCCTGGTCTTCTGACTCAAAATCCATTACATTTTCCCCACTATGCCATTAATACCAATTTAATAATATTTATTAAGTACATCCTATGTTCAAAGGTTTCCACAAAATCCTGCTCTGATGGCTCATCATGCTATGGTGGAGATGACCCTAGGCTCTAGAAAGCTATTTTACTGGAACGCAAGCTCTAGACTGCATTCTAGCATGCTGGAAAAGTTTTAAATATGGCCCCAGTAATCAACCAAGTCATTCTCGGAGGACTAACCTCGCTCATTATAGAAAGGGTACATTACCAGGAGGTTGGTCACCTAATGATGAAACTTTTTGATCATGCCAATTCATAAAACAATTTAAAATGGCTATTAAAAATGCCCCACTGTTGTGTGCAGTTCCTTCACATTCTGTGGTGATGGTGTCAGAGTGACAGAAAAAGCAACAGAAAGTGATAAGAATCACACCGGTTTTAGCCTGTCAAAAAAACTTCACTTGGACTGTTGGTGCTCTAAAGATAAGATCCTTGTCCAATGACGAATGGGTGGATGTATCAATGGAGGAACTGAATGCTAGTGGTTTGAAACTCTTGCTATAAATGAAACCAGAAGGAAAAAAGAAGTGGAAGCTAAGTGGAAGGATGGTTCGTGATTACTCCTTGGAGAGGCAAATAAAGGAGTTGGTGGAGTGGGTTATTGTATGCTCAAAAGCTACAAGAAATATTACTTCCTGGGACACTTGGCAATTTCATATTTCACTACTCATGATACATATTTTCAAAATTAGCATCATGAAAAATAGAGGCACCAGCCTCTGTTCCTTACGATGAAAGGGTAGAAAAATTTTACAAAGAACTTAAAACACTCCACATCAAGTCAACATCACTGATACTTGATAATTTCAATACAAAGGTGGGAAAAAGTGAGGATAAGGAGAAGTGTATGGGAAAGTTGTTGTTTTCCGTCTTCATTTTCAAAGACGACCAATGACATCACAGGGTGATATCTTGAATTGCATGAGAATTATATTTAAGTGGGGCAGAGTTGCACAAAGTCATCAGCCTTGCTTTCTCTTCCAGAGTCATCAAAGTCCAGTGACAGAACACAAGAGAGACAGCTAGCTATAGCCCCAGAAGCTGGATGACCTTGGCATCTCTAATGCCTGACCAAGCTCTAAGCCCTCCATTGCACCTGCTTCAGCAGCCTTCACGGCCATTGGAACAAATTGTTCTCATCTACCCATTCTACTGGGGGAAATCTTCACATGTTTGATGTAGACATCCCTCTAACTCGTCTGTGGGTTTGAAACCCATCAGTTACCTTCGGCCTGGCTTAGTTCATCTGCTGAGATGTTTTTACTGTGGTGTGGCTGCTGTGCCTCCTACAGCTTCTTGGAATCACAGGTCAGAGTTGGGTGAAAGGCAGATGCCAAAGATGGATGAGCAGCCCTAAAGAGGGCTCGGCAAGGGAGGGAAAGATACTGAAGAGATGGAAAAAAATATGGAGCCTTATTAATGCTGAAAAAGGTGACTGAAAGTACATCAATAATTACAGACCTATATACCTTCATATATAATATATATGTATGTATGTATGTGTATATATATATGTATGTATGTATGTGTATATATATATACACATGTACGTACATGGAAAAGGAATGAACAGGCTTTCATTATTTCTACATTATTTCTATCTTGCAATTAATTTGAAGCAGTTAATTGATGCAGTGGATAGAGCATAGAACCTGGAGTCAGGAAGACCTGAGGTCATATCCAGCCTCAGATAGTTAACTAGTTGTGTGACCCTGGGCAAGTCGCTTAACCTCTGTTTAGTTTAGTTTTCTCATCTGTAAAATGAAGATAGTAGTAGCATCTACTTCCCAGGATCAACTGAGAAGTTATTTGTAAAGTGCTTTGCAAACCTTAAAGAACTATATAGATGCTAGCTAATATTATTATTATTAGATCAAAGGGTCATTTCAGTATTGATTTGTGCAAGACCCTTGCCTATGCTAGAGGTAGAAAGAGACAAAACAACTTGGTCACCGACCTTAAGGATTTTATAATTCATTCATTTGAAAAACAGTGAGCGAAAACCTGTAGTGTGCAAAGCACTGTTCTAAACACTAAGGAAACATACAGTATAGGTGAGACATGGGCCTTCTAGTCTCTTGAGAAGGCAAAATAAGTATGACGTAAGCTAAGATGTGATAAAGGCAAAGGAACAATCCAAGCAAAGTGCTGAAGAAAATTTGCAGAGGGAGAGAGCACTTTCAGCTGAGGTGATGCAGAGAGAAGATCGGTGGATTCGGAATCAGATAAGAGCTCCAATCTTAGCTCTAACATTACCTGTGACCCTAGAAACGTTACCTAGAATTGATGGACCTTAGTCTCAATAGCAAGGAAACGAGACAAAGCGATCTCTGAAGTCCATTCCGGTTCCGGGTACTATGTCCTAAGATCCTAGACTTCATGGAGAAAGGGAACATTTGATGATGGTGGCAATGATGACAACGGCAATGAAGATGGTGATCTCTTGAATACATGTATGGCTTTCTTTGGATCTGGGAATTTTAACAATCTACCAGTACAGACTGGAACACAGAAATGCCTTGTCATCCCATGTGATTTTTATGCATCTCTTCCCATGAATCCTCCATAGACAATCTGACCTAACACACTGGAAGTTTCCCTCCAGATCCTTTCATATTTCCTAAGTAATGGAACAACATCTGGACCTTTCCTGAGAGAAGATTTGGATGGGGCTAGGGGTGGATGAAGGTGGATGAGGGGGACTGTGACAGAGGGAAAGGGGTGCAGACAGAAAACATTTGACTACATCATTTTGTCATGGACTGGTTTTGGTGATAGTGCTTAGCTGCCTTTGAGAAGATAATGTGACACCCTCTCCCTAAAAAGCTCCCCCTTGCCTCCCATGGTACCATGGGAGGGTATCTCCTCTCTGATTCAAAGCCTGTTGTAGAGAGCAGCAATAGTACTTATTTCATTTCCCTAGGATTCTATAATTTCATCGCTGTTGGTATCCTCTCTGATATGAACAATAAGCCTATAATATGTAAATGGTTTTTGAGAGTTACCATGATCAAAAACTTTGTCTGCATGAGATCAAACTAGTGGTGAGTTTTCTGAACTTAGGCTGCTTCTGCGTCCAATCCATCACTAGGTTATAGCATCACTTGCATTTCTATGCCACTTTATGGTTTACAAGAACCTTATGAGTTAACTTATCACTCTATGAGGAAACTGATAGCCAGACAAGTAAAGTGACTTTTCCAAGGTCATGCAGCCTGAAAGTGGAATGGTAAGGATGAGAATCCAAGTCTTCTGGCCATTAGTGTAGGGCAGGTTTCTAAGGAAGGAAATTTAAGTGCCTGGTGGCCGGTTGGTCAATGCTTCAAATTATACCTTGATGACTCTTAGACGAGAGTCAAATAACCATGGGAAATGACCAGGAAATACCACTCATCTAATGTGGGCTTGATTTGAAGGAACCTACCTGTTACTAAGTGTCTCCTTAATCTGTCTAGGTACTGAAGGCACCTATTAGAATAAAAATCCCCCTAGGAGAGAATATCACACTGAAGCCGAGAAATCGAATTTCACACTAAAGCCAAGAAATTGCGAGCATGGCATCTTCAATATTATAACCCTTCAAGTATTTGAAGAGATCAGCACATACCCACACACAGACATAAACACAAACACACTTCTTACTAGTGTCCCCAGTTTCTTTCTCCTGCTGTTTCTCCTGCTCCACTTCCAAGGTGGGAGTGAGACGATTGGACCTCCAGAAGTGGAACTTCCGTCGGGAATGAGATGGTTGTGCAACTTCACTAGCTGTCGCCAACATCGTTGAAAGTTTTCCTGTTGGCCTGCAGACAGAGGGCTGGGAAATGGTTAGTGCAATATTACATGAAGGATAGCAGATCCAGAAATCATTTTTCTGTCTGAGTGAAAAGATCTTCCACCATTTGCCATTTTCTTCTCCAGCTCATTTTACCAATGAGGAAACTGAGATAAATAGGTTAAGTGACTTGCCTAGGGTCACACAGCAAATATGAGTCCAAGACTGGATTTGAACTCAGGAAGATGAGCCTTCCTGATTCCAGGCCCAGCACTCTCTCCACAATGCCACCTAACTGCCCCAAGAGGAAGTGCAGTGAGGGACAAAAGAATGACCTCATTCCTTTCCAGGCTGCAATGTTTGTAGGACTGACACATGGAAAACAGTTTAGAACTTCTTATGTTTAATCTACGGTAAAGAGTTATGAAAAAAAGAAAAATTTATAGCAGGGATTCTTAACCAAGGATCTATGGACTATAGATTTCAGAGGGTCTGTGAGAGAGAAAACAGAATCACAGAACCTCAGAACTGAAAGAGATGTGTCATCCAGTTCACTCTGTATATGAATAGGAATTCCTTCTATCAAATTGTTCACAGGTGTCCATTCAAAAAAGAATAGCATCAGGAGTGCTAAGGTCAGTGTGAGGTCCTTTCCTAGATAGCACCAAACTTTAGAGATTTCATTTTTGGGGTTTTTTTTTTCATTTTTGTTTAGTTTTACATTAAACTAAAATCTCACTGTTCTATTTAAGACTTGCTGACGGAATCTCAAATTTGGAAGTGACCACTGAGGCAATACAGACCAACCCAAAACTGAACAAGGACGTACCTTATAACATGCAGGTCAAATGGAAAAAGAAGCCTTCAGGAGAATACGTAATAGCTGTTCTCAAGTATTCGAAGGGTTGTCATGTGTAAAAAGGATTGGTATTGCTCTTTACCTAAAATCATTATGAGAAATGGAATCCACTATTTCTCAAGGCAGCCTATTTTCCCTTAAGGCAGCTCTATATTGTCAGGAAGTTTTTTTTTTTCCATAAATCAAGCCTAAATTTGCTTCTTCACAATTTCTCCCCTATTCTCCCTTTGCAAATTCTCCTAGTTGTGTTCTATGAATCTAAATGATCAAATTAAATCTGTCTTTTCCACATGATGACCCTTTGAACACTTGAAAACAACTATGATTCTCTCCCCAAGTCTTCTCTCTTCCAGGCTAAAAATCCCCACTTCCTTTAAATGACCATCCTATGGCATGGTCTTAAGACCATTCACCATCTTGATTATCATCAGGGTGCTCTCCTGTGTATCATTAGCCTTCCTAAATAGTGCCCAGATATGATCTGATGCACTTTGTCTGGGTTGTGGTGACCAACCCATATAAACAGGCCAGATTCTTTGTTCCTGATCTTGGATTTAAACTTGTTGGCCTTGTTCTGACTTTACCAGCCCAAGAAAAATTTTCCTTGGCCAAAAAAACGGAAGTACCATAAGAGGTAAGTAGGTCCGCCTTCTTACCACTGTGTTATCTTTATCCCGACTTAGAGCCCTATGCCTTCTTGGACGCTCTTCTTTTTCCCAGCACAGCAAAAACAAAAACCCAACCAAACAATCAAAATCCCACTACTCTTTTTTGTCATCTTAAACAGTATTTGCCATCCTCAGCTCACACTGACCTTAGCACTCTTGATGCCATTCTTAGCTGGCAATACCATTCAAATGCTATTATTCTGCACAGGTCTTTTTAAAACATAACTTGGTCCCTGAGTTTCCTATGCATCCACATACATTTTGCCAATCAGCTCCTACCTCTCCTCATCAGAACTGGACTGGTTTTTAGAATTCTTTTCTTAAGAATTTTCCATCCCCCTGGTATTATTTCTCTTACAGAAGTTTAATAAAAGGGTTCCTATCCTTTCTCTAAACCAGGATTTCTTAACCTTTGTTTTTGTCATGGACTCCTTTGGAAGTGTGATAAAGCCTATGGATTCCTTCTGTGGATACTGACACTTTAAATGCATAAAACAAAATACATAGGATTACCAAAAAAAATTTATATTAAAATCTTTTTTTTTCTCACAGACCTCTTAAATCTATAGTCCATAGATCCTAAGTTAAGAATCCCTGCTATAAATCTTCCAAAATCTTCCTTTTTTCTTAATTCTTTACCCTAGATCAAACATAAGTCTAAACTGTTTTCCATGTGTCAGTCCTACAAACATTGAAAAGAACTGTCATGCTTTCCCAGGCTAAACATCCTGATTCCTTCAGTAGACCTTTGTATGGCATGGCCATACCAAGCATCCATTTGCATTGTGCATATTAGATATTTAATCAATGTTTATTGGATTGAATTAAATTGTCTTCAGTCTTCTCCCTCATCATCCTAGTAACTATATTCTCTGTCTACTCTCCTGTTTGTCTATGTCCTTCCTAAAATGTGGTTCCCAAAACTGAAGACAATAGTGGAGGATTATGGGTGTGGAATGCTACATATGGAGTCAGACACAGCTGCTTTGTTTGTTGATTTTGCATAACTGATTTTGTTCCTATCAAGGGAGGATTAAGTTCAGGGAGTTGGAATATTTTGAAAAATGAAAAATTTTTAAAAAGTAAAAGTTTTCAGCAAAATAAGAGGTATTAAGAAGAATAAGAACTGAATATAATATTTTAGATAAAGTCTGACTCGTACAGGGAACAGCTAGATTTTCAGCCCTTCATTCTGAGTACTATTCATCTATTAAAATAGCCAAAGACTGAGCTTGTGGCCCTATTACCTCAGGTCCTTCTCACCTATACTGTTGTCTTGTCTCACCTGTGGCATCTAGACTTATGCAGTTGACTTTTTGAACCCAAGCAGAGGGCTTTATATTTATTCCTGAGAAATTTAATCCTACTAGACCCAGCTTGTCTTCCTAACCGATTCAGTTCTTTTGGGATCCTGACTTTCATCCAAAGTGCTATAAATATCCTCGTCATCTGTATGCTGTCTGTGCCTTCATCCACATCACTAATACAGATGTTTGAACAGCACTCAATCAGTCAAAAATTATTTATTAAGTGCCTGTTATACATCCTGGGCCATCTCCAGTCATCCTGGTGAATATCAGGCCACTGGACCCAGATGGCTCTGGAGGAGAAAGTGAGGCTGGTGACCTTGCACAGCCCTCCCTCACTCAAATCAAAGTCAACTGAAAGTCATGTCATCATTTTCCTGATGTCATGGTCCTCTTCAAGAATGAAGGACAAACACAACACAATTAAGTGCCTGTTATAAACACACTGCATTAGATGTATGGGATACAAATACAATGAATGAAACAATCCCTACTTGCACCGGCAGTAAATCTGTACCTGTAAGGACAAATTCCTAAGACATTCCGCTAAAAACTTCTCACCCAAATCAAGGATTCATGATTCAAGCCTGTAAATATTTATTATTCAGCCTGACATATTCATAGTAGCTCACATTTACATGAGGCTTTCTGGTTTATACAGGATTTTTTTTTTCAAAACAATCCTATCATTGTATTATCATCTCCATTTTACAGATGGGAAGACTGAAGCTCAGAGAGGTGAGACATCTAGTCTACGGCCATATAGTAACAGAGCTGGGTTGAAAGCCAGGCCTTCTGACTCCAACTCCATTGGGGTTTGTTTTTTGTTTTGTTTTGTTTGAATACCATACTGCCCCTGCTCCCTTTTTACAAGTCCACCAACCCTGCTCTTCCCAATTTCTCCCAGACCTCAACTCTCATTAGGACATGCAATTTTTGTTTGTTTGTTTAAAAAAAAAAACAAAACAATTAACAAGAGACTAAAATTAGCATTTCACAGAAACTCTCCTAGTATTCAGCAAAAGAACACTGAAAATAGAACAGTTTGGGAGAAAGTCAATGGCTTCCAGAAGCATTTTGTTTCCAGATTAAATACTTGTGGATCTGTCAATTTTAGAGGATCCCTAAAATTTATTCCTCGCAGACAGGGAACTATCTTAGACTGTTCTTCAAAAATTGTACATGTGTCATCTAATCTCTCAAACTACACTGTAGGCTGCTTTAGGGTAGGAGCCATATTTTCTCTTTCCCATTTCAACTGGATACTAAATAAATAAACTCATTTCCTATGTCTGGAATGTAGTTCCCACCTCATCCCTACCTGCTGAACTCCAAGTTAGCCCAGTATTGCAAAAAGAATACTAAATTTGGAGTCCAGCAAGACCCGGCCATTTGAGTCTTGGTTCACACATAGTAGCTACATGACTCTCAAGACAACCCCTTTGAACCTGTTTCCTCTTATAAAATGGAGGTAATAAAACTTAAGCTAGCTACTTGAAAGCACCTTAGAATGCTAGGTAAATGTTATCATTATCATTATTATGATTATTAATTTCAAGACCCAGCTCAAGTACCACCTCCCCCATAAAGCTTTCCCTGATTCCCTCAGTCATAAGAAATGTCGTTATATCTGGAGTTCCCATGATCCTTTGCACCTCTCTTATATACCGTCCCCTTGTATTACAGTTATGAGAGTCCATGTCTAATGCATTAAAGCAGTAAAAGGAAAAAGAATTTGCCTTTCTCATTTTTATATCCCTAGTGCCTGGCACAGGGCCTTGTACATAGTGGAAGCTCAATAGATGAGGTCTCAGTGGAATTGAATGTAACTGAAGTGACAGGAAAAATTTTTTAAAAGGGAAAATAAAGGGTTTCACTGGCGACCCCTGGACTTGGGGACACCAGGCTTTCAATTATTCAGGTTTTGTCGCACCCACTTACTAAAGCTGCCTCTCTACCCAGGGGCAATACCCCACCAGTTTATAAAACTGCTTTTGATTTTAAAAAGTAACAATGTAAAGGCCTGAAGAAAAATAAATACCTCAGATTGATAGCCTAAAGAAGGCATGTCGAAGGCCTCGAGGCAGGCAGGGAGGAATCATTTTCCTTACTTTGCTTCTAAGTTCCTAAAAAGCTGCTGAGAAACCTTAAGGAGAGTTTAAATTGGGAGTAGGGCCCCAAATGGAGGTCAGGGCCTAAATGTAAGTCTCCATTTTACCTCAGGCTGTGGTGAGAAGGAACAGGTCTGCTTGGGGCCCGGCCATCCCTCCCCACAGAAGGTGACATTCCCTTCAAAAATTCCCCACATTCCCACAGAACGAACCAAAACAACAGTATTTCTCCCCTCCCCCTCACAACACACACATTTTCTCCCCAAGTGAGCTCACACAGGGCTTTTTGTTTTCTCTTGTTCGAAAGCCATGAGAAACACTGAGAAAAATGTGGAATTTAGGAAGAGAGGAGAGTTTAGAACCTGAGGAGAATTTAACCACCTGAGGAAAATTTCTGAGAATTTAGACCCTGAGGAGAATTTACTCTGAAAACTTACCTTTAAGGAGAATTTAGACTGAGGAGAATCTATTGTCTGAGGAGAATTTAGACTCTGAGGAGAATTTAGACTCTGGGGAGAAATTTAGATTCTGAGGAGAATTTAGACTCTGAGGAAAATTTTCTCTGAAAACTTACCTTCTAACTTTAAACTGAGGAGAAGTTAGACTCTGGCGAGAATTTATTCTGAGGAGAATTTAGGCTCTGAGGAAAATTTGCTCTGAAAACTTACCTGCTCAAGAGAATTTAGACTGAGGAGAATTTAGACTCTGGGGAGAAATTTAGACTCTGAGGAAAATTTACTCTGAGAACTTGCCTTCTAACTTTAAACTGAGGAGAATTTAGACTCTAAGGAGAATTTATTCTGAGGAGAATTTAGGCTCTGAGGAGAATTTAGGCTCTGAGGAAAATTTTCTCTGAAAACTTACCTGCTCAAGAGAATTTAGACTGAGGAGAATTTAGACTCTGAGGAGAATTTAGGCTCTGAGGAAAATTTGCTCTGAAGAAAATTTAGATCTTGAGGAAAATTTACTCTGAGGAGAATTTATTCTGAGAATTTAGATCCTTAGGAGAATTTATTCTGAAGAGACTTTACCATTGGGGAGAATTTAGACTCTGAGGAGAATTTAGACTTTGAGGAAAATTTACTCTGAGAATTTACTCTCTGAAGAGAATTTAGACTCTGAAGAGAATTTTTTTCTGAGAATTTAGATCTTTAGAAGAATTTATTCTGAGGAGAATGTGCCCTGTGATGGATTTAGACTCTGAGGAAAATTTATCCTGAGAATTTACCCTCTGAGGAAAATTTAGACCCTGAAGAGAATTTCCCAAAGGATATGGGCCTCCATAGGCTTCTGGTTGAGGCCCTCCTCAGAAATACCCCCTCCCCAAACCTAGGAAGACTTTCCTCTTGGGTCTCCACAGTTTCCGGAGGCTGAGAAGGACACTTTCTCCCTGCTCCCAGTGGGAGGCCCAGTTCCTAGATGTAAGGAAAACCCCTGCCCCTCTGTGCCCCCTCTGCCAAGGGCAGGGGAGACCAATGTCTTGAAGGGACAAAATGTCTCTGAGGGAATTCTTTCCTAGCACTTTTTGGATGGGAGTAAGGGACTTTTCATGAAGGCCCCAGCCCATCTGCAGGGCTCCTCTGGCTTTCTGAGTCAGGGTCCCATATAAGGTTCCGACCAGTCTGTATGAGAGTCCTTCGTTCTCCCAGGCCTGCAGGACACCCATCTCTCACCTAAGCAGAGGCCACAGGGACTCAGAAAGGACCAGCTGGTTTCTACTCCTCATGTTGCCGATGGGGGACAAAAGCCCAGGGGGTCCAGGAACTGGTCACACCCACTTGCTCCTCACACCAGTGTCACAGCCTGAATTTAGAGACTGACTTTAACCTTGAGGACAACTTGGGGGAAACATTTCCTGACAGCTTTTCCCATACTAGCAAGGCATTTCCCTTTTTCTCTTGACTCTTCCCAAAACAATCCTCTGAAACTAGGGGCCCCCACCTCACCCTTTCCTCTGAAATAAGCCAGGCCTTGGCCCAAGGCAATAAGGGAACAGGCAAGAGGCAGGCCTACACAGAAGGCTGTCGATTTGGGGGGGAAGGTGTTGGGTTCAAGGATATCCTCAGGGACTGAACTCTTCCATGGTCATTCTCTAATGTAGAGTGAGATGCCATCCCTCCTTATGGAAATCCCGAGGGACACTCAGCCCTAAGGTGCTCTGCAGCCCAGGCTCTTATTTAAACGCCTGAGTTCTCTCCAAACCACTTCCAGACCTTCAATGACATCCTGCCCCCAGCCTTCTGTCTCAACACACCAACAAAAGTATCATATGGATATGCTGAGGCCCCTGACCCCAAAACACAGCTCTGCCACCTCCGGTCCCAAATTCCCTGTAAAGAGCAAGTTCATTGAAACCTTGTATCCCCTATGGCTTTCAGATACTGGATTTCACAGAGGAGACACCTTCCATTAACCCACCCGTGGAAACTCCCTCTACCTTGAAATCCCTCCCAAGGAGGCTAGCAGAAAGGATTCACTTCCCAAGGGGAGGAGGAGGAGGAGGAGGAGCTGATCCCCTGTGGTCTCCATAGCAACGGAAGCTAGGATAGCCTCAGGCCACAGTATGGATTCATCTATCCATGCTTCCTAACCATCCCCAGGACCCACCAGGAGGGATTTATCAGCATTTGGTAAATAGAAGAGGGAGGTATTGAGAGGTAGTGAAGTCTTTTTCTTGTATCCTTACCAGGATGCCCCAGATCCTTGGCCAGACAGCTTGTTCCTTTATCCATGCCACAAGGTGATGAGGACCTTGCTCTAGATATGCAGAAACTCATAACATAGGGACATGAGAACCAAAATTGAAAGGGATCTTGGAGATCATTGAATCCAGTCTCCCATTGGAGAGATTATGAAACTGGGCTCCGAGAAGGGAGGGACTTTCCTGAGGTAATGCAGGGAGTTTGGAGCACCCCGGTCCTTCAAGAATCACCTGTCCCACGTTTGTGGTTGTTATTGCTTATTTCCCCACTGCACCATACTGAGACACAATGAAATCAATTCAAAAACAGTATGAAGCTCCTAGGTTGTGCAAAGCATTGTATAAGGTACTGGGGAGAGAGAAAGGAAAGAAAGATGGGAAGGAGGGAGAAAGTAAGAAAGAAAGAGAGGATGGGAGTGAAGAAAGAAAGAGGAGAGAAGGAGAGAAAGAGAGAGGGAAGGAAGGAAGGAAGGAAGGAAGGAAGGAAGGAAGGAAGGAAGGAAGGAAGGAAGGAAGGAAGGAAGGAAGGAAGGAGGGAGGGAAAGAAAGAAAGAAAGAAAGAAAGAAAGAAAGAAAGAAAGAAAGAAAGAAAGAAAGAAAGAAAGAAAGAAAGAAAGAAAGAAAGAAAGAAAAAGAAAGAAAGAAAGAAAGAAAGAAAGAGAGAAAAAGAAGGGAAGGGAGGGACTTAAGGAATGAGAGAGGAAGGAAGAAGAGGGGAGGGGAAAAGAGGGGAAAAAATGAAATAATCTTTGCCCTCAAGAATCTTACATTCTATACAAATCTAAGTACTTTGTTCTGAGAGAGTTGGAGAAGAGATGGGGGATGGAGGGAGCATTCCCAAATGAATCAAATGCCCCTAAATACCCGAAGTCATGAGAATGTACTATGGTCTAATGTTCTGGGAAACCAGCGCTACTGGGGACTGAGTCCCCACCTGCCCTCCATCTGGGTAATTTGCAAGCTGAGTCAATGTTGTACTTTTATTCTGAAGCATTTCCCCCAAATCCACACCATAAAGCATCACACATCAGACCTGATCCAGAGCTCAGCTGCCTTCCCAAAGAGACTCTGCAAATGCATGTGCCAAGACTGCAAAGCCTCACAGTTACAGTACCTTCTCTGCTGAGTCCCTGGCTGCAGACAAAGGGCTTAAGAAGCAGGCAGGGCAGGCAGCTTGGAGAAAGAAGGGGGAGAAGAGAAGGGAGCCTGCCCCATTCTGCCCCCATCCCAGCTGTGAGTGTCATGAGTATCAATATGGAAAAGAAAATCAGTTGGAGGAATAGAGAGGAAGGTGAAGAAGGGAAAATTGCTTTAAAAGGTAGGTGCAAATGGCAGAGATGAGAGAAGGGCTTCCAGTGCATTTTGGAGATCCTCTGTGAAGGGCTTGAGATAAGACTCAAACCAGAATTATACAGAATGAGAAAGCACGGATGGTTTGAGATCAGCATACCGGCAGAGAGTGGGCACACATCAGTGAAATCACAAATATACTGAAGTATAATTCTTCAGTTGTGTTTGATGCCTTACAGATTTCAAAGTGCTTTCATATCCATTATCACATTTGTATCTCACAACGGCCTTGTCAGACAAGCAATAAAAGAATTATTTAGCCATATTTTAGAGCTGTAGAAACCAAGCTACAAGAGGCTAAGAAACATACCCAATGTCACACAGCTAATTAGTAGCTAAACAAAGACTAATCATATTTCTCTCCTTTCTCCTAAACTCATTCTTATCTTTCTCCTCTATTTTAGAAGCATAGAGGTGGGAATTAGCAGAAAGCTTGGCTAGCTAACCTAAGTCAACCTTCTCTTCCATGAAGAAATGCCCTCTATAACATGCTTGACAAGTGGTCATTCAACCTCCTCTAGAGAATATTTACAGTGGATAGTTCTAACAGTAGCAAGTATTGTCCTCATATGCTGTCTGAGATCAGCCTTCCTGTCGCTTTTCTCATTTGGCCCTAGTTCTGCCCTTTGGAACCATGGCTCTTTTCCATGGCCGTTGTTATTATATTGGAAGAAATTGATCATTTGTCTCTCAACAAATTATCTCTAGTTTCTTCAGCCAACCCTAGTAGGTAGAATGGGAGTGGATCCCAACCTGGCCTATCTCATAAGGTTGTTGTAAGGATCATATTACATAAACCCTTCGTAATAAAAAAGGCTATATAATTGTAAGTTATTATAATTTATAGGTTTAGTATGATCAAGTCACATAACTTTTCTAAGTTTTAGTTCCTTCGTCTGTAAAAATGGGATAATAATCCTTGTCTTACCTTTTGCACAGAGAGGTTGTGAAAGGAGTGCTTTATAAATTGTAAATGCTTTTATCTTTTTGATTCTGAGTTCATCATGTGGACATTCTCTTGTCAGTGCCAATGGCAGCACCCTCAGACTTTCTCTCCATCTGCAATTACTGTCTATATTTGCCTAGAAATCCTCCATGGGGGAATCTGGCAAATATGATGGCAGTCTTCTTGACATCTTGGCTTCTTGAGCATAGGAATATTCCATTCAGACTATCTTGTCTCTGTTTCTATGAGTCATGCCTCATCGCATGACTAGCCTGCAGTCATATATGATTTTTTCCAGTCAAATGTTTCCTAGATATTATATTTTATGTTGCTTATTGGGTTGAGCCATTATTAGTAGCATGTTGAAACGTACTCCATCATGCATCTTTCCATTACCCTTTGGGTTATTTGTAATTATATTTTTCAGAAACTGTTGGCTTCCATGATTTAGAATATCATTGAAGAAATATTGAAGCAACTCATGCATCAGTGGAACCCTAGCCCCTGCTGTTACAGACCAAGATCACCTTGGGGGCTTGACTCAATAGTGATCTCTTTGCCTCATTTTTATCCCTACCCAGGCTTTCCTCTGAGGATATCAGAATTTGGTCCACGTCTTTCTAACAGCTCCCTGAAAAGCTCCCTATAGCATCCAGGCTAACAAGATCTTGTTGCATAGAGGACAGGTTGCTTGACTCAACTAAAACCTAGAACTAACATGTATTTGAACCTCTTAAAAATCAGAGGAAAAAATCCTTTCTCTAAAGAGCATCCTGCGATCTTCCCTTCTATCGGGCCCTGCTTGCTCACTGAACATACATAAGCTACAAGGCTAATGATACCAGCAAAGGGATAACTCTAGGTTGCTGTTTGGTACAGGCAATTCTCTGCTGTGCCAATCCCTCATCCCCTTTGGGCTCCTTCAGATGGTATGGGCTCTGAAAGCCTCTCTTTAGATGCAAGTGAGACTGAGAGTTTATGGCTACTTTCCTACTTTCTTCCTAATACCTCAAATCTTTTTGTGCTCCCTTTTCAAGGAATCCATTCTCCTTCTGCATGTCCATTTGATGTCTGCCCCTAAGCACATATAGTTCCCTGTAGAGACCAAAGAAATATACAGGCCTCTCTCTACACAGATATGCAGCTCAGGTTGTCTATACCTATATCTACATTCTTCTTTTCGTGTCTAAACCTACTTTATGGGTATGTGTGTGGGCCTTCTTTCTTTGTCTCTCTGTGCTTCTTCTGTTTCTGCCCTACGTAAGTCCCTATCTCCTCTTAAGGACCACCTCAACTATGTAACCTAGATCATAATGGGGGCAGCCAGGCGGCGCAGTGGATAGAGTGCCAGGACTGGAGTCAGGAAGAATCATCTTCCTGAGTTCAAATCTGTCCTCAGACACTTATTAGCTATGTGACCCTGGGCAAGTCACTTAACCCTGTTTGCCTCAGTTTCCTCATCTGTAAAATGAGCTGGAGAAGGAAATGGCAAACCACTCCAGTATCTTTACCAAAAAAAAAAACCCCAAATACGGTCACAAAGATTTGGACACAACAGAGCATAATGTGGTGTCAGTTGTGTGAGCCTCGCTAAGGCTGCCCAAACAAAAGCCGTATCAATGGGAATGTGGGAGAAGAATTAATACTTTGTCCAGTGAACGAGGTAGCCCAAATATAAGTGTCCCCATTTTATAGGGGTCCAGACCTAGGATTCCATCAGTGTAGAAAACTCCTGGTGTGAAAATTTCCTCCACCCCCACTGATTCACAAATTGCCAATGATTTCTCATCTAAGAGAATCACCTGGATGGAGTACTGAGAAATCATGTGACTGGCCATGATCATGCAGGTAGGATATGACAAGAGCAGGACTCAAGCCCCCAAGATGACTAATTCTAAGTCCACTCCTCCATCCATTATGGAGTTTTAAAAGGCACATTAGAGAGGTTAAGCAACGTGCCTATGGTCATGTGACCAGTAAGTGGCTGAACCAGGCCTCAGTCCCAGATCTTCTCACTCCAAGCCCGGTGACCTTGCCAATACACTACGCTGCCTCTCAGCATCTCCCTATTACAAACCTCTCACTTAACATCAGTACTTAGCAGATCAGTGAACGAAATTGTCTCCATAGTTTCATCTGGCATGGTCTCCTGCGGGGTTTTGATGTAGGCATGTAAGAAATGCCTTCGATGAATGTTCCGGACACATTTTTCTCTACTGAGCCACATTTTCCCTTGAAATCAATAAACAACAAATACAGTGAGAGTTTATATTCCCTATGCATCTTTGGCAGTTATGTGACTATAAAAATGTGGTCTGCTGTGACAAATCATTTGCAAAAACCTGTTTCTTTTTATGCTTTCCTTGATAATGGCCTCAATTTGTGTATAGACCCAAATAGGTGTAGCAAGGGTAAGATAAACACTAAAACTCAACATCGAGAGAAGTAATTAATATTAAATTTCTTCCTTACTAATGATAGAAGCACCTCCTAATTTAGCATTTGCAAGTTATCATTAACAAAATACTTATCTTCACATCATTATCATGCTAATAAATTGTTAACATGTCATATATTATTAATAGTCCATCATATACATTAACAATTGATATGTGGAGATGTGATGGCCTTGACCCAATTATTTGAGGATATCTGGGTTCTGCCTATATCTCTGTCACTGACCAGCTTAGACAAGATACTTCTCTCTGCAACTCCATTTCTTCTCTCTAAATTGATAGGATTGGAATAGATAACAAAAATCTTAACTACAGTATGGAAAAAGTGCTTTATATAGACCATCTAATTCAACTCTTTCACTTTATAGAATGAAATCCACATAGGTTGAGTGACTTGCTCAAGGTCACATAGGTATTAAGACAAAAAGCCTAGGATTTGAACACAGACTTTGTTACTTTACATTCAGTGCTCTCATCACCATGTGAAGCTGCCCCCCACCCCAAGTTGCCTTAGGAAACTAACAATGATTATCACCATTATCCATAAGCGTTTATTAAGCACTGAATACATACCGTTTTGCGGTGGTTGTTGTGTCATTTCAGTCATGTCCAACTCTTCCTGACCCAATGTAGCATTTTCTTGGCAAAGACACTGGAGCGGTTTGCCATTTCCTTCTCCAGCTCATTTTACAGATGAGAAAACTGAGATCAACAGTGACTTAAGGTAACTTGCCTAATGTCTCACAGCTAGTAAGTGTCCGAGGCTAGGTTTGAACTCACAAAGATGAGTCTTCCAGACTCCAAGCTTGACGTCCTATCCACCGCCCCCTAATACGTGCCAAGTGCCCCTCTGATACAAAGAAAGGCAATACAGACGTGCTAATGACAATACAATAATGCTAATACAAAGGAAGGCAAAAACTTGGTTCCTGCTCTCGAGGGGATCACATAATGAAGGAAACAAAATGAGTATAATTAGGTACATACAAAGTATTTGCAATGTAAGCAGGAGGTCATCTCAAAGAGAAGGTACCAGCAGTGAGGAGAACTAGGGAAGGCCTCTTGCAGAAGGTAGGATTGAGTTGTATCTTAAAGAAAGCCAAAAGGTGGATCCAAGGCCTTCCAAGTCTGGGGACAACCAGTGCAAAGTCAAGGAGACGTCAGATGGAGTATCATGTGGGAAAAACAGCCAGGAGGCCGGTGAACCTGGACTGCAGAGTACATAGAGAGGGGAGTGAAGTCTGAGAAGACTGGGAAAGCAGGAAGAGGCCGGGTTATTAAGGGCTTTAAAAGTACAAAAGAGTATTTTTATCTATGATTCAAGAGTTGATAGGGAGCCACCGGCGTTCATAGCATAGGGAGATGACGTGGCCGTACCCCCTGCGCTTTGGGAAGAGCAGTTTAGCAGCTAATAGGAGCGGACTGGAATAAAGAGAGACGGGAGCCTGGGAGATGGGTCAGGAAGAGGCATGAGGTGATGAGAAGACACGCCGGAGTAGTGGAGAGAACACGGTGTATTTAGGAGATGTGTAAAGCTAGATGTGACAACACCTGGGAACAAATTGTATCTACAGAGTAAGTGTGGGTTGGGAACCAAGAATGATCTTGAGGTTTTCAGCATGGATGACTGGGAAGATGAAGGAGCCTTCGACAAATACAGGAAAGTTACGCGGAGAGGAGAGTTTAGAGAGAAAGATAATTTTAGACATGTTGAGTTTGAGATTCCTGTGGGAGATGTAGTCTGAAATGCTCAATAGGCAGTTGGTGATGCAGGATGAGATCGAGAAGAGGCTAGAGCTGGCTGGGTAGATCCGGGAATCGTCCTCCTAGAGATGACAAATGTATCCGTGGGAGCTGATGATATTCTTGAGAGAGATAGTGTAAAGAGAACAGGGCCCAGGACGGAGCAGGCATAACAAGGTCAAAGAATAAGAAGGAGACTAAGGAGGTGCAGTCAGACAAGAAGGACACCCCTCCATCTATTTCCTCCACTCTTGGATAACTCAGAACTGATGGGCCAAAACTGACAACCTTCCTGGGAGCAATCCAGCATAATTAAAACCACCTGCTGCCCTCTGTCTCTCAAGCATTTAAAAATAGAGCTGCAGAATGTCTGCCAACAGACAGCTTCCTCCCTCACACATGCCCCTCCAGCCCCTTCCTAAACCAGAATAGATGGGGACCATCTGTAAGTAGCAGGTCACTGGAACCCCTGACAGGGGTGCTAAGACTCTCTGACACAAGCTACTGAGAGAACATCTAGCCAGTCAGACACCTAACAAGAAGGCAAGATGTTCTGACATCAGCTGAAGCTAAAGCTGGCAAGGGTCTGTTTGGAATCTCTTTGATCAATGTTTTTCCCTTCTATGTGGTCAGGTATGCTGGGGACTAGGGACATGTAACCTTGAGCTGGTCACTTATTCTTGTGGCTTCAATCAGCTCATCTGTCAAATAAGGATCTTAATCTCAACTCCATCTACTTCAAAGAGGAATTGTGAAGGATAGCTGAGAGAACATTTGTAAAAGAGCTTTAATGTTGAAAACTAAAAATAAATATTTTTTCTTTTTATTAATTTATTTTTAGATTTCGACATTCACTTCCACAACATTTTGAGTTCCAAATTTTCTCCCCATTTATCCATTCCCCCCACCCCAAGACAGCATGCATTCTGATTACCCTATTCTGATTGTCCTCCCTTCCATCAACTCCACCCTTCTCTTATCCCCTTCACTTCTATCTTCCTATAGGGCAAGATAGGTTTCTATATCTCATTGTCTGTATATCTTATTTCCCAGTCCCATGTAAAAACAATTTTTAACATTAGTTTTTAAAACATTGAGTTCCAAATTCTCTCCCTCCCTCCCTGTTCCCCCTCATTGAGAAGGTAAGCCATTTGATATAGGTTATACATGTGTAGTCATGCAAAACACTTCCATAATAGTCAAGTTGTGAAATACTAACTATATTTCCCTCCATCATTATCCTGTTCCACCCCATTTATTCTATTCTCTCTTTTGACCCTGTCCCTCCTCAAAAGTGTTTGCTTCTGACTACCCCCTCCCCAATCTTTCCTCCTTTCTATCATCCCCCCTCTCTTATCCCCTTCCCCCCTACTTTCCTGTAGAGTAAGATAGATTTCTGTACCCAGTTGAGCATGTATGTCATTCCCTCCTTAAACCAAATCCATTGAGAGTAAGGTTCACTCATTCCCTCTCACCTCCCCCCTCTTCCTCTCCACTGTAAAAGGGTTTTTTTTGCCTCTTTTATGTGAGATAATTTACCCCATTCTACCTCTCCCTTTCTCCTTCTCCCAATACATTACTCTCTCACCTTTTAATTTTACTTTTTAGATACCATCCCTTCATATTCAACTCACCCTACACACGTATATATATACATATATATGTATATATATATATGTCTATATATATATATATATTCCCTCCAACTACCCTAATACTGAGAAAGGTCTCATGAGTTACAAATATCATCTTTCCATGTAGGAATATAAACAGTTCAACTTTAATAAGTCCCTTATGATTTCTCTTTCATGTTTACCTTTTAATGCTTCTCTTGAGTTTTGTATTTGAAAGTCAAATTTTCTGTTCAGCTCTGGTCTTTTCATCAAGAATGCTTGGAAGTCCTCTATTTCATTGAATATCCATTTTTTTGTCTTCAGAGGAAGAAATTAAAGATATCTATAGGCATATGAAAAAATGCTCTAAATCATTACTTATTAGAGAAATGCAAATCAAAACAACTCTTAGGTACCATGTCTCTCCTGTTAGATTGACTAAAATGACTAAACAGGAAAATGATAAATGCTGGAGAGGATATGGGAAAATTGGAACACTGTTGCATTGCTGGTGGAGTTGTGAACTGATCCAGTCATTCTAGAGAGCAATTTGGAACTATGCCCAAAGGGCTATAAAAATGTTCATACCCTTAGATCCAGCAATACCACTTCTAGGGTTGTATCCCAAAGAGATCACACAAGTGGGAAAAGAACCCATATATACAAAAATATTTATAGTGGCTCTTTTTGTGGTGGCAAGGAATTGGAAATCAAGGGGATGCCCATCAATTGGGGAGTGGATAAACAAGTTGTGGTATATGAAGGTAATGGAATACTATGGTGCAATAAGAAATGGGGCTGATATGGACTTCATAATAACATGGAAAAACCTACCCAATATAATGCTGAGTGAGCGGAGCAGAACCAGGAGAACATTATACACAACCACAGATACATGGATTCTGTGATGACTAACCATGATAGACTTTGCTATTCTCAGCAATACAAGGTGCAAAGACAACTCCAAAGGACTCATGATGGAGAGAGATACCTAAATCCGGAGAAAGAACTATGAAGTATGAATGCAGATTGAGGCACACTGTTTGTGCTCCTTTTATTCCCTTTGTTGTTGTTGTTGTTGTTTTGTTTTGTTTTGTTTTGTTTCTTCTTTCTCCTGATTCATTCTATTAGTCATAATTCTTCTTTACAACTTGACTATTGTGTAAATAAGTTCAATGCGAAGTTATATGTAGAAGACATATCGGATTCTATGCCGTCTTGGGGAGGGGGGTGGAGAAAATCTGGAACTCAAAATTATGTGGAACTGAGAGTTGTAAACTAAAAATAAAAAAAAATTATAAAAAAAAGAATATCCATTTTCCCCTTGAAGTATTATACTCAGTTTTGCTGGGTAGGTAATTCTTGATTTTAATCCTAGTTCCTTTGACCTCTGGAATATCATATTCCAAGCCATCTGATTCTTTAATATAGAAGCCGCTAAATCGTGTGCATTCCTGATTGTGGCTCCATGATACTTGAATTGTTTCTTTCTGGCTGCTTGCAATGTTATCTCCTTGACCTGGGAACTCTGGAATTTGGCTACAACATTCCTGGAAGTTTTCCTTTTGAGATCTCTTTCAGGAGGTGATCAGTGAATTCTTTCAATTTTTATTTTCCCCTCTGGCTCTAGAATATCAATGCAGTTTTCCTTGATAATTTCTTGAGAGATGATGTCTAGGCTCTTTTTTTTAAACATGACTTTCAGGTAATCCAATAATTTTTAAATTTTCTCTCCTGGAGAGTGGTTTTTCCAATGATATATTTCACATTGTCTTCTATTTTTTTTTCATTTTTTTGGTTCTGTTTTATAATTTCTTGATTTCTCATAAAGTCCTTAGCTTCCATTTGCTCCATTCTAATTTTTAAGGAATTATTTTCTTCACTGAGCTTTTGGACCTCTTTTTCCATTTGGCCAATTCTGCTTTGTCAAGACATTTTTCTCATTGGGTTTTTGGACCTCTTTTGCCATTTGGGTTAGTCTATTTTTTTTTTTTTTTTTTTTGTTTTAGGCCCAGAACAGCCTCGTTTATTTTTTTTTTTTATTCTTTTTTTTTTTTATTAACATCTTTAGTTCTCAGCATTAACCTCCACATGCATTTGAACCACAGATTTTTCTCCCCATTTCCACCCCCCCCACTCCAAGATGGCGCACACTCTGGCTGCCCCGCTCCCCAGTCTGCCCTCCTCTCCGTCCCCCCACTCCCCCTCCATCCCCCCCTCCCCCACTTTCTTGTAGGGCAAGATAAATCTCTATGCCCCATTGCCTGTGCATCTTATTTTCTAGGTACATGAAAAAAAAACTTTTTTACTTCTGAACATCTATTTTTTTACGACCTTGAGTTCCAAA
>CM053622.1:75478362-75493644 GCA_028646595.1 Phalanger gymnotis | reverse complement strand
CCCTCGGCTGGGGGCTGGGAGTTCTGTTCGGGACAGACCTTACCCCGAGACCATCCAGGCAGACCTGGGCTGGAGTCCTGCTTCCCTCTGCCCCTTTGTGGGTTCTGTAGTTCTAGAATTGGTTCAGAGCCATTTTTTCATAGGTTTTTGGAGGGACTTGGAGGGGAGCTCACGCCGGTTACTGCTTTCCAGTCGCCATGTTGGCTCCGCCCCCGGGTTAGTCTATTTTTTAAGGTGTTATTTTCTTCAGCATTTTTTTTGGATCTCCTTTAGCAAACTGTTGACTCATTTTTCATGATTTTCTTGCATCATTTTCATTTCTCTTCCCAATTTTTCCTTTACTTCTCTTTCTTGATTTTCAAACTTCTTTGTTCTACCATGGCTTGTGACCAATTCATATTTTTCTTGGAGGCTTCAGATGTAGAAACTTTGATTTTGTTGTGTGTTTTGATCTTCTTTGTCACCAAAGTAAGATTCAACATTCTGAGTTTTTTTTTATGCTGTTCGCTCATTTCCCCAGCCAATTACTTGACTTGTGAGCTCTTTGTCAAGGTAGGACTCAGCTGCCAGAGTGGAGAGTGCTCTGTCCCAAGTTTCAGGGGTTTTGTGCAGCTGTTGTCAGAGATACTTTTAGGCACCTGTAAATTTTCAGTTCTTGTAAGGTGGTATGATCAGAGGAGAGGTATTTACTCCTCTCCTGCTCTGTGAGTAATCATAAGTACTCTTTTCTGCCTCAGAACTATGAGAAAGATTCCTTCTCCACAACTGCCACAAGCTCTGCCATGCCAGTGTTCCTCCTCACTCCAGGACTACCACCCAGGACTACGATCCAGATCCAACAGGGCAAAGCAAAAGAATCCTGCCTCAGCGCCAGCAAAGAGATCCTTGCAATCCCCCTCTGATCAGCTGCTAAATCCCCATACTGTCTGTGGACCTAGAGCTCTGGAAGCAGCCACTGCTGCTGCTGCCTCTACTGCTGCTACTGCCAGTGCTGCCGGCACCTCCACCCCCCTGGGACTAAGGCCTGACGGTACTCTTCTCTCACCCAGGTCCAACAGAGTTTCCTCACTGACCTTCTACTTTATATTTGGCATTTGTGGGTTAAGAAGTCTGGAAACCACCACAGCTGCCAGTGATTCAATCCCCTGAGGCCTGCTCCAGCTTGGTCTGTGTCAGCATGGCCCACGCTAGACTGCACTCTGCTCCCAGGCCGGTTTCATAGACCCTTTCTGTCAGCCTTCCAGGTTGTCTTGGGCTGGAGATTTGTTTCACTCTTTCATTATGTGGGTTCTATAGCTCTAGAATTTGTTTAGAGTCATTTTTACAGGTATTCACAGGGGCCTGGGGGAGAACTCAAGCAAATCCCTGCTTTTACTGCACCATCTTGGCTCTGCCCCCAATAATTTTTTTAAGAGAAAAAAGAGCTTTGAAAAAAAAAGAAACTGTTAAGAGACCATTTACCTCATGTTCATTTCATAACACAGAACCTCTTCAGCTCCAAGGGTCCCCAGATGTAAGAGTGAGCAACATCTCACTGATCTTAGGAAACAAACAAACAAACCCTAAAACCTTCTAATGCCTCTACGTTTATCAAAGGGAGACATGCTAAGAAGCAAGAACTCATCCAGATGTTGTCTATGACCTGAAACATTAGTATTTTGGGATCAGTTAAAGTAGCCAGCGATGATTAGACTGGAGAAGACAGAGGGGAGTGGGGGCAGGAGACAGCAGAGCCATCTTCAGATATATAAAGGTCTGTCAAGTGGAAGAGGGTCTGTGCCTTTCTTCCCCAGCCAAAATCGTGGTGCTTAGAGAAGCTGCTCTGATTTCCCATACTCAGATGCTCTTTACCTTAGGGATAGTTACACCTGCAGATTCATTTTTGTTAGAATCTGGCAGTCCATTTCAAGTGTCAACATGCATTGTGACCTGGTTCAAGTCACCTAACATCTCTGAATACCAAGGCTACCATATGCCCTTACATAACAAAGTCCAGGAAATGTAGCTTCTAGGACGGAAATGATGGCTTGGTGGCACACAGGAAGAAGGAAATAAATTCAAGGTAATATGCGAACATTTTAAATATCAATGAAAGAAGCTGCTGAGATTGTCAGTCATGGAGAGAATACTGTTGTCAAGTTTGGGGTTTTCATAGAATTAGACCACAAAGATGAGTATTCAATATCTCTGACTTGAATGATTGGATAATGATACCGATTACTTTGAAACCTGATTGTGCGGCTGTCTGCCTTTGCTTTCTGTATCTAAGGAACATAGAATGATATGTCGCAGGATAATAAAGCTATAAAGTACCCTAGAAATAATTGCGCTCCAGAGCAGCATATTCGACTAATCAAAGAATGTTAGAGCTGGACAGGACCTTAGAGGTCATTGAACCCAAACAACCTATTTTACAGACAAGGAAACCGAAACCCACAGAAGGAGCCTATGGTCAGTACCACACCTAGGAAATGGTAGATCTGGAACTCAACTCCAGGTCTCTTAACTACACCACCCCTCCTCTCAACTGAGGCCTAAGGAAAAAAGCAAGTTATTCAAACAAAACCTTGCATGCTCAGTTCTGTATCATATTTATAATGCTTTTTAATGAGAAGAGCATTTCAGAGCTCAAAAAGGGGAATATTCCAAAAGAATGGAAAAGACCACAGATAGTGACATCACTAAAAAATAAGAGATAATAACCTTGAATAAAAACCAAGGAGACACAACAACTGTAGCCCCGTGTTCAGGTTTTCTTGCTTCTGTGAAATCCTTATGAGAAGAGACCATATAAATATTAAGGATATCCTTGAAGGGAACAGTAATTATTTTCTACAAAAGACTGCATTTCCACAGTTACACATCTGTATGAGAGGTGTGGAAAATAAAAGTTCACTTTTACAGGTTGACTCCAAAATAGCATTTGATTCTGTCTTAAAGGATTTCCTCGAAGCATCTGCATGCACAGATAAATCCATCACCAACATGCACGCATAAATCTATCAACAAGAATTTTTAAGATCCTACTGTGTGCCTAGTCACTAAGGATGGAAAGATAAAAATTAAAGTCTCTGCTTTCAAGGAGTTTATACTCTATAGAGGAAGATATCATATACAGCATGGATAAAGAACATACAAGATGCCAAGACAGGTGTGACCAGAGAGGTAACTTTGTCCAATGACCTTCTGAGTATCAGTGTCCAGGAAGGCATCAAACAGGGAGACATATGCTTACAAAAATGCTCATCAGTGTCATGGAGCATGTACATATAGATATATATTCACCAACAGATTGTAGAGTCTTTGAAGGCCAAAACTGTGTTTGTGACAAGGGCTATCCCTTACGTGTAGCATGTGGGTGTCATTGTGTGGCCCAAAGGGAGGCAGAATAAATATCTCTAAACTCTTCTCCCTTTACCTTTATTCAAGAGAGACTTTGATTCCTGCCAGGAAAAGAAGCAGGAGCTTGGAGCCACAGACTGGCCTCTCTACTCTCTGGGGGTGGGGGTGGGGGCAGATTCCAAGCTAGAATTATATCTATCTGATCCTTTATTGATAGTCTAAAGGATGTGGTTTTTAGGTTCAAGCTAACTTCTGATCACTGGTTCATTAATGGGGAAAGGAGAACCCCAAGCTCTACAGCCAAGGCTTGTCTCTTTCCCATGAAATACCACATCTACAATGAACACACATAACACAACCAAGAAACCCACTTATCTAAATTGGTAGTGAAACAGAAATCAAAGAATGTACACCATGGGAGAATACATACCAGACAATACAAAATGAAGGAGCTCTTCCATTGGAAGTGAGGTAACAGAGAGTGAGGGGGGAGGGTGAGTCAGTCCTAGACCTCACCATCTCACCCAAAGGGAAGTTCCCCCAAAGTTTCTAGCGTAGCAAGCTGGGACTGGGACATGATGAAGACTACCACCTTGTCTCATGTTGGCCTCTTACTAGGGTTTTTCCCTTTAGGAATGTGAAGTGGGGTTGGCTTTGTCCATCTTCTCTCTTGAAGCTGAAAGTCAGAAGAGCATAAAGTCCAAAGAGATTCAGTGACTTGAAGAAAACTCAAAGAAGACTGAAGACTCAAAAACTACCTGAAGAAGGTCTGAAGAGCTCTCCTCTCTCTCTCGCTTTTGCCAACCCCACCCTGCCCTTCACATAGGTTCAGGACATTGATCTCCGCCAATGAGGACAGTCTCATGGGCTTTAGGACTGGGACTACATATGTCTTAGTTATCTTAGTACCCAAAGCACATAGTACAGTGACTCTCCATAATGAGCATTTGATAAATTTTGTTCAATATATTGTGCAAAGTCCAAATAGAAGAGGGATTTCCTATATAAGGAAAGGAATGAAAGAAAGTATGTGGTGTAGTGGAAAGAGTGACAGACCTAGAGTCAGGAAGATGAGTGTCTGAGGCCAGATTTGAACTACAGAAGATGAGTCTTCCTGACATCAGGCCCAGCGCTCTATCCACTGTACCACCTAGCTGCCCTCTTATTCTTTGTTCAGGTACTAATTGGACTAGAATTCTGAGGTCCCTTCTAACACTGAGATACTAAGAGTATGATAACTATATGACCTCCCATCACTCATTCACACTCGAATATTTTGTGACTAGTTGGTTTCAATTAAACCTTATGACTTTCAGGGCCTTTTTCTTTCCAATCAAGCAGGCAGAGGAAGGTTCACTTTTTTGGATAATAAGCAAATTGCTGTTGTATTCTGTATGGTACTTTCCTCTCCCATTCCTGGGAAGCCTTCAGAATACATTAAGTTTTGATTATTTTCTCTGACTACTTCCCAAGAGTTGAGGCAGGGCATAAGGGAGGTGGGGAGGTCTTACTTGTTCTGATTTTTTTTCTCTAAAATATTTTTATTCTTCTTTTAAGATGCTGGGAGGAGAGCATGTAGAAGAGGGAAAGAAGAAAGTATAAGGAAGATATGGAGGGAAGTGGAAGAAAGGGCATAAGGTGTTATAGAATCATAGGCTTTAGACTTGGAAGGGAACATAAAGATCATTTAGCCCAACTCCCTCCCTTTACAAAGGTGAAAACAGAGAACCCAAGAAACTGTGATTGCTTATAATTATGTAGTTTAATGATAACAAGACCAAGTGAGCCCTCAGTGGAGTAAAGGATCACCAAATACATGACGGCTAACACCCAAAACCGACCTTCAGGTGCCAGAAGTCATGAAAAAGCAAGCCCAGGGAATACATGACTCACTTTTATCCATGCTACTGAAGGGGAAACAGGCTTAAACTGATTCTCCAGGAGCCCTAAACCATCTTTGATGATTCTTTGCATACTCCCTCCCATTGGTGCCCAAAGCAGGACCAGGCACCCAGTAGAGGCACGATCATTATTTATCAAATGTTTATTGAGCTGCAGGGGAGTGCTGGAAAAGCTAAGTGCTGTAAGACCCAGTCCCTGACCTCAAGAGATCTATGTATGGAGTACCTGGGGAAGCAATAGAAGGAAAAGAAGTGATTTCATAGCACTCTGTACTCCTCTTACGCATTTATCTTGTTGGGTTTTTTTCTTTTTAACCAAACCTGTGACTCCATTAGTGCATGGGGCTCCTGGTGAATAACTCCACTAACCAATGCAAATGAGTACTGCTGTGTAACTTTAGTCTCAGAAAATTGCTTGGGGCACTGAAGGTTTAATAGATTTGCCCAAGGTGACTTAGCCAGTGTGTATTAAAGGTGCAACTTGAACCCAGGTGTTTGTGACCCCAGACCAGCTTTCTATCCACTGTGCCATGTTGTTGCCTTACTCATTAGTCACAGCAAATTTTGTTGAGTTAAAATTGACAGAATTATTTGAATGCCATACTTTAGGAAGGGCATTAATAGAAACTATCCTGAGAAGGGGTAAGTGAGTTGGGTTGGCGAAGAGACTCCATATTTCATGCCATATTAGACTTAGACAAAAGAACTGGGGATATTTAGCTTAGAAAAGATATGGTGGGGAGGTACCATAACTGTCTTCAAGTATTTAACAAGTCATCACATGGAAGATGGAATTGACTTGTTTTGCTTAGTCTAAAGATGAGAACTAGGAGCAATGGGTAGAATTTGCAAAGATGCAGATCTAGGCTCGATGTAAGGAAAAACCTCCTAATAATTAATGCTTTTTAAAGTGAAATAGGTCGCTTTGGAAGATCATAGGTTTCCTCTTCACTCTAGGTCTTCAAGGAAAGGCTGAATAACTACTTGTCTATATGTTGTAGAGGAGATTGTTGTACAAATGTACAACACATGACCTCTTCTGTTCCCAATATTCTCTGATCAAACTGGATACATACACTGATAACTGGAGACAGCAAGTGCTTTATCACTGTAGTTGGGAAACCTCATTTCAAATCCTACTTCAGGCATTTGCTAGCTATGTGGTAAGTCACTTAATTTCTCTGAGACTCAATTTTCTCAATAAAAAATGGGGATAATTGTACTGCTTACCCCACAGAATAAAGAAAGCACTTTGCAAACTAAAGCAAACTTCTGCTACAGAACTGTGAATGATTATTAGACTTACAGAGCTCTTCTTCATCCTCTGGGGCCCCACTGTTCTCTGCAGTCTCTTTTTCCCTAGGGTTTAATCATTACACAGTGTACTCATTATCAGAATTCTTCCTTGGTGAAGTTCCAAGCACATTTCTATTAGCTCATTCATTCCCCTAATAGCCTTGTTGAAGCAGGTGCTAGAATCGTCCTTCTGCGTCCAAGTACCAGTTCAGGAATCCAGACACAAAGGGTGGGGTTGGAGTAGGGAAAATAGGGGAGACAGGTCTAGGCTACCTCAGGGGAGCAGTGTGGATAATCTCCCATGCTAGATAATCCAAAAATGGCAGTATCATTGGAAGGCATTAAGCATGATCCTCTGCCCCGACACAAAAAAGAGAAACTAAAACAGATGAGATGAATATGAAATAATATTTGTTTTATTAATTATACATAAAACACATTTGCTCTCATTAAAATATTATTCATAATGATATCTAATTGAGAGTGATACAATTGAATATGCTTTGCTATTTTTTTTAAATCTTGGTTTCACATTTTGTGATGCAGCAACGCAGAAGTCTGATTCTAAGTTCAGTTAATTTCAATACTTTATTTAAATGGCTCTTGTGATGAAAAAGAGATTTCACAAACGGATGGAGAGAGATCCAAGTGCACTGTTTACTACATTTTTTAAATCGTGATATTCATTTTTTAATTCCTTGTACCAATCAGGGCATGAAAAGGTTTTTTTCTTTTTTTTGGTTTTGTTTTTTTCAACCTTCCCTGATGTTGATCACTGGTTCTTGAAAACTAATCAGAGGGTATTGCATCATGGTATTTTTCATAAATGAGTTCAAAAACCACTGAAACTCTTTATTTGAAAGATTTTTTTAAAAAAAAGATTAGAAAGTTGTTTCCAAGTTTTTTAATTGCACAGGTAGAAGAGATTTTATAAGTAAAAATTTACATTCTTTTCAGCAGTCCAGAGAAAAGAGACTAAGAATTCAGGAAGAAAAAATAGTCACCAGAGTCAAATGCTGCAGAAGGGTCAAAAAGGATAAAAATTGAGAAAAAGGCTGTCTGATTAGGCAGTTAAGAGAGTATCTGTAACTATGAAGAGAGCAAATCCAGTCAAATGAAAAATCAAGAATAAGAAACAAGGGAGGTTGCTAGGAATTGAAACCAAGCTTACTGGCCGAAAACTTGCAACCTATTCCTAATCCTTTTTTTCTCTCCTTCTGAAAAATGAGTCTTTCTCCAGCTCTGAGGCATCTCTTCCATTCTCCGTAATATATCAAAGATTCCTGACAGTGACTCAGCCATCACATTCACCTGTTCTTTCAACAGCAGATGATGAAGCCGATGTGGCTCAGGCGACATGAACTCATAAAAAGCAGCTAGGCGCCCTCTAACAATCTGGAATCATGTGAGAAATGGTAATAAACATTTTATAGCCCTTGATTCAGTGATTCTGCTGTCCAGTTTACACCCCCAAGGAGGTTAACAACAACAAGAAGAAAATACCCATATGTACAAAGGCATTCCTAGAAGCACTTTTTGTCATAACAAAAAGCTGGAAACAATATGTTCCTGGTGCCCGGGGAACGAGTGAGCACATTGTAGAATATTAATGAAACAGAGCATTGCTCTGCTACCAGGATCAACAGAGAGCAGGAATCTGAGAAACCTGGGAAGACTTTAATGAAGTGATGTAGACTGAGAGAAGTAAAGGCTGAAAAAGAATGTACATGAAGGCTACAACTCTACGAACAAAGCCAAGAGTAAAGGTGACAAGACTATGGCCGAGGAAGAAAAAGGCAGTGTTGGCATGAAAGGCTTAAATGTGAAACGCGCATCCTTGGTCTTTATCACACGGTGCGAACACATGATGAAAGTGATAGAATCACAACTTTAGTGCCACACCGCAATCGCTCTTAGGGAGTTTTGTTGGAGGAGGATTTGGTTCGATGGATTGTCAGGAAGCATCAATTCAAAGTGTGCATATATGTGTGTATGTGTATATCTTTACGCATGTATGTAAGTATATGTATACGTATGTATGCATATGTGTGTGTGTGTGTATATGTATGTATGTATATATATTTATATATAGTAGTAGACAGTGTACCAAGCCTGGAGTCAGGAAGCTTGTGTTCGTGAATTCACATCTGGCCTCAGAACCTTACTAGCTGTGTGACCCTGGGCAAGTCACTTAACTCTGCTTGCCTTGGTTTCCTCATCTGTAAAATGAGCTGGAGGAGGAAATGGCAAACCGCTCCGTATTTTTGCCAAGAAAATCCCAAGTGGAGTCATAAAGAGTCAGACACGACTGAGAAATGACTGAACAAAATGTGTTTGTGTAATATATACATATATTATGAAAAAGTGAGAGCCTTGGACTAGATGGTCTGGAAGATCTCTTCCGTGACTTTGCATGTCCTGAGGTTCCTTCCAGGGTTGATGTTTTGTGTCCTAAAGTCCTTTCTGTAAGAATTGAGAACTCTACTGCCAGAAGTCAAACAGCTGCTCCCTGACAACTCAGTATTATATTTCCTTACCTTATATTGATAATACACGTGTACACATGCACACATACACACACACACACACACACAGAGTAAGTGGGAGAGTAGGCATGTTTGGAAGCCAGCCCCTAGGTGCTTTACACAGAGTACTTTTGTGTTGGTAAGCAAAATGGGCTCTTAGCACTTAGCTGGCCTTTCGTTTCCTTTGAGTAATTCAGTGTATTTCACTGAGCCTTACTAGGTGCTAAGCCCCAGGCCCAAACCCATATTAGATGTAAAGCCTATGTGGGTGTGGATTGGCAACTAAGGTGGGGCCCAAGGTGGGGCCAACTCCAGGGAGGGCCTAGTTTACATGTCTGGGACAGCAGAGGCTCTTAGACCACGTGGGTTTAAGTCTGCCCCTTTGTGACGATTTTAGGTCATGTGGGTGAGGCGCGCGTGCATGTGTGTGCGTGTGTGTGTGTGTGTGTGTGTGTGTGTGTGTGTGTGTGTGTGTGACTCACCCCTGACGCTGAAAAAGATATAAAACCAGGACTTGGCCTCCTCTTCCTTGGAGCTCTTTGTCGCAGCAGTGGTGGCACACGTGACTCTAGGCCAGCGCTTGTTCTGAACTCCCGGGCTGAACCTAGATGTTGGTAACTATGAATCTGTATTGGGTCTGTCTGTTGATGTTTGTACTTTGTTTGTAATTTGTTCTGAACTTCAGAGTGCTGATCTCTTCCCCTGAACTAAGTGAAAGATATTTGTGTGCTGAATTAAAGTAAGCTTGTCAACCCCTTCACCTTGCTTTCCTTAGTTAAGCAGATCAAAAGAACCTGTGCTGTTGGCAGCTTTCTGGGTGCTGGCTGTGGGTGGATCTTACACCCCCACAGAAGCTGCTAGCCAGATTGTGGAAACAACTTTGAATGACTGAATTAATGCCTAATGTTTAGTAATGTGGTGTGAGTGACTATGTGACTTGTCTATGTGGAAGTTGAGAGAAGGTGTTAATGTTTGCATCGGGGATTTCTTCTTGATTTGTGGGTCAGGTGTGGGTCCCCATCAATCTGTGGGTGACTTAAGGTCCAGTTTCCTGGAGGGTTGGGGGATGTGGAAGTTATGAGGAAATGGAGTCTGACAAACTTTACGTATGATTCAAGCCCTGAGAGCAAGTGTGTGCTGGGTGCCAGTGCCATCTGATGCAGTGACTCCAACATTTGGGGGAGACGACAAAACACAGGCATATGTGAGATGGAAATGGAACATTTCTGAGACTACAGAAGTCCCTGTACAAGAAGAAGACCTACTTTAGCCGTGGGGAAAGGAGGACTTTACAATCTTTATCTCATGTGATCCACACAACAGCCTTGGGAGGTGGGTACTATTGTTATCCCCATTTTAGAGATAAAGAAACTGAGACAGAGTTAAGTGACTTACTTGCCTGGGGTGACATAGTGTTTGAAGCTGGCTTTGAACTCAAGTCTTCATGACTCCAGGCTCAGTTTTCTATCCCTCCTGACACGGGTGTGCTTTCCAGCTAAGACATTTTATGTTCTAAAGTCTAGGGTCCTTTCTTTAAAATTCAATATTATACGGATTTTTTTAAAAAACTTACCTTTATTTCCTAATCTCTAATTAGACACCACCAACAGAACTATCCCTTGTACCAAAGAAATGTAATTAAGTAAAACGAACCAGCACATAGATCAGCATTTAGTATAGTGGGTAGCATGTAGTAAGTATTTAATAAATGCTTGTTGTGGTGAATGACTCCCTATGTCTTATGGCATATACATCATTCTTTGCTGGTCTACTGAGAGGAGACACATGTTTTAGCGACAGTTTTGTAGTCAAAATCATTCATCGCAATTGGTCTGAGTTCTAGTATCTGTAAATGCTGGTTTTCCTTACCCTATTATGGTTATATACCTATATGTATATGTAAATATGTATTTAAACACATATTTATATATATATATACACACATATACACCCATATATACATAAGTATGTTTGTATATGTGTTACATATCTGCATATATACATATATGTGTGCATATATCTATATTTCTATCAGGGAGGTCACATAGTACATAGAGTACTGGGCCTAGAGTCAGAAAGACCTGAGCTCAAATGTGGCCTCAGAAACTTACTAGCAATCCTGGGCAAATCACTTAACCTCTATTTGCCTCAGTATCCTCAACCGTAAAATGTAGCATCTACTTTACAAGGTTGTGAATATCAAATGAGATAATATTTGTAAAACGCTTAACACAGTGTCTAGCACATAGTAGGGCTATATGTTTATTCTCCTCTGTGTGTGTGTAGTTCTTAATTCTCCAGGTTCTTTAACATTCATATTTCACAAATTGTTTAGACATTCCCTTTTCAATACATACCCACTTAATTTCCAAAGTTTTTCCTGCCACAAAGAGTTAAGCTATGAACATTATTATATATGAGACCTTTCTTTCTTCCTATTATTAACCTCCTGGTACACATGCTCAGTAATGGAACCATTGTGTCAAAATGGTGTCTACGGCATAGTGAGTTTAATCTAATAGTTCTAAAATCTTTTTCAACTTTGATGTTCTTTATCAAGAATCTCAACAGAAATAATGAAGAAAGCAGAAATGAAAATCTAGCACCGGCGGTTGTCAAAACACTTTATAATGTGGTAATCATCGAAACTATTTGGAAACTTAAAAAAATAGAAAAGTTAACCAATTGAACAGCCTACATAAGCAAAACCCAGACAATCAGACATAGTGTTAGATGAGCCTGAGAACAGAAATTTCTAGGACAAGGATTCCCTCTTCAGTAAGAACTACTGGAAAAACTGGAAAGAACTTTGGCAGAATTAGGTTTTAGAACATTATCTCTTACAGCCTATGCTATCATAAGCTCCAAATGGGTATGTGACCTAAATCTAAAAAGTCCTGTCATTTTAAAAATGAGTAAAAGAGAAGGAAAGGTACCTTTCTCAACTATGGCTATGGACTGAATTCTTAAATAAGAGACAGGAGTGATCATAAAACATGAGACAACTTTCATGATAAAAAAGCAAAATACTATTGCGTGAACAAAATACATAGTTCTATCCACTTCTAACATTTCATGTGCCACTGTCCTTTCCTGTTCTGACTTTCCATAATCAATGGTCCCTTCTAACTCAGCAATTCAATTCAGCAAAGCTATGCTGAGTCTCTGGCCCAGACCATTATTTCCTGATGCATTCAGGTCAAGATCACCTTACTTCTCACTTTGCAGACATTTTCACCCTCTCATCAGCAGCCTTGTGCTAATGTAAAACATTAAAACTGGGCATAAAAGGAAGTCTGGAATGGTTCTGGCCACACCCTGTGAGGCTTGTATAAAACCATCAAGCTCATTTGAAATCAGGTGTTCCAGTGTTTGTCAGAGGGAGAGACAAAAAAAGACACACAGACAGAGACAGATAGAGAGATGGAGACAGAGAGAGACACAGAGAACTATTGTAATCACAGGGGAAGTCGGGAGAGGGGGTGGGGAGTGAAGAAAAGCCTCAGTTTTTGTCTCCTCTAGGTCTTGGCTTCCTCTTACTGACCTTGGCTGAGGGAGAACCTTGTCAACTTCCAAAGGTTCAGAGGATTTTAACTTTTCACAGATGTCCTAGCAGCATCCTTGGGAAGCAACGTTTGCATTGAAAAAACTGAGGACAAACTGGATACACTGAGGGAAAAGGCAGCCTTAGGACTCTACAAGGAGCCCAACATATATGCTATATTATAGCTAAGGGGAACTTCATGAGTAACCTATGATGGGGAGAAAAATACTTGTAAGGAAGGGAACAGATATTTATTAAGTGCCTGCTATGTGCAAGGTGCTTTACAAATATTATTACCTCCTTAGATGTTCATAACAACACTGTCAGGTAGGAGCAGTTATTTTCCTCATTTTACAGTTAAGGAAACTGAGGCAGACAGAGATTAAGTGACCTACCTAAAATCACCCAGTTAATAAGTACAGGAGTCTGGATTTGAACTCAGTTCTTCCTGGCTCCAGGTCTAGCATTCTATCCACTGTGCCACCTAGGCACCTCATCCGGGACCTGGACGTTACCCATTTGCTACATGTGTTCCCTCAGCTTGAGCCCACATTCCCTGAATTCTATATACTGGGGGGAGAGTAGGTCACAGATTTGGTGTGGGAGCAAGTAGGGGGAAGTGTCATTTTGTACCAACTCTTCTTCCTTACCACCCTAATAAATATCACTTTCTAAAAGCTACTTAAGCCTGGATAACTAATTATTATCAATCCATAATCATGGAGGAAGTAAAGTCCAGGTTCTTGAACTATAGCATTAGAACATCCATTCCCAACTCCTCCAGGCTATCCCTAGAAGCCTAGAGGAAAAACAAGTGGGGCTTGGGAGAACTTAGGAATAAGAACGCTAGGAATAAGTACAGCCAGGCTGAAATGGAACTAAGCAGTAACTAGATGACAAGAAAAAATATTCCAACCAGGTTCTATCTTACCTGAAGTTTAGCAGCAGGAAGAAGAGAGAAAAGGTCAATTATTACATTGATGAGATAAAGCTGTACTGTAAATTTTGCGATTCTGGTAATTACTATGATCCTGTCATTCTGTAATTGCATTTCTGTATAAAAAAGGGCAGAGAGGACAGCTGAAGGAAGATTCTTTCTGTTTGTATTAAGCTTTGCCAGGGCTTTGCTTAATTATTAATTAAAGGCATTTGATGTCACTAGTAGCACACTATGAAAAAGCCAAGAAGCCTACAATAAATAAGCAAATAAATTAAGCTCACTCAGGACCCAACCCTGTCTCCTCTACCCCTGCAAAATGAGACCCCTGTACAAAGAACAGGGGCGGCAAATAGGCAATTTTCTTCACAGTTTGTCATCAGATTTAGCCACAAGGGTTGCCAGCAGCAACAACAAAGCACGAGAGATTTTGCTTACTGAAAGACAGAGAATTCACTGTTTTTGATACACTGCTTAAGTAACAACATTGTGTACGTGAAGGTCTCACTCAGAGCTGTTTTTCCAGGCTTCCCAGCAAGGGTAGAAAAGAGGAGAGAGAAGGAGAGGGAGGAGAAAGTAAGAGGAGGCAAGGAAAGGGCAATGGAAAATGTTGAGGTTTAGGGGCGCTGGGACTCCAAAATAGCAACACGCAGATCCTGCCTGAATGAATTCGACCCAAGCCTTCTTTCAATCAAAGAAAAATAAGGTTTATTAAAGATCGGTCACTTTGGCCAGCCTCTTAAGGAATCTGAACATTTTTTTAAAATCATTATTTATGTGACATTTTCACTTTTCAGCTTTAATTTTCAAGAGTTTGAACTGCAAATTTTCTCCCCATTTCTCTCCCCCTCCCCACTCCAAGATGGCATGTATTCTGATTGCCCTGTTCCCCAGTCAACCCTCCCTTCTGTCACCCCACTCGCCCCTATCCCCTTTTCCCTTACTTTCTTGTAGGGCAAGATAGATTTTTATGCCCATTGCCTGTATATCTTATTTCCTAGTTGCATGCAAAACCTTCTTTTTTAAACATCTGCTTTTAAAACTTTGAGTTCCAAATTCTCTCCCCTCTTCCCTTCCCACCTACCCTCCCTAAAAAGGCAAGCAATTCAACATAGGCCACACACGTATCATTATGTAAAACCTTTCCACAATACTCATGTTGTGAAAGACTAACTATATTTTGTTCCTTCCTATCCTATCCTCCTTTATTCAATTTTCTCCTTTGACTCTGTCCCTTTTCGAAAGTGTTTGTTTTTGATTACCACCTTCCCCTATCTGCACTCCCTTCTATCATCCCCCTTTTTTATCTCCTTCCTCCTTCTTTCCTATGGGGTAAGATACTCAGTTGAGTGTGTATGGTATTCCCTCCTCAGGTCAAATCCGATGAGAGCAAGATTCACTCATTCCCCCTCACCTGCCCCCTCTTCCTTCCTACAGAACTGCTTTTTCTTGCCACTTTTATGCGAGATAATTTACCCCATTCTATCTCTCCCTTTCTCCCTCTCTCAATATTTTCCTCTCTCATCTCTTAATTTGATTTTATTTTTTTGGATATTATCCCTTCATATTCAACTCACCCTGTGCCCTCTGTCTCTCTATATATGTATATTCCCTTCAGCTACCCTAATACTGAGAAAGGTCTCATGAATTATACCCATCATCTTTCCATGTAGGAATGTAAACAAAACAGTTCAACTTTAGTAAGTCCCTCATGATTTTTCTTTCTTATTTACCTTT
>CM053622.1:75447589-75476963 GCA_028646595.1 Phalanger gymnotis | reverse complement strand
TACGTGCTTCGATCCCTTAACGTAGAAGCTGCTAGATCTTGTGTTATCCTGATTGTGTTTCCACAATACTCAAATTGTTTCTTTCTGGCTGCTTGCAGTATTTTCTCCTTGATCTGGGAGCTCTGGAATTTGGTGACAATATTCCTAGTAGTTTTCTTTTGGGGATCTTTTTCAGGAGGTAATCTGTGGATTCTTTCACTTTCTGTTTTACCCTCTGGCTCTAGAATATCAGGGCAGTTCTCCTTAATAATTTCTTGAAAGATGATATCTAGGCTCTTTTTTTGATCATGGCTTTCAGGTAGTCCAATAATTTTTAAATTATCTCTCCTGGATCTATTTTCCAGGTCAGTGGTTTTTCCAATGAGATATTTCACATTGTCTTCCATTTTTTCATTCTTTTGGTTCTGTTTTATAATATGAACTATATAATATGAATAATATGAGTTTCTCATAAAGTCACTAGCTTCCACTTACTCCAATCTAATTTTTAAGGTGGTATTTTCTTCAGTGGTTTTTTGGACCTCTTTTTCCATTTGGGTAATTCTGCCTTTCAAGGCATTCTTCTCCTCATTGGCTTTTTGGAGCTCTTTTGCCATTTGAGTTAGTCTATTTTTTAAGGTGTTATTTTCTTCAATATTTTTGGGGTCTCCTTTAGCTAATCATTGACTTGTTTTTCATGGTTATCTCACATCACTCTCATTTCTCTTCTCAATTTTTCCTCTACTTCTCTAACCTGCTTTTCCAAATCCTTTTTGAGCTCTTCCATGGCCTAAGACTAGTTCATGTTTTTCTTGGATGCTTTTGATGTAGGCTCTTTGACTTTGTTGACTTCTTCTGGCTGTATGTTTTGGTCTTCTTTGTCACCAAAGAAAAATTCCAAAATCCGAGTCTGAATCTGAATCTGTGGCCATATTCCCAGGCAACTTACTTGACTCTTGAGTTTTTATCAGGGTATGACTGCTTATAGAGTATAGAGTACTTTGTCTCAAGCTTGAGGGGCTGTGCTGTTGTTTTCAGAGCTATTTCTACACAACAGGCTCTGCCACACCAGCACTCTTCCTCCCCCAAGAACAGCCAACCCAGACCAGACTCAGATCTAAGCTGGCTCAGATCCACCACTTAATTCCTCCCACCAGGTGGGCCTGGGGCTAGAGGCAACTGCAGCCTCAGAGCTGCATCACCTCTGCTGCCCCTGGGGCAGTAGCTGAACCAGGAACTCCTTTCATTCTGTCCCAGGAGCTTTTCCCACTAACCTTCTGTGTTGTCTTTGGTGTTTGTGGGTTGAGAAGTCTGGTAACTGCCACAGCTCACTGATTCAGGACACTAAGGCCTGTTCCGCTGGGCTCCTGGTCTGGTTGGTTCAGGCACAGCTCATGCTGCACTCTGCTCCACTCCACTCCCAGCTCTGTGCTCAATAGACCTTACCCTGAGACCATCCAGGCTGTCCTGGGCTGGAACCCTGCTTCCGTCTGCTATTTCATGTGTTCTGCAGTTCTAGAATTTGTTCAGAGCCATTTTTTACAGGTGTTTGGAGGGACCTGGTGGGGAGCTCACACAAGTCCCTGCTTTAGAGCCGCCATCTTGGCTCCGTAAATCTGAACATTTCTATCACTAATGGCAAGTGGGACAGATTGAATCTGGGCCCCTTCACGGAGGCCGAAGATGGATCTTATTTACAGAAAGACTGTGGGAGGGATCTAGGATTGGCCAAGTAGTCTGGGTGACTGAAGGAGGGGTCTAGAGAAGATCTTGATTGGAGTGGCCAGTAGGCTGGGGCAACTGTGAGATAACCAAGAAGGTCCTGAACCAGGGAATACCCTTGACCACAGCGCTTAGGGAGAATGACGTCTAGAGAGGCTTAAGGATGGGAAGTCTTGGGTGAGGCCAGGTGCAGACAGTGAAAGGCCAGTTGAGTGGGATGGGTAGATGCCTCAGATCGAGATCAAGTGGGAAGATTCAAGGAGAGTTCAAGGGGGTTTCCAGAGCTGGTACACCATCAGAAACAATCTCTCTTTTCCTCACCTGGATATGCTTCTGACTTTTGGTCTTCACTTCCATATCCACCTCTCTTCCTCTACCTACCCCACTCACCCCCTGCATTTCTGTTCTCTTTTATGTGTTGTCTTTTCCAGTCATGGGATTCAGCCAGTTCCCACTGGTTCCACAGAACCAGTATCTAATTTTAGGTTGAGTTTGGTGAACTGGTTGTTGGGGGGTTGCCTCGGCTCGGTTCCATGGAGAATGGGTTGTTCATTTATTTGAATCCCACCACTGGTCTTCTCCCATTAAAACACAGTCTCCTTGAAAACAGGGACTGTCTTTGTTTTTACTTGTATTTGCATCCCAGCTCTTAACACAGTGTATGGCACATAGTAAATGCTTATTCATTGTTTATTGCCTTATTATCTTGCCTTGACTCCCCAGATAGGCTAATCGTATTAGTGTTTTAGCTTGGATTTGTATTAATGTGCAAAAAAAAAAAATGCTCTGCCTGGTATACAAATGAAATATGGGAGAGGAAAAGAAAATATTTATCCTTAAAGCATATATAAAAATAAATACAAATCACATTATTATAATTCATATTTCATTAATACTCGCAAAATGCAACCTCATAAATTGTAACTTTTCATATTGCACTCTTGTGATACAAGATATTTAAAACTGACTACTTGTAAAATGCAACTGCTTCTTTTTCACTAGAATTTTAGATTTTCATAAATCTGAATATGAGCTTCTTTATTTGAAAATGAAAAGAAAGTGGAGATATTTTCAATATAAATTCTATTTTTGGCAAAATATCTATGTAGGTCATTTAACCTTTGCGAATTAAAGAATAACTCAATTTAAATATATACATATATATATACTTTATCATAACAAAATAAAATTAAACCCCAAATTCTCAAATTATAGCTTTATTCATAAAAAGCTATATTTTTAAAAATGATAAGGTCAGGAAAATTGCAACTACACATACAAAGATGAGAATGCACTATTGGTATATAAAGTCCAAAGTACTTAAAAATACTGAGTTCATAACACAAGTTCACAAGCCATTCATAATTCTAATTATATGAAAAATCATATTTACACATATACACAAATATATACATATATATATACACACACACATGCATATCCACATATGCATATGTACATATCCACGCAAATAGCTCTTAAGAAAGAAATTCTAGAGACAAGAACAGAAATGGTTCTCACGTAAAAGAAAATAGTAAACGATCTAAAGAAATGTGGGTGCTTAGGGAATCTCATCAACCAACTTAGATTTTTAAAAAACATATGTAGAATATGAAAATCAGGGCAAGCCCCTAAGGGTAAAGACAAAAGAATCAAATAGCACTGCAAGAAAGTCAGGGGTGCTAAAGTTCAAAATGAGCTGAAGCTGGCAATAAAAAATAACAACCTTTAAAAAAATTAACATTTAACAATGTTGAGTCCATGTTGGAGATAAGAGGCAGATCAAAGAAGAGACAATACTATTACTCTGGATGGGTTGGTCGAAGACAACAGACACAACGATGAAGCAATTATTCCACTCTTACTTTGATTTTATTTTCTCTACAAAGATCTCTGGATTGGGAATGATAAAATAAGGAGCAGAAACCTAAGACCCAAGATGAAGGAAGTAGTAAGAGAGGACCTAGCTGCCCTCATTAGTTCAAGCTAGCAGTCCCATGGGCATTGCCAAGGTGACAGAAAGAACTTGTGGGTGTGATTGATGAGCCAGTCTCTCTGATGTTTGAAAGATTTTAAGGAACAGGGGGTATAATTATAGATTGGAACAGGAGTCAGAAAACCTGAGGCCCTGTCCCTTCCAGTAACTCCCACATGTCACTGTGAGCAAGTCATCTCACAAATTAGAAGATTGAACATGTGACCTCTTAGGTCTCTTCCAATTTTAAAATCCTATGATCCTTCCCAAATGCATCTTCTCCAGGAAGCCTTCCTTGGCTGAACCCCACCCCAACTCTGATATCTCCTGAATCCCAGTCCCAAGCTCTTTGCAGGACACTTTGATGATAGGCACTTACTACTTGTCAAAAGTGGGTAAGTCAGTCATCTTCTCTGTGCCATACTCTGTTCCTCAGTAAAGTGAGACCATCTCCAAGGTCCCTTGTAGCTCTGATATCCTGTATGCACTCCAAGGTACCGTGGGATCTTTATGGGCTTGTAATCTTCTGACAACTGTAGGCTGAAGGAAAACCACAAACCCAGCAAAGATAAACATATGCTCCCTTGTATACAATTCCAGCTCTCAAGCACCTACTGATGAGAATCTCACAGAGATGTTCCCCACCTCCCATCCAACGTGGTGTCTAGAGTGGAGTTTCCAATGCCCAAATGTCTGTGATTCTGCGATTGGCAGATCAGGGATTTGACTCCAAGTCCAGTGCTCTTTATAGTGCAAAGCACACAGTAGGCCGCTAGATTGAGCCAAAGAACAATTAAAGATCCAATTGGTGTCCTCATACCCTAGGAGCCACGAGAATTCAGAAAAGGCAGAGACTGTTGTAGATTCTTTGACCTTGGGACAAATTACATCCCTTCTTTGGACCTCAGTTTCCTTACCTGCAAAAGGAGCTGGTAGTACCAGATGGTTTCTAAAATCCCTCCTAACTAGCATTCTATGGCTCTGCGATCCTTTGATCTTACTTCTCAGGACCCACCAGAGTTTTCTCTGATTGAAGCAGAGAGCAGACCACTTCCAGCTTTGCGGGTCAGTTCCCTCATCTGTAAAAGCAGAACATCATAGCTTGGCGCTCTCTAGCCTCTCCTGGTTCTAGCATCCTATCTCCTAAGATCTTGTCTAGATCCAAGACTATATAATGTGCAGGAAGTACCTTCTGACACTCTGTACGCACTCTAAAGGTGTTTCCTGGTGCTGGGCTGGGAAAAGGTGGGGAGTGGAGTGAGTCCACTCTGAGGGGACATCGGGAAGGAGCCAGATGCTTCTGCCAAATCAAACTGGACAAGGCCAAGCTGTACCGGAACAGCCTCCTCCCGTTCTGGGCTGTCTCCCAGCCAGTAATGCCCGCGGCCTCATAAGTCATCTTGGATTCATAGGACACCAGCAAAATGCAGATCACTTAGCTTTGGAGCCTAACATGAGTCATTGATCCTGGAAAACTGAAAGAGAGCTGAAAGAGAGCCCAGGAGGACATCAAAATCAGACTTCAGCTTTTTGGCTGGTGAGTGCTGAGGAGTCAGCTGCCTCTGTGATGTGATATGATAGGCAATGGGAAGGGTTCCTCTCCCCTAGAAACCTCTCAGTCATCTCTCATTCACTTTCTGCAGAACCTGCAATTCTACCTTTCATTCCTGGGGCTCAGCACTGGCCCCTTCAAGATCTTCTCTGGAATTCCAGGCCCAGGAAGGAAAGTATTTTCTGTTCCTTGCATCTCAGTGAAAAAGAGTTCAGCAGACATTTCTCTCTGAGTCAGAAAGAAAGGATCCTGGTGCCAGGAGGAGGAGAGGGAAGAAAAGGAATCACATGGAAGAAAAGGAAGACATGATTAGCTCCTAAATCACCCAGGCTTGAAACCTCTCCATCACCACCTTCATCTAATGGATTACAAAGTTCTGTCCACCATATCTCTTACAGTTTCCCCCTCTTCTTCACTCTGACAACCTCCACTGTTATTCGGGCCTTCAATACCTCTACCCTGGGTTATGATGGCCTCCCCCAACTGGTCTCTAATCTCTCCCTTCTCTGGCCCATCCTCCCACAGCTACCCAAACAATCTTCCTAATGCTCAAGTCTGACTATGTCCTTCTTCTGCTCAAGAATATTCAGTGGCTTCCTTTTCCCTATAGGATAAGTTGCAAAGGCCAAAAGCAAGAAGAAATTTATATGACTCCATTATGTATTTGAAAGGAACGGCAAGTTGTACATAATCGATTTGCAGTTTCATGTGCAATCATCTTTTTTATTCAACTTTGTTATGGAAATGCTTGTTTTATTCCATAAATTAAGATGAAATAAATAAATGTTAAAAAAAATAAGATTCCACAATTTGACTCTGAATGACCTCTCCAGTCATAGCTGATACTCCTTCCCTTCAGACACTCAATGTCAGAGCTAACTCTACTATCTCATTTATACCCTTGCTGTTTCCAATCCTTAGAATGCCCTTCCCCAGAATCTTTGAACATGGAACATAAAGCATCAGAGCTAAAGACTGTTGTGAGGAAAATGCTTTGTAGACCTTAAGGGGCTATGGAAACAGAAGAGAAGTGAAGGGCCTGGGTCTGGAGACCCCCAAACCACTGAACCCCACCTTAACTGTACCCAGACCCTTCTTACACTGGAGAAATAAAAATAAATAAATAAAGATTGACCTTGGAGTTAGGAGGTGGATTCAAAATTCCATTTCTGCAACATCCTCCATGTGTGGTGACCTTGGACAGAGTACCATCCCTCTCTGGGTCTCAGTTTCCTCATCTGTAAAATGAACCAACTAGGTTGATCTCCAAGGTCCCTCACTCACAAGTGTAAGCCCTGCTATCCTCCAGCTCCCCATTGGGAAGGAAAGAGAACCACCTTAGATGACTTTTTCCTTCAACAAAATGGGTGGCATTTAAGCAACTTTAAAACAATCTCACTTCAGTAACAATTTGCAGGTTTGCAAAGTGTTTTCCCTTCAACAGTCCTGTGCTCAACTAATCCATAAACCATTATTGAGTGTGGTTCCCTCCCACCCCACCCCAATACACCTGGCCCTGATGGGGATGGATCTGGACCCCTAAAAGGAATAAGACCATGTCTTTGGGACCTGGACCCCAAAGGCCCTGAACCCAGATCTCTGGCATTCATCTGAGGCCCATCCCAGTCAATAATCCCTTTAACTGTGATTTCATCGTGGCTCTCTCACCATTTAACTCCCTCAGTTGTCTGCACCTGGCCCACCCCAGGCTGCTTGCCACTCCTTAATCCCATCCTGATCTTCCCACAGTCTTTCTGTATAAAATACCAATCTTAGTCTCATCAAATGCTCAGATTCCCAAAATTTATCTCAAGAAGGCTTGAGTGGTCGAATTCCTTCGAGGCAGAACCCCATCCTGTACCTTTGCATTTCGGGGTTCCCAGCACCCCTAGACCACCACATATTTGGTTCCCTGTGAAAGAATTGAACCCAGCCTGCCACATGACAGGCAGGATGATTCTTTCAGTCAGAGACAAGGTTTATTGTGTGGCCAATAGAAGTGGGCTCTGTGTGCACTTTAACCATGAGACAGGAAAGGAGGGGAGAAGACATAAGCTCAGCCACTGAGAATCATTATTTGGCTTAAGAGACCAGACTGACCTTCAGGAAGCAGTGAGAGAACAAAAAGGGAAAAGGATCCAATATGGCCTCACCCCAACCCCCTTGCCCCTTGTCTGTGGCTGCCCCACAGGTCTGGGGTGGGGGAAGGAGCCAGGGTCAGGCAGCTGGAGATATGGTTCCAAACCCAGTACAGTGTATGGATTCCTGTCCCAGCTCTATCACTGACTTCCTGGTTGAGCTAGAGAGGGAGATGGGGGGAGTTATAATGCCCCTGGGGCCATATTTTTCTCTTCTCGAAAATGAGAGGTTTGGGCTGGATTGATCCCTCTCAGCTCTAACATCCTGCAATTCTATGATTTTACTTCTACGATTCCACCTACACAAAATACCCACCACTGATCCCAAGTGATGTCAGCAGCACATTTTAGGGGTGTTATTCGGAAAAGCTGGCTTTGGATCGAATGCTCTTTGCTGGTTTAGGTGGAAGGAAGGGGAGCAGAAAATGGCTGGAGACCCCTCCCTGGAAAAAAGATAGGTTTTTATATTTTCATGCCTCTTCCTTCCATTCCCCACCTTTCCCCCCTCTCCCAACAAATGAAGGTCCCTCTGCATCGCAATGTGACTAGAAAGCTGTAACTGGACCCTCCCAGAGAGTCTCCAAGATTACTTATCCTCTATTGCTTTTAGCTCTAAATACGATCATTTTCTCTCCAAACCCCTGCGGCTCCAAGGCATGGGGAGCTGGAATAATAATAGCTCACATTTCCCCTGCACTGGAAGGTTTGCTGAACTTCCTTCACAATAGCCCTGTGAGGGAGTCAATAAAAGGATGCTTGGAACCATTTTACAGATTCCCAGAGAAGAAATGGTGTTTCTTGGTGGTCCACATGGCCGTTCAGACTTCAAGTGCATCCTACTTCACACTCCACCATGCCGCAGCTCCAAGTGGAGAGCCCAGAAATCCTCTACCTTCCATCATTATTTATTGTTTTGCTCTGGGAGGTTCCTGTTCTTTTCTTGTTTTTTTAAATGGCAGTGCCTCATCCCACATGGTCACCATCCACTCCTTCTGCCTGCCTGATAATAAGAACAAATATCTATGTAGTACCTACTATGTAACAGACACTGTACCAAGAACTTTGTGAATATTTTTCTCATAATGATCCTGGGAGGTAGGTGCTATTGTCCCCATTTTACAAATGAGGAAACCAAGGAGGATAGAAGTTAAGTGACTAGTGTAGGATCACACACAGCTAGTTAGATCTGAGGTCAGATTTGAACCCAGGTTTTCCTGACTAGAGGCCCAGGGCTCTATCTACTTTACCACCTAGCTGCCCTCAACTGATTGTTTTCTTTAATAATAGGAGACTGTCTGTGAATGTGACATGAGGGACACTGGGAAGATTGCTTCCTTCCCAGGAACCTCCAAGAAGAGAGATAATGGGAGTATGTAGAACAAAGGTGGTTTTTATATATTTGGAATGTTATAGGATTGGGAACCAGGGAATCCCAGGCGGATGGGATATACAAGGGCCCTACACTTTGGAAGCCCCTGGTTGAAGAGGAAAGGCTTGCCATAAGATACGGCCACCATGATAAGACTTGGCAAGGCCCTTGCTCACAGGCAGCACGCACTGGCTGTGCAGGGCAGTCAGGGGATACCATTAGGGAGTCCAAATATGGAGGAGTAACAAGTCCCCTATCTTCAGAAAGGCCCATTAGTAGGGATAAGAGGAAGTGGACTTGTCCGCTAGCCTCAGCATGAGGAGATGGAAAGGTCTTTGCTCCCAGGGGATTCCCATTATGAGGGAGTGGCAATAAGGACCCTGGCTCGGGGACCCCTAGGATCTGTGTGACAACGGAAGCATGGTCTACACAAATGCTAGCGGAAGGAGCTGGGAGGCATCCTAAAGAGGCTGTCTTGAGGTAAGGCAGCCAGTGACAATTGTTGAAAGAGGAGTAGGTTTAGAAATGAAGGAGAGGAAAGCAACAGCAGCTAGCCTTCTACAGTGTTTTAAAGTTTGCAAAGAACCTTTCAGATTTTATCTCATTTGATGCTCACAACATCCCTGAGAGGAAAGTGATATTATTATCCCTATTTTGGAGATAAGGAAACTGAGGCAAACAGATTAAGTGACTCTACCAAGGTCACACAGCTAAATAAATATCTGAGGCCAGATTTGAACTCAGCTCTCCCTGACTCCAGGACCAGTGCTGTATCCACTGTGACACCCAGTTGCCTTTAAGCACCACGTACTCCTACCAAAAAAAGGCCAAATGGGCCCGGGGCCTAGTTCAGACTACCCCTGCTTGAGGAGGGTGACTGAGGGGGTCATGGCCATAGACCTCTTCACGAAGGGACCTCGGAAGACCATTGAGTTCAATGTCCTGGTTCTATAAAAGAGGAAATGAAGCCAAAAAGGAAGAGGCACTTGCCGAAGGCCCCACAGCAAGACGGCTGTGCATCCCAGCCTCAACGCCAGCGCCCAAGCGCTCTTACTACCACCCCACGCGGTCTCTGGCAAGGGCAGCTACTAAACAGAAGCGCTCGGCAGGCGGGTGGGCCACAGACCTGGGGAGCAGCAGCAACGGTTTTTAAAGCAGTTTCCTCCAGTCTGAATGTGGAGGTGGAAGCACGTAAGGGAAGCTGCACATTAAGCACCTATTAGTCTTTCAAATGACTCATTTCGGTGAGGGCATGTGATGCCCAATTACAGCCAATCAGCACTTGAGGATGAAGAATTGAAACAACAATATTTCAGATATTTTACCTGTAAACCACGCCAGGGTTTCAAGGCTATCGCTCAGGGGTTTTAACCTGGGGCCCGTGTGCGGAGTTCAAAGATTCCGTTAACTTAGGTGGGAAAAATTCCATCTTTATTTCAAAATAATTTGTTTCCTAACCCTAATTCCTATGTGCTTTATTTTACACACCTAAAAACATCGTCTGCAGGCTTCCATCAGACTGCCGAGAGTCATCTTGACATCAAGAAGGTTAGGAATTCCTGCCGCCGATAGAAGAAACACTAGAACACAGAATGTCAGGGCCGGAGTATTCTTGCATTAATGTCATCGGGTAGTCAAGGGCAGGTAGGATGGCAGAGAAAGCCCTTGGGTGGGACTTGTAAGTCCCCATGAGAGGGACCTGAGTTCAAATTCTGCCTCTGATGTTTACTAGCTATGTGGGACGTGGCTAAGCTACCTAACCTCTATAAGTCTCACTTTCCTCACCAATGAAACAAGGGAGTTGGATCAGATGACTGTAGGGGTGGATCCCTTCCAACTCAAAATCTACAATGTTATAACAATGACAACAGCTTTTATGTAGTACTTTAAGGTTTGCAAAGAGCTTTACAAATATTATCTGATTTGATTCTCACAGCTACTTTGGGACATAGGTGCTATTACGATCTTTTTACAGTTGGGAAAACTGAGGGTCACACAGCTAGGAAGTGTCCAAAGCTGAATTTGAACTCAGTTCTTCCTTACTCAAAGTCCAAAGCTTCATGCTCTGTGCCACCAGCTGCCTTTCTTCCTAAGGCCCGGGAATCTTCCACACTCAAACCTTCAGTGGCTCCCTATTATCCAGTGACTCTAGCTTCCTGGCTGTTCCATGAACAAGATGTTCTGCTTTTTGACTCCTGATGTTTTCTCCTGCTATCCTCCATGCCTGGAATGTTCTTCCTCTTCCACTCTTACTAAACCAACCTCCCTGGCTTCCTTTAAGTCCCAACTCAAATCCTATCATTTACTGGAAGCCTTCCCCAGCCCCTCTTCATTCTAGTGCCATCCCTCTGTTAACTATTGCCTATTTATCCTGTATATAGATTGTTTGGTATGCATTTACTTGTATTTTATCCCTTCCATGTAGACTGTAAGCTCCTTGAGGGCAAAACTGTCTTTTGCCTCTTTTTGTATCCCTAGAGTTTAGCATAGTGCTTGGTACATAGTAGGCACTTAATAAACGTTTTTGATTGATTGATCATGGAATAAATGCAAACTCCTTAGACTAAAATTTATGATATTTAAAATCATGCCTCCCCCTAACTTCCCTACATCCATTAATGACATCACCATTTCCACAAGTCACCCAGATAAACAACTTATGAGTTGTTCTTGACTTTTAGCTCTTAATCATCCAAATATCTAATTAGTTGCTAAGTCTTTTTAATTATTTCTCCACAAGATTTCTCATATCCCTTTCTCTACACTAATACCATAACCACTGCTGTCCAGAACCTCATCGTCTTTTGTCTAAATCTATGGTCTCCAGAGTAGGTGCCAGTGGTCCCTGGGACACTGTGGTCTGACTCTAAAGGGACTACTCCTCACCCCAAGGGTTCTGTGATCTGCCTGTCAGAGGGAGGAATGCCACCCTCCCCAAAACAGCCAATCCTAGGGCTTCTTTCCAATATAACCACACCTTTTCTCCTCCTATGATCTCCTACCACTGTGAACTTTCTCTCCAAGGTATAAGTTCCTAGCCTAACCCTCCTGCACCAAGAATCTGGCTCCCTGTGCAGTTGTGACCTAAGCAGTGCCCAGGCATCAACAGCAATAACTGTGCAGGTGCCATTGAGGAAATTCTACCCCAGCAGCATACTCACTCACACAGATGCACATGAATACCAGCACACACAAGCACTTATGGGATTGTTGGCGAATGACTGAATATATGGGGGAGAGAATGAGTGAGAAATTAAGATAACACTGAGGCTGTGAACCTGGATGGTTAAGGATGATGGTTCCCTTTACAGAAACTGAGAAGATTGGAAGAGGGGTGGGTTTGGGGGTAGGAAAAGAAAAGGTAACAAGATCTGTGATGCATATTGTAAACCTTCCATGCCAACTCATCCTATACAACTTATGGATGTTCTATCCAGAGAGAAAGGCATCAAAGCAAGGCTTTTACTCACTAGTCTCTGAGCCAGAACCAAAGCCTATCCTGCATGGGGTGTCTGCTGCGGCCATGAGGTGATCTGAGGGACAGAGGCTGGGTGTGCTGCTGAGGAAGCAGAGAGAGAAGAGGAATTTTCCCAGCTACTGCATAACAGGTACTAACTGATGCCTGGTGGCACGATGGATAGAGCGCTGGGTAAATCCGGCCTCAGACACTTACCAGCTATGTGACCCTGGGCAAATCACTCAACCCGTTTGCCTGCCTCAGTTGTCCTGACTGTAAAATGGAAGTAATAATATTTACCTCCAAGAGCTGTGAGATCACATTTGTAAAGCACTTATCATGGTGCTTGGCACACAGTAGGCATTACATAAATACTAGCTATTATTATATTGTCATCACCATCATCATCATCATAATCATCATCATCCCATCTCTTCTACTTGCTTTCCTTACAACTTTGAGCAATTTACTTCCCTTTTCTGGTCTTCATTTTCTTCTCCTATAAAATGAAGGCGTCCAGCACCAGATAATCTTTAAGGTCCCTTCTAGCTCTAAATTCCATCTGTGATTTTTCAACTTCTCAGATGAATGGTGCATTGACACATGCATGGGACACATGCTTCTGTACCCAAGCCCAGATCACCTTTTTCATCCCCCAATAGGAATACTCCAATAGGAAAGGGATATGTTTGGCCTGGAGGTCTGATGGTTAAGTGTTGTCCCAAGCAAAGTCCGTGTAACAATATAGGACAGTACGAGTGGTCAATACCCATGTTCGCTTTAGTTATTTCATCGCATCATGCTGGCAATAACCACTTTGGAGCCCCATGGACCACCTGCAAATAGAAATAATACCAACACAAGGATGATCATTCCCAGGCCAATAGCCAGATCACCCATTTTGGCAGCATCTTCTAGGCTGCCCAAATTCTCATCAGCATTTCAGGCTCTTGCTTATGGAGAAGTTTCCTTTCAGTCCTGACTTATCATTTCCTAGAATTATAGAATGTCAGGGCTAGGAGGAAGGAACCTTAGAACACAAAGTATTTGAGTTTGATGGAACTTAGGGTATAGAATGACAAAGCTGAAAGAGACCTTAGAACAGTACCGGCAAACTCCTGCCCCCCCCACCCCGAATGTAGGCCAGGACCAGATTAAAATGTAACTGGGAAATGTTTAACAAAATAAATAAAAATACAATATGACATAGATGATGTTGGTTTGTGTTTTTTAAGCCATTATACAGCCTAAAGGGATCTGTTTCTATCTGAGTTTGACACCATTGCCTTAAAACATAACCCGAAAACTGAAGGACCTTAGAACATAGAATGATTGGGCTCCATGAGACCTTACAATAGGATATCAGTGCCATAACTTAGAATATAAAATTTTGAAGCTGGTTGGATCCTTTTTGTGTCATAGTCCTGTTTGGAAGCCTGGTGAAGTCTAGACACCTTCTCAAGATAATGATTTTAAATAAAATGCATGGGAATACAAAGGAAACAAATTATATTTAAATATATTTATCAAGATAGGGTTGTTTTCTTTCAGGAAAGGAGAAGAAATTAGAGGCCGGGGTGGAAATGTGGTAGGAGGGGGTGGAGCAGCTCAGGGAAAGGGAAAGGTGACCTTCCCAAGCTCATACATCAAGTCAGCAGCCAAGTTAGCTGAGAAAACCAATCATACCACAGTATTCTATGTACTGAGCCCTCTCTCCTCTTACTTCACAACTTTCCTCCCACTTCACTGTAGGCTAGTAGAAACAGGACTATTTACAAGGCTATATGAATGACCTGGGAAATATCACCCAAGTTCTCTATTCCCTGCGTGCAAGGAGGCTGACCAGCTCAGCTCCCTCCGCACCTCCCTTTTCCATCATCACCAGTCTAGTGAGATTGTTCAAGATTAAACCTAATCTTAAAAAGCACATGGCATCCCTTGGAAACATAAATGCAATATAAATTGGAGTTATTATGCCATATCTGAATCATTATGGCTCCTGGCACTCCAGGGCCTCCTTCGCAGCTGCCTTAATTTTCCTGCTCCTCTCTCTCAGAGTGCAGAACACTTTGGCACATGGACACTTCAGGCATTTTAAAGTAATAATCACCAGCATCAGAGTACCATCCATGATTATAGCACTTTTATACTTTCTAAAACATAAGTAGCAGCCTCGTGCAGCAGAAAGAGCATGGTCTAGAAGCCTAGAGCCCAGAATCCCGGGTTTGAGTCCTTACCACCTTTGACAAGTAACTTCTCCTCTCTATGTCTCAGTTCCTAGATCTGTAAAATGAGGAGACCAGACCAGATGATCTCAAAGGCCCCTTCCACCTCTGATACCATACCTCCATTCTGTGCTCTGAGAGGTGGCATGGGGTACAATAAGGAGGTCTGGGTTGAAATCCAGGCTCTGACACTCATGACTCTGAAGTCATTTATCCACTCTGTTTCTTCATATGAGGCTGTTGTAAGGAAAGCTTTGAGTAAATTTTAGATCTCTATGGAAACAGGTGCTCATAACTACGGTGCTTCTTCAGGTAGCCCCCCAACAATGGGGAATTAGTGCTTATCTTATGAAAGGTCCAGAACCATGAAGGCCTCACGGGGCAAGCCTAGATGAGTTCCTCACATCCCAGGCAATAAGGGGTTCTCAAAGCTACCCTGAGATCTGGTGGGATCTGAGGACCAATTTCCAAGCAAGCCTTCTCCCAATGGAGAGTACCTGTGGGAACTTCATTCCATTTGGCTTGGCCCAGATACAGGCCAAAATAAAAAAATCAGTGAGTCTTTTCAGGTAGGTAATTGGTGCCTATCCTCAAATATGGAGCGCACTATGAACAAAGACAGCCCTGTCATGCCTGGGAATCTGAACCTGGGAAGCATGAGGGCGGGGTTCAGAGGATCATAGTGTTATGATGTCATAGCTCTACAGCTAGAAGAGAGCTAGAGGCCATCTCATCTAACTCCATTTTATAAATGAAAATACTGAAGCCCAAGAAAGCCAAGTGATTTACTCAAGTCCACACATGTAGTAAATATCAGAGACCTGAGATCTGAACTCACTTCTCTTGAATCCAGATCTATCAATCTTTCCCAAATGGAATGGGCTGCATTGAGAAGGAGTAGGTTCTTCCTGCTCAAAGGACTCCAAGCAAAGGCCAGCTGACCACTTTTCAGGTATGTTACAGCAGGGATTCTTTTGGCATTTGAGTTACACCAAATAGATAAATTGTGCTCATATTATACCAAATAGATAGATAAGTAGGTAGACAGACAGACAGACGGATGGGTGGACGGAAAGATGGATGGATGGATGGACGGACAGATAAATAAAATACTAAATTGCCACTAAGTCCTTTCCAACTTTCAACTTCTGAGAACCTTTCCACTGTGCCATGGATTCAAATACATTTGTAATTGTTAGAAATAGAATGGTTCTAGAACTGGAAGGAACCTTAAAAATGCTCTAGTCCAACTATTCCTTTTGCAGATGGTGCGGCTAAGGCCCATAAAGGACAATGACAGATTAAGGTCATACAGAAAGTCAGTGGTAGAGCCAGGACTCAAACCTAGGACTTGGGACAATCTCTTTTTCTCCAGGAGGAGCTCTTTCACAGCCACCTGGGAGGAAAAGGGACAAGTCCCAATGGACAATGTCAATGTTAGTACAACAACAACAATGATAATATCTAGCTTTTATATAGTGTATTTTTTCTCCTAAAATTTACAAAATACTTTACAAATACTATCTCATTTGATCCTCACAATGACCCTTGGAGTTAAGTGCTATCTGTGTCTTATAGATGAGAGAAACCGAGGCATACAGAGGGGCCATCTCCAGCCGTACTGATCTCTATCTGGCCACTGGACCCAGATGGCTCTGGAGGAGATGTTGAGGCTGGTGGCTTTGCACAACACTCCCTCGCTTAGATCCAATTCACTTGCAAGTCATGACATCACCTTCCTGATGTCATGGTCCTCTTCAAGAACAAAGGACAAACAATGACTTCCCCAGGGTATCACAGCTGGTAAGTATCTGAGGCCGTATTTAAACTCAGGTCTTCCTGACTCCAGGCACTGTGTTGTACTCATTGAATTAACGAAGTGTTCTCACTACCGGGCTCAGACTGGAAGGAAGTAAGAGGATGAGGTATTCTGGTAGGAAAAGCAGCGAGAACTAGATTAGAGCTTTCCTCAAACATATCTAGACTAGTACATAAGATAGGACGGTAAACAGTCATGTAAACACTATCCACCAGTGCCAAGGATGTATAGCTAAAACTTGAATTGTCTAGGGAAGCCTGGTGAGAATTCCTCTTCTGGGGTAAGGATATAGACAATGGGCTTTATGATCGTGTCCAGTTCAGACACAGGGGGAATAGGATCGCAGAAGTCAAAATCTGAAAAACTGGCATGGGCAGAGGGAACAGGCTCGTTGTATATGGGGGCCTCTGGGGCAGAGGAGCAACGGGGGAAGTCTGCTGGATTAGAAAGTGCCTGATCTGGAGTAGGACAAGAGTCGAAGCCCTGGCCTTGGGCCTATCTGGACCTCAGTCTCCTCATATGTAAAATGAAGAGAGGTGGGGTAGAGATAACTCACTGCTCCTTCCAGCTCTAAGTCCTGTGAATCTTCAAATAACAAGAAGGCAGATTTTGGCTCAGTAGATGGAGGAACTTTCTAATCATTAGAGCTGCTTTACCAAGATAAAGGATGCCTGGGTAATCAAGTAAACAAACATCTATTACTACATGCTTGGCACTGCGTAGAGATCTAGGGAAGCAAAGAAAGGCAAAAACAGCCCTTGCCCTCAAGAAGGTAACGAGGGAGACAACATACATATAAACAACTATATACAAAACAAGCCATGTTCGGGGTAAATGGGAGGTAGTCTCTGAAAACAAGCACTAGCTTCCAGGAAGGCGGGAAGGAAGGAAAGAAGGAAGGAAGGAGGGAAGGAAGGAAAGAAAGAAGGAAGGAAGGAAGGAAGGAAGGAAGGAAGGAAGGAAGGAGAGAAAGAAGGAGGAATAAAATGAACTGTATAATTACAATGACTTATCATAACTCTAAAGAAGAGATGAAGAGAAGCACATCCCTCCCTTCTTTCCAGAAGCAAGGAATATGGAAGTAGAATGGTGCATATGCTACCAAATTTGGCTGGTATGCTGATTAATCTCGCTGAACTGTTGTTTTTTTAATTTTATTTTTCATTCTTTTACAAAGCCTTACTTGCCAAGTAGGAGAGAAGGAACAGATACATCCAGAAACAAAGGTAATGGAAAAACAAAAGAATGGGTAGGAATCCAACAGGCCAAAAGAAAGGGATGGCAATCCAAGCACAGGGGAAAGTGTTTGCAAAGGTTAACAAAGGCAGAAAAACACAGGGTATGTTTGGAAGCAGAGAGTTGTCCAGTTTGACGATTAACAATATGTCACAACCACCTTGGGAAGTAGGTGCTGTTATTGTCCCCTTTTTAGAGAGGAGGAAACTGAGGCTGAGAGAGGTTAAGTGACTTGATGAAGGTCACCCAGGTAGTAAGAGCACGAGTCAGGATTTGTACTGAGATCGACCTGACTCCAGACCCAACACCAACACACTTCAACACCTTGCTGCTTCCTTGTTAGAGCATAGAACCACAGAGAAGGGTGCTATGAGAGAATACAGACCCAAATCAGCGATGATCTTGAATTCCAGAAGTCTGAAATTGACTCAAGAGGCAGCAGATAGCCATGGAAGATTGGGGGGCAAAGGTGACATGACCCGATCTCTAGGCAAGAGGGAGCCACTGAAGGTAGCCGTGGAAAACGGATGGATCCAGCAGCAAATGAAGGCTTGGAACCAGGAAGGGAGATGCTGGAAAGCTGTTGCTGCAGTCCGGGCCAGTGGTGATAAGAAGCTAGCATTGGAGTGGAAAGGAGGGGCTGACATAAGAAATATTGTGGAGGGGAAATCTTCAGTCCTCAAAAGTGGCTTGTTCATGAGAGGGGAGGGGAGGGAGAGGGAAGAGTCCGGGATATCCCCTGGTTCTGCACATGGAAAATACAGGGTGTTCCTAAAGTCTGGACACATAGGCAAAAATGCATATTTTCAAGAAACGAAATGAATGAAATTTTCAACTGCACTTTGTTTAATTGGAATATTAACAAATAACATCTTTAATAGGATTTCCATCATTTGTGAAGCAAAGGTTGATACGCTTTGCAAGATTCAGGTGAACTTGATGCAATAACTCCACATTGCCGGCAATTTTCCTATGTGTCCGGACTTTAGGGACACCCTGCGGTGTGCATGGAGGAAAACCAGATAGAAATACTGGAGTCTGAAGGCGGATGTCAGAGATTTAAGCTGTGGCTAATCTTCCCGTCAGAAACATAAAATAGGACTGACCACAGGGGACAGGATGAGGGAGAAACATTTGTAGACACGTTGAGTTTGAGACATCAGCAGAATATCAAGGTGAAGAAGCAGGAGAGATTGAGGCGACTCCATGCTCCCAGTTGGAGAGTAAGGGATGCTGGAAGGTAGAAGAGGGAGTGAGGATGGGTGCCCCGCTAAAGGTGCCTGCCTGCCCAGGCTGCCTCACTGGCTGGGTGGAGGAGGCTGGTAACCTTGCTCTGGGCAGGGAGAGGGAGGCAGCGAACCTCGCTGTCTGGAGGCATCTCTGTGTGTCAGCTGCTCTCCCCCACCCCTGGCCTCTGGGGGGGGGGGGGCGCAGAGGAGCCTTCCTGCTTGCCAGGAGGGAGCTCCCAGCAAGGCTGCCTACAAACTTCCCTCCCTTGGAGTCTCTCTTCTCTCACACCCACACAGGCAGGAGGGGGTGGGGAGGACGACAGGCAGGCTCATCTGCTGCTGCACATGCATTCCCTGGGAAGACAGTCTTCCCTGACACAGCAGAGGCAATTTCCATAAAGGTTTAAGTTGGCAAAGGAGGGGGATGAGTGGGAGGCTGGGGAAGCCTGCCTGGGTCCAGACAAAGAAGCTATGGGACTGAGAGGCAACCTCGGTTTCATACCTCTCCCTAGCTAGAAGGGAGCTCCAGAGGTCATTCAGGACTTCCCCTGCCTGCAGGGAGAACCCAGCAGAACCAGAGGGGGCCTGAGGATCTCCTTGTGTTCTACAATGAAGACAAATCCCTCAGGCACCCATTCACCCCCCTGTCAAAGACAGCAAAGTGACCAAAGCTAGACTAGGTGGGATGTTGGAAAGGATTTACAGATTATCTGCAGCAGAGGTTCTTAAGCTGGGGTCCATGAGGCAGCTGGGTGATCTGGTGGGGAGAGTCCGGAAGGGAAGCCAGGAAGACCTGAGTTCAAAGCCAGCCTCAGACACTTCAATGTATGACCTTGGGCAAGTCACTTAACCACTACCTGCCTCAGTTACATCTGTAAAATGGAATTAATAATAGTACCTATCTCCCAGGGTAGAGGATCTAATGTTTGTAAAGTGCTTAGCACGGTTCTTGGCACATAGTAGGCACTTTAAACCTGTTTGTTTCTTTCCATGAACTCATCTTTTTAAAAAAACATTTTCATAACTTTATTTCAATGTAGCTAGTTTCCTTTGTCATCCTGTGTATTTTATTCATGCATTTAAAAACATTATTATGAGAAAGGGGGTCCATGGGCTTCACAAGAAGACCGAAAGGACATACGACACACAATTTTCTCATTTTATGGATAAGAAAACTGAGGCCCAAAGAGATGGAGGAACGTGTCCAAGGTCACAAGGTCAGTCAGTGGTGGTACCACTAGAACTCAGGTGTCATGGTATTTCTGCCAGTACAAACGATTTCTCATTCCTCGTGGCAATCTCAGCTCACTTGATCATCTAGTCCAGCCTCTGATCTTATAGAACGGGAAACTGAGTTCCAGTAAGGGCACATGATTTCCCTAAGGTAACTCAGGTAGGGAGTCAGTGGCAGAGACATGGAGGAGGAGGAAGTGATAACCATGGCGGTGATGGAGCTGATGGGACAATGCTCTGGTCTAATGGAAAGCATAGAGGACTTGATGTCAGGAAGGCTCATTTCAAATCTCAGCGCCAGCACTTACTGACTCTGTGATTTTAAAGAAATCTCTTCCCTCCCCTCCCCTCCCCTTCCTTTCCCTTCCCTTCCCTTCCCTCCCCTCTCCTCCCCTCCCCTCCCTTTCCCTTCCATCCCCTCCCCTCCCCTCCCCTTTCCTCCCTGCCTCTTCCTTTCCCTCCCCTCCCCTCCCCTTCCTTTCCCTTCCCTCCCCTTCTCTCCCCCTCCTCCTCCCCCTCCCCTTCCCTTCCCTTTCCTTCTCTTCCCCTCATCCTTCTCTTCTACAACGCAGCAATAATATTGTAGGTGTCTTTGATCTCATAGCGTTCTTGAAAGGAAATGCATGAAGTGCTCCAGAAAAGAGAGCTTTTATTACAGTGGTTGTGATGCTGACAGTGATGATGGGCGTGGTCAAGATGAGGTTGTCATAGGAGGGTGATTTAATTCAGTTCAGAGAACACTGAAAAAATGACTGCTTATTTAATGCAGCTTTGGGATTAAAGGGGGAGGGGCGGAATGAAACAAACTCCCTGCTTCGAGAAGTTGACATGCCATTGGGTGGTTGGATTGGGAGGCAGGGAATCGACACGATAATAATGATGAGATCTAGAATTTATGTAGCGCTTTATGGTTTGCAAAATACTTTACAAATATGATCTCATGTGATCCTCACAACAGCTCTGGGAAGGCAGGAGAAAACTGAGGCAGAAAGAGGCTAAGTGACTTGCCCAAGGTCACACAGTCAGGCAGTATCTAAACACAGAACTGCCTGACCCTAGGTGCAGCTCTCTATCCACTGAGACACCTAACTGCCTCATGGACTTGGGTAAATAATTACTAAGTAATTTCAAAATTGGGAAAGAGCGCCAGTAAAGGGAGTGATCTGGAACGTCCCCCAACAGGAAGCAATAGTCCTTTAATGGAAACTGGCAGCTCCAAGAAGCAGAGGCTGGGAGGCACCTCGCTCCAGGCTCAGGGGAAGCCCCTTGTGCAATGCTCTGAGGGCCAGATGAGGATAAGGGGGCCAGCTTAACAGTAATGAAGAATGAGTAAAGGGAAGCAATATGAAATGAAACTGGAAATAGAAGAAAGAGCCAGATCAGAGAAAGCTTTAAATGCCAAGCAGAGCATCTTGTATTTTTGCCCTTTAGAGGCAGTGGGGAGCCACTGAAGATATTAGAGTAGGGGCAGTGACACATTCAGATCTATGTTTTAGGAATATCGATTTGACAGTTATGTAGAGAGGATGTACTAGAAAAGAAAAAGCCTGGAGGCAGAGAGATCATTTAGGAGGCTTTTGCAACAGTTCAGGTAAGGGGTAGGAATGCAGGTTATAGGATCATAGAGTTAGAGCGGGAAGGTCAAAAATCTGGTCCAATCCCATCAATTTCCCACATGAGAAAACTGAGGCATGGAGTATTGTCAAGACTGGCCCAAAGTCATGCACATGTAGATGACTGAGCCAAGATTCAAAGGGAGATCTCAATCCAGATCCCGAAGGGCCTAAACCGGGGTTGATGCAGGAGATACTGCACATCGCTGGGACCTGGCAGCTGAGTGGCTACAGATGAAGTCATGACCTTAGATTGACGTGGTGATGATTTAATTTCTCATATAGACCTCAAGCTTTATGGGAGCAAGGAAAAAACATGTCTTTATAGAGGAATCCAGTCCAGGGCTCTGCACATAGTAGGTGTTTAAACAGTGTAGAAACAAGCAAATTTAACAATAGTGGCCTCACTTCCTGAGGGTCTATGGGGTCAGCCATATGGCACTGATGCCCAACAGAATTAATTTGGGCTAACGAAAACAATTCAGGGCTAGGTAACCATATCTGTCATATAAGATCAAAGGGACCCTTGTAGTGAGTGGGATGGTGAACGAAGGGAACCTGGAGACTGCTCGATCACTCCCACTACTCATGGAGTTGTCCCCAGAAGGTTTCCAGGAAGATGCAGATTTTCCCTATGGGGATACCAAAAACCTAATAAAACACTTTATTAGTATTTGCATTTTTTCCTCCACTCAGAAACAAAAAGGTGGGTGCATGGAAAGAAGACCAAGGTGACCGAGTCCCAGATAGGGCGATTGACTTGACCAATGTCATGTAACAAATCTGAGCCCCATCTGGACTTAGAGCCCCCATCTTCTGACTCCTGGCATGCTACTGCTCATCAGAGCTCTCTCCAAAGCCATCACATGTGAACCTCACCCACGGCTCTGGACTGGCTCTGTCCTTCCAGCCCCAGGGCTTACCTCATTAGCTTGAGCATTCCCACAGCCCGGGGGTGGATGGAGGGGGGTGGGGGAAGAAGGTGTCCATCAGAGATTGCTCGGTTCTGGATCTGGGAAGCCTGGTTCCCATGGCAACGAAGGGCTGTGGGGGCAGGGGCGATTAGGAATGAAGACAGAGAAAGCAGAGGGTTTCTAGATGAAAAACAACAGCTCCCAAAATGGGCAAATGGGGAGGAAGGGGGAGTTGGCCAGGAAGCCCTGACCCACCACATGAGGGGTTAATTTCTCTGCCCTGGTTCCGGCTCTTTTCACAGGCAGATAAGAATCCAGATATATAATTTGACAACAGACATTTGGAACTTGCATTTTGGGGGCCAGCAGTGGAGGGGGTGAGGTAGTTAAATTAGGTAAAGCTTAGGAGCAAATTGACCTCAATTCAAATCCAGGCCCTACCATCTACCTATCTGTATGAGAACGACCTTAGAGCACAGTCCCTAACCAGCATGGGGTGAAGGAACTTGGACCTAAAGCACAAACAGGGGTGGTAGGGGCAGGTCCATGCTTCCCACCTGAGGTCACTATCTCAGGGTCCCACCCTCACCCTCTAAACTCCTCAAGGACAAGGGCTACGGAGGCCTGAAGTGGACTAGAATGAGAAGGGAAGCTATTTAGTGCGTTCTGCCTTTAAATTAAATTCCATAAGGGCTCTTCTTCCCTAGAAAAGAAGGGTGAGGAGGTCATTCTGAAAGCGAGGTGGCTAGGAGCCATGTGAAGAAGGTATAGATGTGAGCGTAATGATGCTGAGTGCCATGGCTGATGAGAGGAAGCTGCCTCACTGGAACAGAGGTTCCGCTGTGGGGAGGGAGATAAGATATGGATAGAAAGGTAAGTGGCTGGCAACCTAGACAGGCAAAACCACAAATGCCAGCCAAAGGAGGTTACACTTTATCTTACAGGCAATGGGGAGCAATGAAAGACTTGTGAGCAGTTGAGTAAGGAGTTAATATTAGAGTTTGAGGAAATTAATCTCTGTAATTATCTCTGTATGTGCCTCCCTCATAGACTATTCTGGGCACAGAATCACAGAGCTAGAGAGGACCTTAGCATTCACCAAGTCCAGCTTCTACCCCACGCAGGGGTCATAGGAATCATGAGCACATGGGCTTTAAAGTTGGCAAGAACCTTATGGTCATCTCATCCATCCTCCTTGTTTTACAAAAACGGAAATGGATACTCAAAGAAATCACAGGACAGTAGTAAGCTGAAGAATTGGGGTCCAAACCCAGGTTGTCTGATTCCAAATATAATACTTTTTTTCCAGAGGATCTTTATACATTTCTCTGTTTATCTCAGTGGAAAGGGGTGTGCGTGCATGTGCGTTTGTGGGTCCTCATACACATCCCATGTTTTCATAATGTTTCATAATCTGGTTTTCATAAAAACCAAAAGATCTTTATTCATTAGATGGAATTCACTTTTGACTATTCCTCCCAGAAACTTGCACATACACTCTATCCCGTATCAGGTTGGTGCTGGTAAAGTTTGATAAGTAGTTCTCCAGAAAGAAAAAAAAATAGTAAAATTGGCACACTTTTAAGATTAATACATATTACTAATATTTTCTCTATCACTTTTTAAGTCTAGACAATCAACAAAACAATAAATCAAGCCCTGATTTGTAGCACTTGCCAATTTGCAAAGTGTAAACGTTCACACTAAAAACTTAACAATCCCCTCTCAGGAGCTGGTTGGAGGTGGCTCCAGTCTGCCCCTGCACCAGCACCCACTCTTGTCAGGTAGGTGGACTTCTATTGCACACAGTTTAAGAGTCTGTGAGATGCTGACTGCAGAGCACATTGAAAGGGAAATGAGAGAGACTAGGAAAAATGGCAGCTATGACCAGACCATGCCCGGAGTGACCTAGCCGAGAAAAGCAATTGTAGTGCTGAGAAGTGAATGCTGAATGGGAAGACGTCTCTAGCTCTCTGAGGGCTTGTGACTACAGACACAATCTGCATTATTAGCACGATTCCATAAGGGAACTGATGGGCCCCTCTCCCACCACATTGAATTGACAGAAGGGTTAATTGGGAGTTAGAGAGTGATTTCCATGTGCATGCTGGGGGTGGCAATCATTTGGAAACGGATGCTGAGAGTAGTTAATACCTGATGCAATTCCTTGTTAGTACCTTGCCATTCTGTTTTAATTAAATGGCTTTGCATTAAATTCATGTGTCATTGCATGAGGTCTAGTATAAAGAGTTATGTTGGTTGAAGCTCAGAGCTGTAAATTTGAATAGATAACTATTCTAGTCTTTTAATTATCTATTCAAATAACTACCCCTTGAAGCTTGGTATGGTTGAAGAAGGGAGGGTGGCATATTCAGACAAAGCTATAGATGTATTTCTTTCTCTTCCTTTCGAGTCTTTTTTTCAGTCTCTGCATCTGTCTCCATGTCTCACTTTTTACTCTGTTTCTTTTTCTGTCTCTGTCTTGGGATCACTTTCCCTGCCTCTTCCTTCCTATTTCTATTTCTGTCTCTCTCAGTCTGGATTTTAACTGCCTATTCTTTCTCTCTTATTCTTCCTCTTTCTTCCTTTTCCTCTGTCTTTCTATAATTTTTTCCTCTCCCCTATTCTTCTCTCTCTTCCTTTCTTCTCCTCACTTTTCCCCCTTCTCATCCTCCTCCCTCTTCCCTTTCTCTTCCTTTCTTTCCTCCCTTCCTTATATCTTCACCTTTTCCTTCTCTCCTTTCTTGCCTCTCTTTTCTCTGTTTCTCTTTCTCTTTCCCCTCCCCTCTCCATCTTCCCTTCCTTTATCTTCCATTTGTCTCCATGTCTCTATCTCTCTTTGTCTGTCTTTGAATCTGTTTCTGTCTCACCTCTCTTTTTCCCAATATTTCTCTTCCTTATCTCTACCCAAGATATTTCCTGAGAGGGGAAGGTATCTAAGACAGAGAAGTGACTGCTGTTCCTGATACCTGACACTCCCCATAACAATTCTTTCTTGGGGATGAGGCTGAAATCTGTCAAGTTTCACTATCCTCTGGTCATCCCCCAATCTGCAGCCTGAGTGGGCCTCAACAGACTCACTACCTGCACGTGCCAGGTAGGAAAGACTTACCCCAATTATATGACCCAACATAAATACTGGCATCCTCCCACTCTCCATCTGCTCTTAGCGGGAATGCCCAACATAGTAAAGTGTTTACCTGGAGCTCTAGGCAAGAAACAGTCAGTTAGCTCCTACTGCAAGTTCTAATGGAAGAGAGAAAGAGAGAGAGAGAGAGAGAGAGAGAGAGAGAGAGAGAGAGAGAGAGAGAGAGAGAGAAGAAGAAGAAGAAGAAGAAGAAGAAGAAGAAGAAGAAGAAGAAGAAGAAGAAGAAGAAGAAGAAGAAGGAGGAGGAGGAGGAGGAGGAGGACGAGGAGGAGGAGGAGGAGAAGGAGGAGGAGAAGGAGGAGGAGGGAGGGGAAAAGGGAGGGAGGATTGAGAAAATGGATATCTTTCATTTATGTATACATAGATATGATTCGAAAAGATTCAGGGATGTTATTTGTACTACAAACCACTATTTCTCAATTTCAGTATTTCTCTCAAATCCCAAATTTGATCCAGGAGCAAACAGAAAATCTGTTTGTCTTTTAAAGCCCTTCACAACCTGTCCTCTCCCTACCTTTCCAGTCTCCTAATATTTTATTCCCCTCTATATACCCACTCATCCTCCTTGCTACTCCTCTCACATAAAACTACCTCTCTCAGCTCCATGTTTTTTTACTCTCTTCCCCCAAGCCTAGAGTGTTCCCCCTCCTTGTTTCTGCTTCCCGGATTCTTTGGCTTCCCTGACTTGTCCTTCATGTTTTTGTTCAGACCTTTCCCTCTCCCTCTCCTTCTACCTGCTTAGTACTGCCCCCCCCCATTTATGTTATATACATGTATATCTTTATCTCTATATCTAATACATACACAGTTGAGTGTACAATAACTCCCCCTCCCCTTAGAATATGAGCTCCTTGAGGGAAAGACCACGTTTTTGCCTTCCCTTGTATCCCCCGAGATTAGCGCTGCTCCTGACAACATACTAAGAGCTTAATAAATAAATGCTTGGTGACTGACCTCATTCAGGAAAAAAAGATGAGGAAACACTGCATGTTTCCAAACCCAAATAGCTGATGTTTACGATTCCAGTATGCTACAATGGCCCCTGTAATTGCTAAACCTAACATGCAGATGCTAGATGTGGGTCAGAACATGTGATGGTAAAAGTCCTAGGACAGGAGACCAGATTCAAGTCCCAGCTCTGTCACTGGGTCACCTTGACAGGACACAATATCTCTGGGTCTCAACTTCCTCATCTGTAAAAAGAGAGGGTCAGTCCAGATGACTCCTGAGATCTCTTCCAGCTGTAGATCTTCATGTAGCCTGTTTTATACAAAATGGACTTGAATGATTAAAAATCTGTGTAGCCTAGTGAGAGCAGTGTTGGGCTGGGACTAAGAGGACCTGAGTTCACTTTCTGGCTATGCCATTTGTTATCTTTGTGACTCTGGGCAGTCACTTCATCTCTCTCAGTCTCATTGGTGCAACGAGGGGGTTGGACTACATTACTACATTGTAAGAGCCATGATCCTGTGAATTTCTACCCCGATGTTTCCCAGGAACCAAAGAGCTGATTTATAAGAATATGTTTTGAAAAGTTAAAACCATAACTCAAATATGAGATGTCACCATTCTCAAGAAATCTCTGATATTTGCTCATGGAAATCAGGCCATCCCAGCTTACTGATTAAGTCTGCAGGGTAAGGGCCTTCTATCCAAATGCTTTTTACAATGATAAAAAAAGATCATGGGGCTGTTTTTATTCCTTTGGGGGGGGGGTTGGGGGTCACTGATGAATCAATAAAAGGTGACAAATCTTAGGGGTCAGTCTATGACACTCAAGGGGAAACCAGGCACAGAGAGTCATGGAACTGCAGAATCTTAACCCCTTAGAATCACAGAATTACAAAAGTCAAAAGGGAATTTTGAGATCATTTAGTCCAATTTGAAGGACCAGCCTCCAGAAAAGGCTCATTCTGGAGCATAGGACTCCCTGGCCAATTAAAGCAGTTACCTTCCTGAAGAGCACAAGCTCTCAAAACTCCAGCCAAGCCAAAAAGTTTTCGAGCATGGGCCTCATTATGGCCTTATATCTGTAGTCTAAGTATCAGCCTAGCTAAGTCTAAGCATGCTTACCACCAGGTGGCCTGTAGGTTGGGAATTTTTTAGCCACGATAATTTTCAGCAACCACCTACCAAATTATAAAGAGGCTGAAATCTGTGTCAGGTGGTAGAAGTGACCACTCCATCTTAGAATTCATAATAGAAAAGGAAAGGAAAATGGGGCATAGTCTGACGTGCATCCTAAGGAGAAAATATTTTAAAGGTGAAGTCCGATGGTATAAAATCCTATAAACAAAATCAGCCAAGAAGGGATAGGAAGCTCTCAAGAGTGAAATTCTAGACATGAATAGAAACAATTCCATTGAGGAAGAAAAAAAAGGGGTTATCTAAGGAGACTGCTAGAACAGCACAGGGGTCCAACTTGTGCTTTTCGTTGACATGTGTAGACCACAGAAGCAAGGACAGGTAACTTGAATATAATTTGAAAGAATGAGTTATATAATAGTAAGGTGTGAAGTGCTTAAGCTCATTATTTGAAGTTGGGGAGAAAGCCCAAAGAGAAAAAATAAAGGGCCTTTTTATCTCTATAGGAGAAAAGAAGAGGATCAAGGGAGGGATAGACAGAACAATGGTTATAAGCACTAGTGAGAAGACTGAATTATTTAACTCTTACTTTGCTTACATCTCCACCCCTGGGAAAGATGATCTCTGGTTTAGAAAGAAAAAGACAAACATATTTAAAACCTAAGATAAGCAAGAAGCTGAGATAACAAGGCACATGAAGAGTGCCACTGATGCAATTCTCCATATGGAAGAGGCCGGAGAACCTTCTTCTGAGCCAGTCATGATGGTGTATAATGGAAATGCCTTGGAGAGACTTTGGAGTCTCGGTGGACCTTCAGAAACTGGTTCTGGTCTGCTAATTACACGGAAAATGGTAGCCTATTTGATTGGCGGAAGTTGTGTGACTGGAACCAGGGATAATTTCAAAAGTCCTGAGTCACTCTCAACCCTCTCTTCTGGTTTGACTGTTTCATTGATAGTAATCAAGATCTTGATTAGTTTTGATTGCAAAACCTATGCCAGCTTCATGGTGCTCACCTTCACTGCAGCAACTCCAGAAAAACATGTATCTGGTTCCAACTTCAGTAAGCTGGCCTTCATTTGTCAGCATTGATAAAGGGGTTGACATACTGTGCCAGTAAGACAAAATGGGCTTAGTTTAATGGGTGCCCTTGAGGAGTTTGGCTTTTGTTTATGGTGAAAGTACTTTCACCTGTTAAATGCTAAGCCCCAGGCCCAAAGCCCTATCAGGTGTGAAACCTGTGTGGGCGTAGATTAAGGACTTAAAAGGGGCCAATTCCGGAACCAAAGGGTCTCTGGACTCTGTCTCTAGCCGTTGAGGTGGGAGTTGAGAACGCCAGAGGCTTGGCTGCGAGGAGAGGCGAGAAAACTACAGCTGGAAAAAATCCGAAGCAGAGCCGACCCCTGTGTGGACCCAGGAGTTCGAGTGGTGAATATGATTTATGCCATCTTATTTTTCTGTGGCCTCCTGGCAACTCTTGTGAGGCGGGCCTACTGGGCCTGGAGGCTTGTGTTCACAATACTGGAATGGGGAGGTTGGTTCGCTAATTTGTTGCTCTGGGCCCTGAATAAATTTTTGGATGCCTTCTGCTTGGAGAATTCTGTATACCCATCGATTTCGAACCATTCAGATATTTATATGATCCTTTTTGAGATCATAAATTCGGCCTTCCTACTACA
>CM053622.1:75428764-75447089 GCA_028646595.1 Phalanger gymnotis | reverse complement strand
TGAGGCGGGCCTACTGGGCCTGGAGGCTTGTGTTCACAATACTGGAATGGGGAGGTTGGTTCGCTAATTTGTTGCTCTGGGCCCTGAATAAATTTTTGGATGCCTTCTGCTTGGAGAATTCTGTATACCCATCGATTTCGAACCATTCAGATATTTATATGATCCTTTTTGAGATCATAAATTCGGCCTTCCTACTACACATACTCATTGCCAGGGCTAGCTCAGTGTTTGGGAGACTGGAGGAAAGTATGGTAGAGAAGAGGTATTACATTTCCTAAGAAACTGAAGGTCTTCAGAGCTGTGGTGCTGACCTCATTGGTGTGTGCCTGTGAAACCTGGACAGTCTATCAGAGCCATGCCAGGAAACTGAATCGTTTCCATTTGAATTGTCTTAGGAAGATTCTGAAGATCACCTGGCAGGATAAGGTACCAGACACTGAGGTCCTTACTCGAACTAAACTGCCAAGCATTCAAACTCTGCTTCAGAGAGCGCAATTCCAATGGTCTGGCCATGTTGTTCCAATGCAAAACATAAACTTGTCAAAAAGACAATTTTATGGAGAACTCACATAGGGCAAGCACTCATATGGTAGTCAGAAGAAGCTATACAAGACCTGTCTTAAGAACTTTGGAATTGATTGTGTGACATGGGAGACATTGGCTCAGGACCGCTCATCCAACATCAGAGAAGGTGCTGTGCCGTATGAGCAAAGCAGAATTAAAACACCTCAAAGGACATGCAGGATGCACAGATTTAAAGCATCCACCCCAAATGTTCACACAGACTATTTGTGCCCAACCTGTGGTAGAGCATACTGAGCTTGCATTGGACTGATCAGCCACAATCGGACACATTGAAACTTGACTCTAGCACAGTGATGCCATTTTGGTCCTCTTCAAGAACAAAGGACAACAACCACCAACCATTCAAGATCTTGGTACTTTGCCTTTCTCACTGTTCTTTCATTTTAGGTGAAGGAGATTGATCTGGAGGCTCAGACCTCATGAGTTTCAAAAGGTCAGGAGAGTGAGCCTTTGAGAAGTCTGGGAGATGAGTCTATTTCAGGTTTCACAGTCCAGCACCCATGCCCAAAGAGCAAGAAGTGACCTTTGGAATCATCCCAGTAGCATCTGAGAAGAAGACTCATCTATCATCAATGCTGCATTTAGACTTGAACTTGTTGGAACCAATGCTATGTAAAAACTGTGCTAAGTTTGACCCCACTCTTTCCCCAGAGATAGAGTATTGGGAGAGTGTACCCTGGGGTACTAGAAGAAAATGTTGTTGCTAGGTCTTTGAAGTAAACATCCCTTTGTAAAAGATAATTAAGGCTAAATGGTTAAATGGAAATGTGGTGGCTACCAATGGGGGACTCAAGCTGATAGCACTAGAAAAAAAGACAGCCCGAGGGAATGTTGCTACCTTGGTCTGGAAGAGTGAGACCAAAGAACTCTAGATAGGCTAATAAGAGGCAGCTGGTGACTCAGTGGGTGGAATGCTAGACCTGGAATCAGGAAGACTTGAGTTCAAATCTACCTTCAGGTATTTGCTAACTGTGTGATCCTAGGCAAGTCACTTAAACTCTTTTTGCTTCAGTTTCTTCAACTATAAAATAAAGATGATAATAATAGCACTTAATTTTCAGGGTTTTTGCGAGGATCAAGTAAGATGATATTTGTTAAAGCACTTAGCACAGTGCCTGGCGCATAGTAGGCATTATATAAATGCTTATTTCCTTCCCTTCCCGAATAAGGGAGCAGTCAGCTTTCCTTCCATGGCCAGGGAAAGCTACCATCTGAGATACTATAAAAACTGACATACGTGATTACTGAACCATCATCAGCAACCACAGGGATACCTGAGAAAGTAGGAACGATGTTATAGAACTAGAGATGGGCAAATGTCACTCCTGGTCTTCCAAAAGAGGCTGGATGGGGAAGCTAGGTGATGCAGGGAATAGAGCACCAGCCCTGGAGTCAAGAGGACCTGAGTTCAAATCCAGCCTCAGACACTTGACACACTAGCTGTGTGACCTTGGGCAAATCACTTAACCCCAATAGCCCTGCTAAACCACTCCCTCCAAAAAAAAAATAATAATATCATAAAGAGGCTGGATGACCACTTGTCATGTAGGTGGTAGTAGGAATCCCTTCTGGAGTATGGGCAGGATGAGGTGGCCACTAAGGTTTCAATGATTTTGTTGAGGGTGTTTCTGATGGGATTCCCATGGCTTGGACTAAATAGCACCTGTGTTCTCTGACAATTCAAAGATCCTGTGATTGTGTTCTACCTAGCGTAGTCCTAATACCAACAAGCTGAAGTTGCCTGGAGGAAGGTTTTGACTCTACAAAAGAGCTAGTGTTCAGAGGGGTCCCATAACAAAATGGGCTATCTTGTTAGGATCTTGTCAGCAGAAGCTGATGACCCCTGACCTCCCATCAGGGGAGTTATAGAGGGATTTCTGCATGGGATGGGGGTGAGCTAGAGGACCTGCCTCAGAGCTACTTTCTTACTCTAGGATAGTAGGATTCCAATTCCAAAATTCTGTTAATCTCTCATTCTATGTCTAACTGGAGGCTTTGGGCAAAGCTACCTCACCAACTGAAAACAACTGCCACAAAGGAATGAGTCAGTGAAAACTGGAGATGAGCAAAGAAAAATTCATTCATGGAAGGCTAGCACTGCCTTTCAAAGCTCTTCAGGCAATCCTAAAATCTTACAGTCAGAAGGGACTGCAAAGGGTACCAGGTGTTGAACAATTGATTCCCTTTCAAGTACAACATGCCCAATAAGTGGCCATGCAGCCATACTTAATGTCCTCCAGGAAATGGGAGCTCACCAGCCTGAAGCAGTCCACTCCACTTCAGGATGGCTGTGGTTCTGGGAGGTTTCTCCTAATATCACACCTAAATTTGCCTCTTTGTAACTTCTTCCCATTGCTTGGAGTTCTGCCTTCTGAAGCCAAGTAATTTTCTTAAAAAAAAAAAACATTTTATCTGCTAACAAAAATCTACTTTCATCCCCTCTCACCTCACCTTTGGGGAAAAAAAAAGAAAAGCCCTTATAGACATATGTATGGTTCTGCAAAATAAATTTTAGCATCTCAATCTGCACCCTGAATCCATTGGTCATGTTCAGCTTGGCCCATCCTCAGACAAAAGCTACATGGTCCAGGATGGAAGGAATTGTTCATGCTTGGGGGTCTACCAGCTCTGCCTAGAAAGCCCAATTTGCAGAAGTTGATTTTTTTATTGATTGTCTAGACTTAAGAAAGTGATAGGAGAAATGTTTGAAAATGCATATTAAACTTAAAAATGTGTCATGGGTATATTTTAATGGGGAAAGGAGGTTGTTAAACATTACCCAGCATCCCATGGTTTACAGTCTAGTTCTCCTAAGCCACAGTCTTACATGGACTGAGGCTGGCCAATCTTGGAGGTTGACCCAAAGAAACTTTTCTCTTTGGTCCCTTGTTTCCAGATCCTTTCTTTTCTGGCTTCCATGAAGGCCCTAAAATGAGGGTACAGCAACATTATCCTAGAACTCCGCAAGAAAGCCAGAGCTCAGAAACTCATATCATCCAGGTCACATCTATGAGCACACATAGATATGCCTCTCCAAATTCAACTTTCAGTGCTCCTTTGAATGGGTCCAGGGAGAGAGGTATGGAAGGAAGAAGAGTCTATAAGAAGGGTCGAAGGCTAAAAATTCCAAGTAAGAGGCAGTTGGTGACATGGTGTGTTCAAATCCAGCTTCAGATATTTCCGGGCTGCATGTCCCTGGGCAAGTCACTTAAATTGTTTGCCTCTGTTGTAAAACGGGGATAATAGTCCAGAGTCCTCAATGGAGTCTCCTTTGATAGACCATGGAATAAAAATCTGTCCTCTCAAGAGTCAATCACCTAATCTTGAGGGCAACTCTGGTCACTCAAGCCCATCCTTCAGGATATGCCAAGAATGTCCAGACCCTCTAGAGTCCAAAGATTTTCCTCCCTCTAAGTTTATTGAGTTGACTGGGGGATTCCTCTGATCAGTGTCCTTCCCATTATTCCCACCCAATGGCTCAGTCTCTTAGTAAATTCATCAGATCTATCCAACTTCTTTACTGACCTATGAAGCTCATCTGGATCCTTGCCAAAAACATGCCTGCTAGCGTATCGCTAATTTAAAATCAGAGTTCTCCTGTACATGAGCCTTATCTCTTCCAAGAGTGAGCCCAGGGTCTCCTTTCTCTCTTTCTCTTTTCTCTTCAAAGGACCTGAGCACAGAGCTAGACACCAGGAGGTACTTAGTAAGTTAAATAAAAGTAACGTTAGAAGAACTGAAATGGATTGGGCTGAACCCATGGTACAGTAGAAAGAAAAAAAGGGACTTCATTCAGCTGGGAATCAGGAGACCTGAGTTCAAATCCCAGCTTGGTCAATGATTCACTTTGTGACCCTGAACATGATTGCCTTTCAGTACTTCCTGTTCCTACTCTATAAAATGAGGAAGCTGGACTGGAAGTCCCTAAGGCCTCTTCTCGTTTTAATAGTCTGACTCTTCAAAATGGGGAGGGAGCTGGGTAGATACTGCTGAGCTGTTTCCCTGCCTCAGCTCTTTTAATAGTGGTGCTAAAGTCTATGTCCTGGTGAGAGGAGGCCAGGCCAGGTCCAACCCTGAGGCCTCTTCCCAGAATCGTTTCCTAGGAACCTGGGAAGCCGGCTAATGTATGCCACCTCCTCTGAGTGTGGAGAAGTAGGGCATGGAGCTCAGCTCTGGAGGCGTGGGAGGGAGGACCTCCCCTCTCAGACAGAACTGAGGGGGGTTGCTTAGGGAAACAGAGAGATGAGGTTTTTCCAACTTTGGCGGCTGTGCTCAGGTAGCACAGAATACATCTTCACGAGGACAGAGCAATTAAGTTTGTGGCTCGGGTTAGGGCTCAGTGTGTGATCTTGACCAGGGCTCAGTCCGTGGGCCGGTGAGGGCTCAGTTTCTGATCAGGGTTCTGTCCATGGACATGGTTAAGATTAAATGTGTACAGAGCTACAAATCAGTCTTTGTCCCAGAGTGCAAATATCTTGAGGGGATCATCTGTACAATAAGACTGTCCCTTCCTATACTATACCCTCAGCTCTTCTCTAAATCACCCCACCACCTTCATCACTGCTCTAGGGAAATCATCTAAAGTTGCGACTCCAAGCCTTAGTCTTTACTAAGCTCTTTCGGGGAACAGGCTCAGGGCACAAACCAGGACCCAAATCAGGATCCACTCTGGAGCCAAGGTCAAGGTTCGATCTATGTCTGGGATGCGTGAACTTTCTCTGTGTGAAGCCAACTATCCCATACAGACATATGTTGCACTGATTAGTTCTGTGTTCCAGGTGCTAATCAAACCCAGTCACATCTGCCCTGAGCCCCAGACACCAGAGTGGGCCCAGAAGGGCCCTCAGAGGATGAGGAGAGAAGGCAAAGGGGCCATCAGACCCTGCCTCATAGCAGAGATATCTAAGCCTCTTCTCCAACATTAGGCAGCATGGCGTAGTGGAAAGAATGCTGTATTTTGGAGTCAGAAGACCTGCTTTCTGATCTTGGCTCAACCAAGTACTACCTATGTCACTCTGAGCATGTCACATCACCTCTCTGTGCCTCAGTTTTACCATCTGGAAAATGAATGGGTTGAATTAAGTAACCTCTAAGTGGTTATAGCTCTGGTTTCCTGATCGATGATTAGTGGGTAGTACCAAACAGTAACAAGGTATGTTAGCCAGAGCCCTGGACCAGATCGATGAATAGCACTTACTGAACACCTGTTTTGTTCCAGGTAGCGTGCTGAGCACTGGGAATACAAATACAAGCCAAAAAGACAGTTCTTACCCACAAAGAGCTTCCATTCTGATGGGAGAAGACATCACATAAAGGGATTTGGAAAGTAAAGAAAGGGGAGGGAACGGAGGAGTCTGGAGAGTGGAAAGTAGAGCCAGCAGTGGAGGGACCTTGTCCTGGGTGCCTAGACAGGGACTCACCAGTCAGAAGAGGAGCACCCAGGTCAGAGGCATCTCCAAGGGGAAGCAGCTGTTAGACAGGAAATGGAAAAGTCTGGATAGTGAGGAGTGGGACTAGCTCTTAGAAGATGCTCTGAGCTCTGCCCCTGGCTGTCACCTCAGAGCCAGTGTCCTGGCTCACTCAGCTCCTCTGAACTTCATTTCCCTCATTGTTAAAAGGGAGAAAAAATCCCTGCCCTAATGATCTCCTAAGACCACTATGAGGAGCAAATGGGTGGGAAGATCCTCAGATGATGTCAAAGCTCTGTAGGCACATTATTGTTTTATATCTAATATTAAATATTGCATATGCTGAGTTTCTCACTTAAATTGAAATAGTGTGGTGGCTCAAGCAATCTCTGTGGAGTCAGGAAAACCTGGGTTCAAATTCTTCCTTTGGCCCTCACCAGCTGTGTGACCCTGGGAAAGTCACTTAAGGTGTCTGAGGATCAGACAACTCTCAGAGATTCAGTTATCTAGGTTTAGGTCACTGGGAATGACTAGATTTCGTGAGAAATCACAGGTTGTTAGCATACACAAAATATTAAGGAAACCAGAGGAAGAGCTTTCTGCCCCTATGTATTGGTAGATCCATTTTACAGTTAAGGAGGCCCGAAGCAATAAAGTGACTTGTCATAAGGGTTTGAACCCAAGTTTTCTGACTTCAATACAGCAAGCTTTTTACTCTATAGACCCATCCCAAGAATGAGGATCAGTGGTTTAAGGTTGTAAAGAGGTAGATATAGGTTTGAAATAAGGAATTTCCCCTAATAATGGTAGCTGGTCAGAAAGAGAATGGACTGTATTGGAAGGTAATGAGCTCCCCTTCCCTGGAGGTCTTCAAACTACAGGTGGAGAACAGTGACTTGGGTATGTTGCAATTCTTGTTGAGGTAGGAAAGATTTCTTGAAAAAACATAAAGAGTTCTTTTTCTATTCTTTTTTTCTGATTTATTTATTTGAATATTTGTTCTAGTGGATAATAAAATAAAATTTACTAATTGGGAAAATCTCAAAACATGTTCTCTTCTTTCCCAAATAATTAATTAATTGGCTGGCATTTTTTTTGGTGGGGGCAGAGAATGGGCAGGAAGGGAGTGACCTGGGGAACCCTGGTATGGAAATTCTCTCCACTAACATATAATTGACAGCCATTCAGGGTCACATAGCTAGCGAGTTCCAAAGGAAGGATTTGAACCCAGATCTTCCTCTCTCCAAAGCCAGTTCTCCATCCACTGGAGTCTAAAATATGCTTTGAAAATGATAAAGGGTATTCCCATACTAGTGATTATGGTGTAGTCTAGTGACTAGACAATACTATGAGGCACAGAGATTGTCATGCCCTTGATCTTGTCCTCACCCACAAGTGTTCCACTTCCACATTCATGAACTCTGAATTATTTTTCCTGATCATATCTCTTCATCTCATGACCACCTGTTCTTTGTCCTCACCAGTTCTTTCTTAGGCCATCACTCATTCACAAGCTACACTGTGCTCCCTTCCCTATCTCAACCCCTTGGTGAACCAGTTCAACTCAGTGCTGTCCTCTACAACCACAGTACCTCTCCCCTCCCCCCGCCCCCACCATCCTATCAACAATCATGCCTTTCTAAGCCACAACCTTGGATTATTCTCACCATCAACTGCCTTTGCTCCTGCTCAATCAATTCTGAAAGGAGCCTGAGAAAATCATGAAACTGTACTGAAAAGGTACACTACAGATTTATGTTACATAATCTTAGCTGAGTCCTTTTATACCTCCTTATTCAATTCACTATCCGACTTACCACAGTGGCTTTTCCAGACCTTTTCATACTTCTCCAAACTAAGGACACCCTGTCTCCCCACCTTCTCAGATGAGAACGTTGCTTCTTATTTTACTGAAAAACTCTATCACTACCAATGATCTCTTAATTGCCAAATCTGATGGCCTCTTCTCAGTCCTCATTATTTTGGAACTCTCCATACGTTTTGATACTATTGATCCCCCTCCTCTCCTGAATACTCTTTTCTCTAAGGTTTTGTGACTCTGCTCTTTCCTAGTTCTTCTATATATTTGACTACTACTCCTCAGTCTCCTTTGCTGGACTTCTGTCCAGATCATGCCCATTAACTGTGGGTGTCCTTCAAGGCCCTGTCCTGGACCCTCTTCTCTTCTCCTTCTCACTTGGTGATTTCATTGGCTACCATGGATACAGCTATCATCTCTATGCAGAGGATTCTCAGACCTATTTATCCAGCCCTAACTCTCCACTGGCCTCCAGTCTCATATATCCAACTGCCCGTTGGACAGGTCAAACTAGAGATCCCATAGATTGTGTTTGTCTTTCGTTCTGGAAGAAGACCATGACGTCAGGGAACGATGACATGACTTGCAGTTGACTTGGATTTGAGTGAAGGAGGGCTGTGCAAAGACACCAGCCTCATTTCCTCCTCCAGAGTCACTTGGGTCCAGTGACCTGATATCCATCAGGATGACTGGAGATGGCCCAGGATGCATTGGGAGATCCTGGCCCTTTCAGGCTAAGGCTTTTTGAGCGAAGTTACGTCCATTCAGTGAATAGGCCTCTTTAAGAAGTGAGTCAAGGGATGGCCCCTTTAATCCAAAAACAAAGAAAAAAAATCAAACTGGGAGAGGAATACCTTCAGGGTTGCTGGCTAAAAGAGAAACAGTTACTATTTACTATTTACAGATATTTTTAAGTCAATATGTCCAAAACTAAACTCACTGTCTTTTCCTCAAACCCTCCTTTTAATGTTCACTCTTATTGTTGAGGGCCCCACCATCCTTCTGATCACCTATGCTTGGAAACTCAGTGTCATCCTAGACTTACTTGCACTCACTTCACATGTCTAATTTGTGGCCAGATCTCATCATTTCTACCTCCGTGACAATCTCGTGTTGTGTCTTCTTCTCCACTCACACAGCTGCTGCCCTGGTTAAGGTCTTCATTACCTCCTGTCTGGACTACCTTCAGCCACTCTCAGCCTTCCGGCTGATCTCTTTCCATCAAGCTCCTTCCCATTCCAGCCCATGCTCCGCTGAGCTGCCAACGTGATCTTCCTAAAGTACTGGTGTAACCACGTCACCCCACTCTACTCCAGTGGCTTCCTAATTACCTCCGTGATCAAATATCAGCTCCTCTCTTTGGCTTTCAAAGGCCTTCTCTACCTGCCTCCTTCCCACCTTTCCAGGCTTCCTACCCCTTAATCTTCTTCAAGTATTTAAAATCCAGCAACATTGGTCTTGCTGCTCCCCCAACATGACACTCCATCCCCCAACTCTGTGCATTTTCACTGGCTGCCCTCCACCATTCTCTCCCTCCTCATCTCTGCCTCTTACCTTTCCTGGGTTTCTTTAAATCTCAGCTCAAATCCCAAAGTTTTCAAGAGACCTTTTCTGGCCTCCCTCAATGCTAGTGCCTTCCCCCTGAAATTAGCCCCTTTACTGAATGCATCTTGTATGTGAATATTTATTTTCATGTTGTCTCCCCCACTTGAACATGACTGCTTGAGGGAAGGAACTGTCTTTTGCCTTTCTCTGTGTCCCCACTGTTTAGCATATTGCCTTACATGTACTAAGCACTTAGTCAGTATTTTCTGACTGGCTGAGTCAGTAAATTTCTTGGTTATGTAACTGAAAAGGTTTTGGCAAGTTAGGCTAAACCTTTAAGTAGTTGTGGTATTGTATACAGTTGTGAATTGCATCCAGGACCTTGGTGGGCTGGCATGAAGGTGGGTATGAATTAGTGCTGAGTTGAGTGAGGGGGTGACTTTAGCTGTAGATCCTCAAGATGCATTTTAGTCTTTTGAGGTGTGGTCATCTGAAAGAATCCGGAACATAGAAGGAACAGGTCCTGGGACTCGTGGAGGTCGGAAGACTCAACTGAGACTTTAAGCCAGGTGAGTATGTGTGCTTTGAAGACAAAAAAGCCATAAATACATTGAATATCTCGTTGCTGAATTCAGTAATTTCTGGAGAAAATAAAGGACACTTGGCCATAAGTCACTGGACCCAGTACCATGTGTTTATGTTTGTGTGTGTGTGTTTGTGTGTGTGTTTATGTGTGTGCGTGTGTGTTTGTGTATGTGTATGTGTGTTTGTGTTTGTGTGTGTGTGTGTGCGCACGCGCACATGTGTGCACATGTATATTTGGATACCTATCAAGACAGAGTTAGTGGCAGAGCCTGCTGAACTCAGACTCAGGTCTCCTGACTCCCAGCCTAGGACTCTTTCTAATCTACCAAGCATCAACAGGTCAATACAGAACTTATAAGGTGCCAGTCCGATAGGAAGGAAGGGAGGAAGCAAGTATTTATTGCGTGCTTAAAATGTTCCAGGCACTGTACTGAGCACTTCACAAACATTATCTCATTGGATCTTCACAACAACCACGGGAGGTAGGTGCTATCATTATCCAATTTGATAATTGTGGAAACTGAGGCAGACGGCGATGAAGTCATATAACTAATAAATGTCAGAGGCTGGATTTGTTGGACTCAAGTCTTCCTGGCTCCAGACCCAGCATTCCACCCAAAGACAGAGATAGACAGATAGATAGATAGATGGACAGACAGAGCACATATTAAGTTCCAAGCATTGTGATAAGCTTTGAGCATGCAAATATAAGAAAAAAAAGTCTCTCTCAAGGGGGTTACATTCTAATGAAGGAAGATCACATATAAAGGGTAGCTAACAAGGGACTGGGACAAGATAACTTACCACTCAGGGCCCTGAAGCATTTGCAGTGTGACAAGGCTTTGGGGTGGAAGATGGGGAAGTCCCATGAGTGAAGAGTGAAATTAAGAGTGAAGTGAGCATTCCTGGCCTGGGGGTGTGAAATACATCTATGGGCCAGGGACTCATCAGTCTAAGAGAGGGCTGTAGGACAGAGGCATCGGTGCAGTGTGAAGGCTGGGATTCAGGAACATAAGCACCTGGGGCATGCAGACAGTTACCTTCCTCAATACCTGCTGAGCTATCTTATGAGACCAGGCTATAGCAGATCCCATCAGTTGGAGAGAGCTCAGATTCCTTCTACCCATCCTGAGGATGACACTCTGTGGTTTCATAGACAGCAGGTAGAATTTTATGTCAGTCTTGGGAAATAATTTATCTGCTGAACTGGGAGACCTGGAAGTAGATGGCCAAATTCTTTCCAGCTTGTCTTCAGGATTCTATCGCACGGAGGCAGAGATGTGAATAAAGTAGCATTGTTCTTAGATTAATTCCCTCTAGTAAGTGGAAATTACAGGGAAAGATTCAAATATGATAAATATTTTTCTAATAAATCATGTTATCCACAAATGGAATGGGTTGCTTCATAAAGTAGTAAGTTGCCCATCACTGGAGGTTTGCAAGGAGAGGTTAGATGATGACATGTCAGGGACTATTGTAGAGATGACTTCTCACCTATAAGTTAGACTAGATGCTTTCTGAGGTCCCTGCCAGCTCTGAGATCCTGTTATTCTACAAGGGACCTGGAGCCTGTCCCAGGGTTCTTTTGAGTCTTGGTGAGTCAGTCTTGAACCCCTAGGTAACTAAGTTGTGTTGGAAAGAACAGATGCCTTGGGATTTCTGCTAAATCTGGCAGTTCCTGCCTAGGGCCCCACAGCATCTGGGCTGGGAATGTGGGAGGAGAGTTTGGGGGAGCAGAGACAGGGATAGTTACATAGAAGTGTCCTTAATTAACATTCTATCACTCCCTCTGCTTCCCCTTTGAATCTGAGGAAATTACTTCCATAACAAGCGTCCAATTCTTTCCTCTTCTGGATGCTCAGATTGCCTTGCTCAAAGAAAGCCGATAAGGCACATACCCAGGGGACCAGGTCACAAGATTGAATTCCAAGGGTTCTATTGCTTTTACCATCACTTGAAGCTTTCCCTAGCCATGAGTTGCTCCTAGAAGCACATCCCAAGTTTGAGAGAAGAGGGAGGTTTGCCTTAAGGAGGCCAGAAGATACTCCTGGAAGGTACTCTTTTTGTAGGATAAATATTCATATGTAGAGAGCTGACAGTTCAGTTTCCATCACCATCATCATCATCCTCATCACCACCAAAGTACCAATAATTAGACCACCACCACCACTATCATCATCACCGTAAAGGTCAGGATAACCAAATGTCATTACCATACCACCATTATCATCATAACCACCACTGTCATCATCATTATCATCATCATCATCATCATCATTGTCATCAGGTCATTATTACTAGAGCTGTCATTACTGTCATCATCAACATCACTATCACTGAAGGCAATATTACCACAATCATCATGACCATCATTAACATCACTAGCACCGTTATCTCCACTATCATCCTCATCATTTTCACTACCACTTTAATGCCTCTCCATTGTGATTACCATTAGAATCCTTACCGTCTCTTGTCTTTTCCTCCTCCCAAACCCATCTTAAATCCCTTCTCCCTTCTCTGCCTATAGCACTAGATAGAGTAAGTGGCACAGTCCTTACCCTTAAAGGTTTCCTGGCAAGAGAGAGAGAGAGAAAGAGAGAGAGAGAGAGAGAGAGAGAGAGAGAGAGAACAGAACATGGAAATGGGAAGTATGGATTTTGCTTACAAGTCCAGGGTCATAACATATATGGTTGGAGAGGGAGAGTTTCTCATATGACCAATCTGTAAAAAGAGGGACTGGACCAAGAACCACCTTCACTTTTTCCATTGTTCTTACAGTGAGAGCACTGGACTAGGAGCCAGGTGACCTGGGTTCTACACCTAGTACTGCCCCTTTATGATTCTGGATAAAACATTCACTTTTTCTGAGCTTCTATTCAACTGGAAAACTCCCTGGAGGAGACAGGGTTTTAGTTGTGATGTGACTGAAGCCAAGGAAGAAGGGAGGGAGTGGATGAGTGGGAAGAGGCTATTGCCAGAACCTCCAGAGTAGATCTCTCTCTCTCTCTCTCTCTCTCTCTCTCTCTCTCTCTCTCTCTCTCTCTCTCTCTCTCTTCCTCTGCCTCTGTCTCTCTCTGTCTCTGTCTCTCTCTCTGTCTCCCTCCCTCCCTCCTCTTTGTACTTTTTTCTGTCAGTCCATCTCTGTCTCTGTCTCTTTGTCTTCCTTACATCTGCGTTTGTATCTATTTCACTACTCCCTCCCTCCTATCTCTCTGTATCTCTCCCTCTGTCTCTGCTTCTCTGTCTTTGTGTGTTTCATTTCTGTTTACATTGCTCTCTCATAGCCATGGATGAGGAGTAGTTGGGGTAAGGGTGAGTGTTAGGGGTGCATTATAGTGATGAGAAGTTGAAGGGAGCTTTGGAAAGGCTTCAGGGTTCAGTGGAAGCACTGGATTGGGAGGTGGATGACCTGGGTTCTAAATCTAGTGCTGCCCCTTTGTGACTCTGAACAAATCATTCCCCTTCCCTGAGTTTTACCTTACTCTACCGTAAACAAGGAAACTGGTCCCAATGATCTCTAAGGTCCCTTATAATTCTGATGTTTTATGATTCCTAGGCTAGACTTGTAGGAAGCCCCCAAGACCTAAGAAAGGACAATGACCTTCGAGGATTCTCTCCCCAGCTTCCACTCCCACTTCAGCTCTCCTTCCCACCACCTGGTACATCCCTAGTCTCTCAGTACTCTCTCTTTACCAATTGTCAGACATGGACTTTATAATCCAGACCTCCTTCCCCTGTCTACTGCCTGGACCACTCACAGACTCCTTAACATCCTCTAAAAATCACAACCAAGGCAGGGGGTTGGGGGTGGGAGAGGTCTCCTTAGCAACCGGGGGGAAGGGGACCAACTTCTCTCCATTCTCCCACTCACACAGTCCTTCTCTGCTCAAGGCTGAGGGCAAAGGACTTGATGCTTCTGTCCCCCAGTGATCTGCCCCCCCCCCAGACCCTGTCAGACACAACTAGATTTTTGGACCTCCTTGGCTGAGAGAGAAGAAGATATTTCAAAGAGCTTTTTCAAAGAGATTTGCCATCTTCCTATCCCTACAGTTTACTCCTTAAGCCTGACCATCCTTCCTGGAGTCCCAGGTAGATCTGATTGGGCCTCAGTGCCACTTTTCTCCCACCAGCCAAGGAGGAGCGTCTTTGGACACAGAGATCTCAAAATGCATTCCCAATGGGATTTGTTGCCAATGTTGTCCCATATTCCCAAGAGGAAGGTCCCTTAACAATCAGCAATGCCCTAATGAGCTCCACTAGGTCCAAATAAACCTTTAGAAACCCTTTCTTGCCACCTAAGAGTAAGGAGTATCTCTGGAAAAGGTAGCACAGAGAATCAGAGGAGGAAAGATGGCACAGTGTAGTGCAAAGAGCAGTGGACAAAAGGACAGGTCTGATTCATGTCACCCATCACCCCCCAACTCAACCAATGCTAGTGGCTCCCTATTACCTACAGGATCAAATGGAAAATTCTCTGTCCAGCTTTTAATGCCCTTCGTTACTTGCCCCCTTCCCAGTTTCCCAGTCTTCTTCTGCTTTACTCCCCTCTAAGTACTTTACAATCCAGCATGACTGCTTCTTCTGCTGTTCTTCCCACACAACACTTCATCTCCCAGCTCCATGTCTTTTAACTGGCTGTCCCACATGCCTGGAATGTTCTCCCACCTCATAGACATTTCTTGGCTTCCCTGGCTTCCTTCAGGTCTTAGCTAAAGTCTCACCTTCTACAAGAAACCTTTTGCTATCCCTCTTAATGCTAGGGTTTTCCTGTAAGTTTGCCTCCAGTTTACCCTAGATATATCTTGTTTGCACATAGTTGCTTTTGTTGTCTCTCCCATTAGAATGGGAGCTGCTTGAGGGCAGGGACTGGGTTTTTGTCATTCTTTGCATCTCCAGAGCTTAGCCCAGGGCCTGCTGAAGAGTAACACATCTGTTGACTTGACTTGGAGTCAATTACACATGTGTGTATTACATATATTTATATATGCATATGCTATTTCCCACTGATAAAAAGCAAACTCCATGATGTCAGGGATTGTTTCATTTTTTTGTGTTTGTGTTCCCATATAGTATTGGAACATTGTAGGTGCTTAATGAATGTCTTTTGACCAACCAATCATGGTCATTGCAGCATCTAACATGTTATATAACAGTCAGGATCAAAACCATCCTACAGGTTAGACCACTGGACTGAGTTTTAATAAGATAACATCTTTTTAATTTTTTTTTTTATTTTTAGTTTACAACACACAGTTCTATATAATTTTGAGTTCCAGATTTTCTTCCCTCCTTCCCCTCCTCTCTCCCCAAGATGGCATGGGATCCCATATAATTTCCACGTATAACTTCACATTGAAATAATTTACACACTAGTCAAGTTGTGGAGAAGAATTATGACCAATGGAATGAATCATAAGAAAGAAGAAACAGAACCCCCCAAAAAAACACAACCCAAAAACAAAAGAGAGAAAAAAAGGGGGGAGAAAAAGGTGAGCATGAAGTGTGCCTCAATCTGCATTCATACTTCATAGTTCTTTCTCTGGATGTAGATAGCATTCTCCACCGTGAGTCCTGTGGAGTTGTCATTGTACCTTGTGTTGCTGAGACGACCAAAGTCTGTCAGGGTTAGTCCTCACAGAATCCATATATCTGCGGTTGTGTATAATGTTCTCCTGGCTATGCTCTGCTCACTCAGCATTATGTTGTGTAGGTTTTTCCAGGTTGTTATGAAGTCCATATCATCCTCATTTCTTATAGCACAATACTATTCCATTACCTTCATATACCAAAGCTTGTTCAGCCTTTCCCCAATTGATGGGCATAATAAGATAACATCTAATGGGGCTTTATGGAGGCAACATGAGTGAAGAGTCCTGGTCTTCAAGTCAAGTAGACCAGGCTTCAAATCTGATTCTGATGCTTAGGATCATAGACTTAGAGATGGAGTGGACCCTATCAGTCATCAGTTCAACCCCCTTATCATACAGATGGGGAAACTCCCATACATAGAGGAAAAGTGACTTGTCCTAGGTCCCATAGGTAATAATCAGCAAAGCTGGAATTTCAACCCATGTCTTTGGATTTTTGAGTATTCCCCCTTCCAGCAACGCAAAGCACTTAATCTCTATGTACCTCAGATATCTGGGCCTTATCTTCAAAATCAGATATAGACTGTGATCTCTCTTGGAGATGCTCTTCACTCTAATGCTATCAGAGGTCCTTCACACAAATGCATAAATATAAAGTCTTACACCTGGGTTCTAAAAATGAACTCCATCAATGTAAGATGCATGGCAATTCATCTGAGAAAGTTCTGGGAAGAATTTGGTAGATTGTAAACACAGAAGAGTCAACAGTATGATGTGGAAACCAGAAGGCTAACACAATCTTACATTGTTTGAAAATAGTCTAATGAGGGGCAGCTAGGTGGCACAGTGAGTAGAGCACTGCCTCGGAGTCGGGAGGATCTGAGTTCAAATCCGGCCTCAGACACTTGACACACTTACTAGCGGTGTGACCTTGGGCAAGTCACTTTACCCCAATTGCCCTGCCTTCCCCCCTCAAAAAAAAAAAGAAAGAAAGAAAATAGTCTAATGAAGATTTATATGAATTGATGCTAGGTAAAGAAAGAAAATCCAGGAAAACAGCATAGACAATAACTACAATAATGCATAAGAAAAGAACAAAAAAATTAAACTGAATGCTATATAACTGTAATGACATCTCCCTGAAAAAGGGATGGGAAACTATATCTCCTTTCTTTGAAGAAGTGGAAGACTATGGTTATGGAACATTGCATATATTATCAAACATAGTTAATATGTTGGTTGGTTTAATTAGTTTTTTTTCCTTTTTTTATTATTTGTTTGTGGTCAGTAAAAATATTTTTCAACATCCTGAAAATAATTGAGTCTTCTCTTTTTCTTTTAAACTCTGAGTCCAGGTGTAGTAGGAAGGCCAAATTTATAATCTCAAATATATTCATGTATATGTTTGAATGGTTCAAAATCACAAGGTATGAGAGATTCTCTAAGTAGAAAGCAACAGAACATTTATTTAGGCCCCAGAGCAACAAATTAACGAACCAGCCTCCCCATTCCGACATCTTGACCAAAAAACCCCAGGCCCAATAAGCCTGCCTCACAAGAGTAACCAGGAGGCCCCAGAGAAACAAGATAGTATTTGGTGAAATCATATTTACTGGCCTCAAGTCCTTGCTCGAATTCCTGGGTTCACACCTGCTTTGGCTTTTTTCCAGCTTCAGCTGTAGTTGGTCTCTTAGCTCACCTCTCCTCGCAGCCGAGCCTCTGGGTTCTCAAGCCCCGCTCGACAACCAGAGACCAGACACCATTGATTCCCGAGTTGGCCCCTCTTAAGTCGTTAATCTACCCCCACACAGGTTTCACACCTGATGGGACTTTGGGCCTGGGTCTTAGCACTTAACAGCTGAAAGTACTTTCACTCAAAGTAAACAAAGTAAACTCCTCAAGGGCACCCCCCAAACTAAGTGCTAAGGAGCCCATTTTACCTTATGGACACACCAGAATTATATACTATTGGACAAAATTTGGAAAATGGACATTCTTCATCCATTTGGATTTTCCTGTGTGGATGGATGGACAAAGTTTTCCATAATTACAGAAGTGCTGACCCCAAACTAGAGGTATGCTGGAGTGAACCCTGACCAGCTCACAAATGCTAATTATTAAATTTTTGGTATGAGCATTTACACCTCAGCAATCAGAAAATCTACACATCAGGGCTTGATTTATTGTTTTATTGATTGTTTAGACTTAAGAAAGTGATGGAGAAAATGCTAATAATGTAAATTAAGCTTAAAAGTGTTTCATCTAGGAGCAGCTAGGTGGCACAGTGAGTAGAGCACTGGCCCTGGAGTCAGGATGACCTGAGTTCAAATCCGGCCTTAGACACTTGACATGCTTACTAGCTGTGTGACCTTGGACAAGTCACTTAGTCCCAATTGCCTTGCCTTCCCCCCTCCAAAAACAAGTGTTTCATCTATACATAGGGGTTGGGGGTGGGGGTGGGGGGTTAGAAAGCCAGTTGTTAAACATTTACCAGCACTGTCCAAACTTTACCATAGAAGCAAAGGACTTATCTTTTCAGTCCAAATATTTTTCTAGTGTTTCTCTGTGGTGGCAAGACTTGTAACATCATTGCCTCCAACAAGATAACAATGCATGTTACACAGAGGGTAATGGAAAGGTGAGTGGTAGATAGGAGTATAATGCCCCACACAACTAAGATGAACAGGATTATATGACAAAGGAAAGGAAAGAGAAGGAAAAGAAAGGAAAGGAAAGGAAAAATGGGACAAAAGAGAGGAAGGAGGGGATAGAGAGAGAGAGAGAGGGAGAGA
>CM053622.1:75391767-75421427 GCA_028646595.1 Phalanger gymnotis | reverse complement strand
TTTCAAGACATTCTTCTCCTCATTGGCTTTTTGGAACTCTTTTGCCATTTGGGTTAGTCTATTTTTTAAAGTGTTGTTTTCTTCAATATTTTTTTTCAGTATTTTTTGGGGTCTCCTTTAGCAAGTCATTGACTTGTTTTTCATGATTTTCTTGTATCATTCTCATTTCTCATCCCAATTTTTCCTCTACTTCTCTAACTTGCTTTACCAACTCCTTTTTGAGCTCTTCCATGGCCTGAGACCAGTTCATGTTTTTCTTGGAGACTTTTGATGTAAGCTCTTTGACTTTGTTGACTTCTTCTGGCTGTATGTTTTGGTCTTCTTTGTCACCAAAGAAAGATTCCAAAGTCTGAGACTGAATCTGAGTGTGTTTTCGCTGCCTGGTCATGTCCCCGGCCAACTTACTTGACCCTTGAGTTTTTCGTCAGGGTATGACCACTTGTAGAGCAAAGAGTACTTTGTTCCAAGCTTGAGGGGATGTGCCGTTGATTTCAGAGCTATTTCTATACAGCCAGCTCTGCCACACCAGCACTCCTCCTTCCCTAAGAACCGCCAACCCAAACCTGACTCAGATCTAAGCAGGCTCTGCCCTCCAGCTCTGATCCGCCACTTAATTCTTCCCACCAGGTGAGCCTGGGGCCAGAAGTAACTGCAGTTGTAGTTCTGTAGCTGCACCTCCCCCTGCTACCCCCCGGGTGGTGGCTGAACCTAGAACTCTTTTCACTCTGTCCCCTGCAGCTTTTCCCACTAACCTTCTCTATTGTCTTTGGTATTTGTAGGTTGAGAAGCCTGGTAACTGCCACAGCTCACTGATTCAGGATGCTAGGGCTTGTTCTGCCCGGCTTCTGGTCTGGTTAGTCCTGCTGCCACCCACTCTGAGCCCTGCTCCCCTCTGCCCCATGCACGATAGACCACACCCAGTGACCATCTAGGCTTTCCTAGGGTGGATCCTTGCTTCCCTCTGCTATTTTGTGGGTTCTGTAGTTCTAAAATTTGTTCAGAGCCATTTTTTATAAGTTTTTGTAGGGACCTGGCAGGGAGCTTACGCAAGTCCCTGCTTTCCAGCTGCCATCTTGGCTCTGCCCCCTGCCTCAATCTCTTTATTTGTAAAGTATGGGTAGTAATAACAGTTAAAATACATACAGATCTTTCAAATTTTGCAAGGGCTTTTTTTACAAATAAAGTATGATCTCGTTTGATCCTGATAACAACTCTCTAAGGTGGGTGCTATTATCATCCCCATTTTACAGATGAGGAAAGCAAGGTCAATAGAAGGTAAGTGAGTTAGCCAGGGCCACACAGCTAGTCAGTATCTGAGGCCAGATTTGAACTCAGATCTTCCTGACTCCAGGCCCAGAGCTCTATCCACTGTAACACCTTATGAGGATGTTATAAAGAGCATTAAAACTTAAGGCCCTCTTTGAGTACCACAAGTTCCATGAAGTCTTCCCTGAAGCTAAAAGCAATCTCATCTTCCTCAAATTCTCCAAAGAAACTTTGAGCAGTGTGTTTTGCTTCCATCACTGTCATGATTTCATCCTACTTTTCCTACTTTTAAGCCCTTTCGATTGTAAGCTCCTCAAGGGAAGGGATCATGTCATTCTTCATCTTAAAAAAATTTCGGGCAACTGGGTCATGGAGTGGATAGAGCACTGGCCCAGGAGTTAACAGGACCCAAGCTCAAATCTGGCCTCAGATGCTTGCTACCTGTGTGACCCTGGGCAAGTTACTGAACCTTGATTGCCTCAAAAAAAATTTCCTGTGACCCAAGCACCATGCCTTATACAGAGTAGGTCCTGGAAAAAATGTTTATTGAAATAAATTGAATGAGATTAACTGAATTAGTTATCTCTCCAGACATCAACAACCGTAACAGCCTGTTACATATATCTTGGTCCTTTCTAGTTTCTTGGATTCCAGTTATATCTTATATGAGCTTCTCAATAACTTAGAGGGAGACAGAGGGAGGGGGAGCAGAGATTATTATCCTTATTTTATAGATGAAGACACTGAAGATCACAGAGGGGAAATAATGTGTTCAGTGTCATGGGCTAAGTCCTCAAAGTAAGAAGCAGCTGTCACTTAACCTCTGTTTTCCTCAGTCTCCCCATCTGTAAAATGGCACCCACCTCCCAGGGTTGTTGTGAGGATCAAATAAGATAATATTTGTGAAGTGTTTAGTTCATAGTTGGTACTTCATAAATGCATGAATACTTGTGCCCTTCCCTTTCCCTTCTCTCATGACAGAACTGGGCTTCAAACTAAGGACTACTCATCCTCCTCTCACCCCTAGCATAATGCTTACTAAATTTCATGAAAATTAGCCAGGCAGTGGTGTGTAGGATGAATGATAGATTGATACTGTAGCCCAGGAGATAATGTTACAATAAAGGAACCAGAGAATCTTAAGAGCATTAGAATCATTGTTGTTCAGTTGTTTTAGTCATGTCCAGCTCTTTGTGACTCCATTTGGGGTTTTCTTAGCAAAGATACTGGAGTGGTTTGCCATTTCCTTCTCCAGCTCATTTTACTGATGAGGAAATGGAGACAAATGAGATTAAGTGACTTGCCCAAGGTCACACAGGTAGTAAGTGAGGGTGGATTTAAACTCAGGAAGATGAGTCTTTGACAGATAAAGAACTGAGGCAAACAGGGTTAAGGGACTTGCCCAGGGCCATGCAGCAAGTAAGTGTCTGAAGCCAGATTTGAGCTCAGGAAGATGAGTTTTCCTGACTCCAGCTCCCCCACTTTATCCACTGCACCCCTTAGCTGCCCTAGAATCATAGGGACATAGAGCATTAGAAAAGGCTGAAAACAACTCGAAAACTCATCACATTCAACTGTCATTTTCTAGAGATCACAAGACGGGGAAGGGTTTACACAAGTCGAGACTAGAAACAACCCAGACCTGCTGACTGCAAGCTCATGGTTTTGTTTTTGTTGGATCTATGATGGTGATCTCAGAGGTGGAACAGAACTCAGGAGCCAATATGCCCAAGCCATGTCTGAATAGGAACCTCCCTCTACGACCTACTAGAAAAGGAGCTGTCCAGAGTCTGCTTGAAAAACTCCAAGAAGAGACAACTCATTATCCTCAGATACAAGCCAGGCAGGGAAGATGATGGAAAACGTCTAACAACCGGATCTCCGAGGGTGTAAAAATGTATCAACAACACACTTTTAAGCCTAATTTATGCTATTGAATTTTTCTCCATCACTTTCTCAAGCCTAAACCATCAACAAAACACTAAATTGAGCCCTGATGTGTTGATTTCCTAGGTTTAACTGCTCATGCTGAAAATACGACTGACTCCTGGGTTTGAGCTGGATCCAGCATACACTTGAACCCCTGCCACTTGTGAATGGCTCTAATTGTGAAAAGGTCTGTCTTTACATCAAGCTCCTCTTGGCTCTGCCACTGTGACTCAGCAGCCTTCTCACTGTGGAACTTCCTCCAAAGTCTGGAGCCTTCCCACTTGGCAACATCCCTCCACCATGTCAACCCCCCTTCTCCTTCTAGTAAATTTTTTCTGGGGGGCTTCCATCTTGGTTCATTCCCCTCCCAGCTATGCTTCTGTGCTTCTGGTCTCTCTCTCTCTCTCTCTCTCTCTCTCTCTCTCTCTCTCTCTCTCACTCACACATGCACACACACACACACACTCACTCACTCATTCACTCACAACTCTTCAGCTCCCTTTTATGTGTTCTCTTAAGAACGTTAGAATGTAAGCTTCCCTTGGTGATCCTGAGCTTCCTAGGTTGCAGAATGGATAGGAGCACCAGGCCTGGAGTCAGGAAGACTCCTCTTCCTGAATTCAAATCAGGCCTCAGACACTTACAAGCTGCATGAACATGGTCAAGTCACTTAACCCCATTTGCCTCAGTTTCCTCATCTGTAAAATGATCCAGAAAAGGAAATGGTGAACCACTCTCAGGATCTTTGCCAAGAAAACCCCAAAAGGGATCACAAAGAGTTGGACACCATTGAACAACAACAGTAACAACAAAATAATGATAATGATTTCATTCTACCTCTCCCTAAGCTATTGTAAAGAACCAATGAGATCTGAATGGCTGTAAAGTCAGGAAACTACAAAGGACAGGCAGTCATTATCATTATGTAGAGAAGTGGCATTCAGCTGGCATTTGTCCCCAGTGTTGTAGCATAGTACCTGGCACACAGTAAGTGCTTACTTAATGCATGTATGTTGCCTTCCTGTTACTCAAATTTACCTTCTTTTTATTCTTCCCTCTGAACCAAGAGAGAACCAATCTAAATCCTCTTTCATGAGATAGTCTTTCAGATACTTGAAAACAATGATCACTCCCCTCTAAATCTTCTTTCTCCCCAGCCAAACATCCCTGATTCCATTAACCTTTCCTTCTATGACATGGACTCAAGGCCCTTCAGTATCCTGATTGCCCTCCTCTGGTCACTCTTCAGCATCCTTCCTCAAGTATATGTCTTAGAACCAAACCCAATATTCCATTTGTGGTCTGACCAGGAGAGAGGACTACAGAAGTGTAATCTCTCTAGTCCCAGACTGTGGGTCTTTCAATGACCACAATATACCCCTAGCTTTCTTGGCTATGAGAAATATGTATCTATAGAGTTCCTTCTGGAGGGACCTCCATCTTAAGAACATGTTTAGTTTGCAGTAAGCCTGTGTCTAACTATGCTTCTTCTATCTTGAGCCTATGTTATATATATTAAGGGAAAAGCAAGGGAAAGAGAACAAGCATTTATTAAGTGTCTACTATATACTAGACACTTGCGAATGTTATCTCATTTAATCCTTACAACAACCCTGCAAAGTAAACTCTATTATTACCCCTATTTTACAGTTGAGGAAACCAAAGCAACCAGAGGTTAAGTGACTTACCCAGGATCATACAGCTAGTATCTGATATCCCACTTGAACTCAGGTCTTCCTGATTCTGGGCCCAGTGCTCTATCCACTGTGCCATCAGCTGCTTCTGATGCAAGTGTTATGGCTTCCCATTGATCCCCATTAAGCTGTATCTTATTCAATTTGGCTCAGTGTCCTAGCCTATTAAGGTGTTTCAATATTGTGGCATAGTGGACAGAACAATGAATGTAGATGACCTTGGCTCCAACCCTGTCTATACTACTTACCAGCTAGGTGATTATGAGTTAAGCACTTAAACTCTCTGAGCCATTTTCTCTTCTGTAAGAAGATGGGGAGGATTAAATGGCCTCTAAGGACTCTCCAGGTCTAAATCTAGGATCTTATCATACAGTGAAACAGCTTTCCTTCTGTCTATTTCCTTCCATCTATCTATCTACCTTTATTCAAATCAATTATTAAAAACAAATGTTAATACAGGGCCAAGCACAGATCCGAGAGGCTCTCCTTTGTAGACTTCCCTCCAAGTAGATATAGAATCATTGACTGTTCTTTGCTTCTAGCTATTCAGCCATTTCCCAATCCACCTAAATGCATTATTGTTGAGCCCATAGCTCTCCAGTCTTTTGCATAAGAGCAGCATAAGAGACTTTGTCAAATGCTACACTAAAATCTTGCTTGAATATATCTGTAATATTCTGCTGAACCACCAGTTTAACAACTTTCTACCTAGTAACTGTCCTTCACTTACCCCAGTCCCATTGCCCCTACCCACCCCCATTTTTCCCTTGGCCCAAAGAAAGATTAGAAACATGTTCAGCTGATGTCTCAATGTTTTATTAAAGAAATCTTACAAAAGAGTATTTTTGTCAGGGAAGGGAGGCACACATTGACTGTTGACCCTGGACTTGGTCAGCTGATGCTGTGGCCAGTCTAATGGATGAATGGGGAAAGGGGTGGGGAGTATAGCTTATCCAGCTTAGACATACCCAGAGGTTTCCCCCAATCAATAGTCAATGAGGCCAAGAGAGTTCTAGCCAATAGGACCAGATACAGTGAATATAGGATCATATAGTCTATGTATCAATCTGAAGAATGTCCACTCTTAAAAAATAAATCTATGGGGAGCGGTTGGCAGAGCATAGGATTGTGGCTGACTAATCTGCCAGAATCTAGGAGACCTTCAGAGACACCATGCCTCCTATTCCCTTGGAAAGAGAGGCAGGAAGGTTCAAGAAGGGTGAACTAACCTGAATGGACTCTCCAGGCATGGGACAGGGTGTAAACATTTGTTAGCTAGTGGTGCAGAGTGGGAGGGTGGGGACACAACAGTGGGGAATCCAATGGCAAAGAGATCTGACTTCTCCTGAGTGTTGGAGACACCTCTAGGAGTGAGGTTCAGGAGGGTGGGGCAGGAAGGTGGGCCATGGCCACTGGCCCAGGGCAAGACATGGGGCCCTGGCTGAAGGAGATAAAGGGGACCACATCTCCTGCCACCTGAACTTGGGACTCCAAAGATGCAGAGCTCACTCAGAGCAGGGGCAGGAAGCCAGATGGTGCCTAAAGGCTGGAGCTTGGCTTCCCCCAAGAGGCCGCTGTTCCAACCATCCTCCCCCACGAGCTGTCAGCTTGACCAGTGACACCTCCACACAGAGTTCTGTCCACCCTTCTCTCTCGTCAAGTTCCAGGGCCTTGTTCTTTGGCAGTCTTTTCCTCTCCACACCACCTCCTTCTCCTTGCTTATGCAGCTCCATTGCCATATTCTCAAACTCCTCCTTCCCCTTCTGGCAGTTTGTTATTTCCTTTCCAGGATGGTGAGTATATTTCAATCTCAGCAGCAAATAAGTTTTTGAGAGTCTCGGTTCCTGAAAGAAATACAAGTAAAACAGGAAAATTAGAGACAGTAGAAAGGAACTGAGGTGTGAAAAGAAAAGCATTAGTGAGAGGGGAGGAAGGGAGTGGGGGTATGCTGGCCAGGAAAGAACGCGATTCTTGGCTCTGTCTAAAGGCAGAGGTCACTAAACGATTGTCAAACAAGATTGGCACTTGACCACAAATGACTGACTTGAGTAAGGCCGAAGGCCTAGACCTTTCAAATTAACCTCTATCCTAGTCCCAATCTATACAGAAAGGGAAATTGTGGCACCTTCAATTCTAAATATCAGATTGCAAAGGGAGGGGGGAATTACCCCTTCAGAGCTGGCCAGACCATCCCCAAGTGGCCAGACCACAGAACTCAGACCAAAGTTGCCCCAACCCTTGGACCCCTGGGGTTCATTTGCATCTCAATACACCATGCTCCATCATCCAGGCCTGGTGTGAGGATTTAAAGATGGGAGAGTAGGGGGCTACTACTTCAATTAGAACCCTTTGAAGAGGAGTGGACAAGGATCTCTCCAAGAGAGAAAAACACTAATTAGTTACCTTGAAGGTGCTGGTGCCAAATCTCCGAGGACTTTGGAAATCAGGCACTGGAGCTTCCTTGATCCCGCTCAGCCTGCTGCCCATCACAAGGTGAATCATCACTGCCTCTCTGTTCTGCTAGGCTGGAGTGAATCACTGCAGCAAGGGTAAAGGGGGAGAAAACAACAATCCCTGTGAGCATCAAGATAAAGATGGAGAAAAGAGACACTCTTCAAGCTCTGGGGCACACCTGCCCACCTTTCTTGGGCTTTCTTGGAGGACTAATGTCAGTATCAGCCATTCTGATCAGCCCATCTCCCACCTGAACCATCTCTTCTCACCTCTACCTGGGAAATGGGAAACCACTGCCTGGATATAATTCTCTAAGAGGATTCCCCCACACCAAAAGAGCCTTGAAGAGGGAGTCAGGAGAGCTGCATTAGACTACTAATTTGCCGGGTAACTTGAGTCATTCAGTTGGCTCATTTCTAAAATTCTCTCTAAGGTCTCTTCTCCCAGCCCTGACATTCCAGGATTCTTTGATTCCTTCCACAGGGGAGATTCTCACCTTTAGATTGTAGGAGGGATCAGGATCTCCAAGCACCCATTGCTGCTGCCATCGCTGGAAAGGCTTTGTGTCTTCTCTGGAGATGTTGAGGAAGATACTAGCTGCCATGGTGGGGGTAGAATGGCCATGGACTCCTGATTCTCACCACACTAAGGGTATGGGGTTGGAAAGCAGGTTTTCTTCTCCGGCTCTGTTTCTTTCCAGATGATCTTGGAGTCCTGGCTGCGAACAGCCAGCTGGCTCAATGCCAGCCGCCTTTATAATCTAGCTACTCTCCATGTCCCCTGTGGCTAGTGGCCAATGGGAGAAGGACGGGAATGATGTTAGAGAGGAAGAAGACATCTCAAAGCCAGTGACTGGATTCTTGGTTAGAAAGAGTTTCATGTGGGAGCAGGTAAAACTCCTTGTAGAACCACAGGGGTGGGGAGGAGTGAAAGAGAGTAGATGGACACAATGAAGGCAAGGAGCACACACACCATAGTGGCTAGAGGTGAAGAGGGAAAGAGGAAGGCTAAAATTTCTGCCTCCCAGCAGCTGAGGAGGGGCGGAGGTTGACTGATGCTGGCATAGGTGATCCTGTGTGATATTATGGTGGATTCAAGTAGGAGGGAGGGAGGGTGAAAGGTGGTGGGAAAACCCCTACTGTATGAGTCTTATCTCCCAAAGTGTCCAAGTCCATAAAGTGCCAATCCCATTGAGAGACAGGGCTGACTGCCAACTCTTCCTTGGCAAGACAGCACAAGCTGCCCTTGGGAAATTAGGACATCTGGGAGAATCCTCAACCAAGTGATCCCAGAAGGGGACACCCAGAAGGGGTAGGGGTGTCCAGGGAGAGGGGGCTAACAAAGGCTGAGGGGTGGCCACCACCACCTCTACTCGGGCTGGGTCCCATCACTGGCAAGGGACTCAATAGCTGGGGTGAGGGATTCATCATTGTCCTCTGACTGGGTTTGCTGTTCTGTGGCATCCTCCCCCTGCTCCAGTCCTTCTTGGACCTCCTGACCTCTCTGGATCAGCTGCTCGAGGGTCTTGGGCAGCGGATGTCGGAGGAAATGCTTGAGCTTGGGCTGAAGTGTGCCCACCACGTACTGGATGATCTCTTCCTCATCAGCATCCACGTACAGGGTCTGGTAAAGGTCTCTCTTACGCCAGAGGAATTGGTCCAGAGGCTCCCCTTGTTTCTGGGGCAGGTCCAGCTCTCTCTTGATAGCATCCCGGGTGAGGGTCCCCTCACTATACTGCAAGAATTCCTTCTTGAATTCCACCCAGTTCTTCACGGATCCCTGTTTGTATTCCCACCACTTCTTTGCTGGGCCATTCATGTGGTTCTGGATCTGGGACAGCCAGTACTCTTCAGTTCCTCCGACCTGCTTCAGATATTCTTCCAGGTGACTGAGGAATTCTCGGGGATCCTCAAAAATCTGTGTGTCTACACCAGGACTCAGTGTCCCATCCTCGGTGGTCGAGCTCCAGGGTGGGTACTGCTGTATGTCCGAGGGCTCGTGGCTTAGGGCTTCTCCTCCCCCAATGACCCCAGCCGGCGTTGGAGGGGTGATGGCATAGGGACTCACCGTGTAGTCGTAGGGGTCAGTCTCCTGGCCGTAGCTCTCAGGGCCCCCCACGCCAACGGAGACGGTCTGGCGGCCGGCCTCCCCGCTCACTGGATACTTGCCTCCCATGGACTCCAGCCGGTCGGCCCACTTCTCCAACCGGTAGAAAACCTCCCGCCACACATTCATCTCCCTCTTCACCCATCGTTCCAGGTGGGCAATGGTCTCCTGGCAGCGGGACAGGCAGGCCTTAATGGACTTCTTCCAGCGCTGTGAGTCCCCGGTGGGGACATAGCCATCTAAATTGTTCTCCAGCTTCCCCACTGACCTGTGCAAGCCTTTCAACTCCCTCTCCACCTGCTTGGACACCTCGGTCAGCAGATGCCGGTGAGTCTTCCTTACGTGCTCCAACATCTCTGCCCGGCACTTTCCGATCTGCAGAATCACGTTGGGCTTGGCCGCTGGCCCGCCCCGGGGACCGTGGTAGGTATGAAGGCCCCCGCTGCTCATGTGCTCCAGCTCCATCGCTTGTGGCTGTAGAGAAACCGACAAAGCAAATTCCTCCCGGGCCCGCGGTAGGGGTCCGAGTTCAGCAGCCGCTCTCTCCGGAACCCTGGCTCCTCAGAAGGGGTTAATCCTCCTAGGGGCAAAGCGAACCCCCTTCTCTTCTCGGCTCCTTGAAGAAATTCAGGAAAGAGAAGGAAAGAAAGGTGGTCTGCAGAGATCCGAGGGTGCGCGCCTGTCTCGCGGCTCCACAGGTGATAGGGGCTGCTGGTAGCTTGCAAATCAGCTCTCGCTGCCGCGGCTTGCCGCAGCTCCCAGGCTTTCCGCTAAAGCTGGTGAAGCTTCTAGCTGGGTAGCCTGCCTCCCTTCCCGCTGCCTCCTGGCTTTATACAGCCGGGCTCCCTGCACGTGGGCGGCCTAGCTCCTGGAACTCCGGCTCTCATTGGTGGCAGGCACCGAGGCCCTGCCAAGCTGCTTCCCCTCCCCAACTGCTGAGTGAAGCCCCTCCTCTTTCCCGGCGCCCACTCAAACACTCCCCCAGAGCCGGAGCTGGAGAGAGAGGAGAAAAAAAAAAACTGCACACACACACACACACACACACACACACACAGTTCAGATGGATGGATGACTAATCCCCACCTTCCTTCTCAAAGTCCAGAGGGGAAGGGAGGAGGGAAGAGGGAGAAAGCTCTTACTTATTCACCAAGCCAAAGGATTTACCCCGCCAACCCTGTCATTGTGTTCTTCCCCCGCTGAACTCCTGCGGCTGAAGAAGGTTGGGACCGAGGGACCAGGGAACCACCCACACCTCTCACCTCAGCCACCAACCGTGCCCAGAGCTGGGTCAGCCCTCCCAGACCTGCTACCTGGGCTTCCAAGGGCCACGTGTGGTTGGTGTGTGCAAGCGGCTGCTTGGGTAGTGAAAAGAACGCTGGCTTGGATTCCATTGTATTGCTGGTTCTGCCACTGACTGACTGTAGACCTTTCCGGGACTCAGTTTCTCCCTCTAGAATCAAGGGGTTCAGTTCTAATAAGCAACAATTGTATTTGACATGGGGAGACCAGAAGGTCACCAAATGAATTATATGTTGAAGTGGAGGGTGGGGGGAGGCTTGGGAGAATCAAAGCAGAGAACTGCCTGGAAACAAGGAAAGCAGAAGGGAGGGGAGGAAAAGAATAGGGTTCCTCTCTTCTCCTCTCTCTGATATAGATGTAGATGCATTTATACATACACACATATATATATGTATATAATATGTGTGTATGTGTATGTATGTGTATACACACATATATACATGCATACTTATAAACACATGTATATTTCTCTCTGTCTCTGTCTCGCTCTCCCACCCGTCTTCTCTCCTCTTACTTCCAAAGTGGAAGAGATCCCTGAACCTTGGGATCAGGTAACATGAGTTGGAATCCAGGGCTGGCTCTGATTCCTCAGCAAGTTTTGTGACCTTCAGAACATCACTTTAGAATCCATGGCCCTTAATTTCAACATCTCTAATCAGTAGATTGAATTTGATGATGTCTGAAATTCCCCTCTTGCCCCTATATTCTGGGACACAATAAGGATCCAGATTGTCTGGGGGTGAGAAGGGGTGGGGGCAGCAGGGAGGGGTGGTGAGAATACAGCAAGCAGCCTCTGTGACAAGCCAGGGAATTCACCACCAGGGCAACAGTGTTTTGTGGTTGCTTTCTTTACAAATCAGCACCAGGGACAGAGGACAGGTGGGCTATTCCCTGATGCTCATTCAAAAGGCAAATTACTAGTGTCTTTTCTATAACAATGAAACGTACAACATATACTCCGCACCCTACCAGCCCAAGCTGTCACTAGCCTGCCCCTGACTCATGGAATCAAAGAATCACACAACTTAGAACACTAGAGCTGGAAGGGATGAAAGGCAGAACTGGGACTGCAGGACATAGAATGTTAGAGCTGAGGGGGACCATAGAGAGCATGGTGATCAACTCCAGAAAACAATAATAAAAATAACAGCTAGCATTTACATAACAGTTTAAGGTTTGCAAAGAGCTCTACAAATATCTCATTTGACCCTCACAACAACCCTGGGAGGGAGGCGCTATTGTTATCCTCATTTTACAGATGAAGAAACCAAGGCAAAGCAGAAATGATTTGTTCAAGGTCACACAAGTAGGCAGTGTCTGAGGCAGAATTTGACCTTGGGTTTTCCTCCCGGCAGGGTCCAGCACTCTAAGCACTGTGCCATCTAGCTGCCTCTGTAGAGAAGGAAAGTAACAATCAAGATCACACAATGAATTAGTGGATGAGTTGGAACTGGAACTCTAACTCCTGGCTCCTATTTCGATTCAATACACATTTATCGAACAACTATTATGGGTCAGACCTCGTGCCCCTCGCAGATTAGGGTACTGATTCAGCATCCTCGTTGGCGTGCATACACTCTTTCTGAATGCACGTGCTGCCAATCACCATTAGCCTAGCAATTCTAGAGTAGCGGTTCTGAAGCTCGTTTGTATCATAGACCCCTCTGGCAGTCTGGTGACACCCTGGACCCCTTCTCACAATCATGCTTTTAAATGCATAAAATAAAATACAAAGACTTACAAAGGAGACCAACTGTATTGAAGTACTGTTACCAAAAAAATTTCAAGTTCAAGGGCCCTAGGTTGAGAATCCATGTAGAACACGATGGAGTGGAAAGAGCAGTTGATTTAAAGTCAGAGAACATAAGTTCAAATCCTAACTCTGCAACTTGTAGCGCGATCTTGGACAAGTTCTTCCTTTCTCTGAGTCTCAGTGTCCTCAAATGTTAAGTAGGATGGTTGAATTAGACGATCTCCAAGGACTCATTCAATTCTAAATCAATGAGCAAGCAATCCTAAGTCTTTCGGCCTTTTCAAGAAGAGTGTAATGTAGGAGAAGAATCCTGAGACGATGTGTGTGTTTGCAGATGCAAATAGATATTCTCATTCTACCTTGAAGTCACACAGGTCAGGACCGAGACCTTCACATTCCCAACATAGCGCCCTTTCTATGGTACCCCACTACAAACAGACACAAAGAGGCAGCTACAGGGAAAAGCCATTTCTACCAAGCTTCTCTCACTGCTTCTTACTTCTTTCCCAAACTAATCAATGAGGGCCCCAGGATGCCTCCCTAACCCCCTGTTGGCAACCCCTGCATCCCTTGTGTGTTGACATCTGAGGTTTGTAGCCTCCTAAGTTGGATGCAAATGGACATACATACAGAAGCATCTACCTGAACACACGTGTAGAAAAAGTTTGTCTCCAATTCCCATTTCCCAAGCATTTTGAGGCTTACGATTCCAGCCATATCACATCTATGCAAATCTACTCAGTTATACAGAGATTGAGAGGAAGGGGTGGGTGTATCACACTTTCCGGTCTTTATGTTACCAAAAAGTAGCATGCAAATCTATGTAAATGGAATCCAACATACTAGTTGATTAATTATTTATTTGTGCAAATGGCACTAAGGGAGTCTGCTATTTCAAGAACCCCCAAAGTGAATTTTATGGGGGTAAAGGAAGACAACTCTTTGTAGAAAAAAAAAACCACCCTCCTGCTAAACTTTTCACCTTCACTTGCTTTTTGTCTTTTATGTAAGACCAGACTTTTGAGAGTTAGATTTCATTTGAGAGGCAGAATGTCCATGCTGGAAGCAGATGAGATGATAGCTACTGAGTCAGCAGACCTGGATAAAGATTCTATCTTAGATATTAATTTCATGATCATGGGCTAGTCACAACTTCTCTAAGCCTCAGTTTTATTTTCTGTGAAATGGGGATCATAACTTTTGCCCTACCTAACTCATAAAGATACTGTGAGAGGAGTGCTTGGCAAACCTTAAAGTGTTATATAAATGTGAAATCATATCATTAAGTGTGGTTTACTCCAATGAGAACAAGATGACACTTGACATGTGTACTCAATCCCGACTGTACCACTGACCTGCCAGGATGTCCCTGAGTGAATGCTTCTACCTTCCCTAGCCTCACTTTTCTCATCTGTAAAATTAAGTGTTAAATTAGAGGTCTCTTCCAGCTTTAGACTTGTAGCATATGACCTTATATAGAATAATTTTACATATATGTGTATATATATATATACATATATATATATACACACACACACATACTTATTTGTATCTAATGGTAACCATCTCTGAGGGATGGGGGAGGGAAAAAAGAAGTTTACATGATAATTGTATTACATATTTAAAAGGGATAGCAAATCGTACATTTGCAGTTTCATGCGCAATCGTCTTTTTTTATATATTATATTACGGAAATTCTTGTTTTATTCTGCAAATTAAAATTAAAAAAAAAGATATGATCTTCTGTTTAAAAGACTAGATTTCCAATTGTGCATTTTCACTGGTTGTCCCCCATGCCTATATTTCTCTCTCTTTTTTCATCTCCATCTTTTGGCTTCAAGTCTCTGCTCAAGTTTCACTTTTTGCAAGAAGTCTTTCCAGTCCTCTTTACTCTTGATACCTTCCTGTGCGTGTCTTATATGTACCTAATTATTGATGTGGTATCTCCCCAATGGACTTTGAGCTCCTTGAGGGCAGGGAAACTTTTGATCTTTCTATTTTCAGGCTTTTGCACAATGTCTGGTATACAGTAGGCACTGAATAAATGCTTGCTACTTGACGGAGCTCAGTGATGGAGACACAGGCAAAGCTGAGGTTATTCTCTTCATACAGAAGTGGAGAGTCAGGCCTGGAGAAAAGAAATTTTCACCAGGGTCACAGAGGAGGTTAGTGGTGGAGCCACAGACTAGAACCTAGAGTCCAGGTATCCCCACTCTTGAGTGTGGGGTTCTCTCCCCTGACCTGCCTGCCTCCTGTTATGGGCCCTAGCCCAGCGCAGCCCTGCACCATCCCTCCTCGATGGGCAGCTCAGGAGCCCTGGCTCGGGACCCACTTTCAGAGGATCTCTCTGGAGAAATGAAGCCAAGACTTTCTCCACCCAATTAAGTCCACCCTCTGGAGCTGGCACTGCCTCTTGCTGCTTCCACAGCCTTCTTGTTTCCTCACTCTGCCTGAATCAGCTGCTTCCGCGGCCGCCCCCACTCAGGCAGTTCCCGGGAACCGCACCATAAAAGGCCAAGAACTCCTGCAACGGAAGCATAGATTCCCTCCTGTCTCCCCTCCCATTCCTGCCCCATCTTCAGTGACAGCCCCAGAAGAGAAGGAGGAGGAGAAGGGAGAAGAGGGTGGGGCTCACCTGGATCTGGATGAAGGCAGGTGAACACCACCACTGGCCACCCACCGTGCCCCGGCCTGTCCCAGTCAGAGGATGGCCGGGGGAATTAGGACAGGCTGAGGGTTAATCCAAAGGAACAGACAGGGGTGTAGGCCTGGTCAAAAGATTTCTGAGCCCTCCCCTCCCCAGGTCCCTTTCCCCATGAAGACTTGTTCTCACGTGTTCTCATGGATCTGGGTGGTAAATGAAGGATAAGCCCTGTTCTAGTGGAAATGGGGAGAGAATGACCCTCCCTCCACCTCTCCTTGTCTCTCTCTCTCTCTCTCTCTCTCTCTCTCTCTCTCTCTCTCTCTCACACACACACACACACACACACACACACACACACACACGCACACACACACACAATCTCAAGCACACAGGATTATACTCAGCCACACCCACCCACTATGACATTCAGGCATACTCATGTGCTTGAACCCAGGGTCACACAGAGTTTACTCACACAATTATACTTTTGAGGTGTGACACCAATTCTATCACTGGCCCATTGGCTAGCGACCAAGTCACTTATGCTCTCTGGGTCTCAATTTTCTTATCTGTAATATGATGAGATTGAGGGCTCTAGAATAAATCTGCAAGGTTGTATCCAGCTCTAGCAGTTTATGAGTCATACACACCTTCATACACACAGTCACACTCACACTTGTGCACAGGGCGTTACACCATGCTGTCTTAAATATATGTATTCATATACATAGGCCCTCATATGCACTTGCACATAGAGACAGGCACACACCTACACCCACATACATACTCATATATTTGTTGAATTTAATAAGATCACAGGATCATGGATTTGGTGCTAAAAGAAACCGTAGGAGCCATCTGCTCCAATCTCTTCATTTTACAGATGGTGGAGAGGTGACTTGCCCGAGGTCGCCCAGGTAATGCACACATTTCTGCTCAAGCTCACACAGTCATACCCAATTTCTCACACCTACTTTATGCACACACACACACACACACACACACACACACACACACACACACATTCACCTGCTCGTTCACAGTGAGGCACACACAAGGCTTTTGCATCTTGCCCACTGTAGACCCACCAAGCTCACACACTGCAGTCACCCACAGGTTCTCTGTCTGGCTGCTGTTACCAGGTTTGTACCCCCAAGGGCTCAGACATTTGGATCTAGGATCAGGTACGAGTCCAAGGTTCCTTTCATGTGAGATTCTCTCTGTTTCCTTCACCCCTTGTCTCTGGCACTGGCCCAATTTCCTACCTTCTCTCCTGTTATTCCCCCCACCCTTCCCTTTCTGGGCTTCCCGCCCCCAAGGGGAATGTCTTGCTGGCAAAAAATACTCTGAAAACCATTCTCCTGGCATTTCTAATTAAAGGCAAGTGGGTGGGCTGAGAAGGAGAGGAGAAGGGCAGGGAGAACCTGCTAGAAAGACAGGGAGGAAGGAACCTGAGCCAGGGACAGAGAGAGGAAGAAAAAGAAACTACAAAAATGGCAACAGCAACGTTAAAAGGCTTCCAGAATGGTGGCACAGGCATGCAGAGCAGGGGACCTCGGCCCTTAGCAGGGCAACAGACTAGACTCTTCATCACAGTAATGAGCTCCCTGTCCCTAGAGCTCTTCTGTCAGAGGCCAGAGGACCACCTACTAAGGATGTTTCTGGAGATTTTGTTCAGGTAAAGGTTGGACTAAATGCTCACAGTTCTTTTCCAAATATGAAATTCTCTGATCTCAGAGAAAAGAGAGGAAGAAGGGAAGTATGTGCATGGGGGTGGAGAGGCAGGGGAAGCAGCAACTGGACAAGGAAGAGAACAGCATCTGGTCTTAGGCGACTGAAACTACGTGGGACTGGGAAACCCAGAGGGAAGCCAGAATTGCATAACCCTAGAAGCAAAGAGCTAACTGGGACCTCCGAGGGCATTCTAGTCCAACTCCAACACAAAAAGCAATCTTCTTTCCTGTCTCTCTGGAAAGTGATCATGCAGCCTTTGCTTGAACACCTCTAGGATGGGAAACTCACTACCTACCCAGGTAGCCCATTCTCCTTTCAGGTAGCTCTAACAGCGAGGAAATCTCTAGACATCTTGTTTATAATATTTTATGCACGGCTCCATTTTCTACCCTATAGGATCGAGCAGAGCAATTTTCAACCTTTTTCCACATAATGACCTTTTATATACTGGGAGACAGCAACAACGTCTCCTCCAACCCAGTCCTGTCCCGTCCCGTGCCATGCTTTCCTCTCCCCTCCTCTCCCCTCTCCTCCCATCCCTTCCCCTCCCCTCCCATCCCTCCTCCTCGCCTCCCTTCCTCTCCTCTCCCCGCCTCTGAGCCCTCTGGACATATAAAACACCAGTGGCCATGCCCTAGATGACATAATCCCCTCAGCATTGTCATTTGCACCCTGGGGCCCAAGCTGTCCAGAGGGGTGAGTCAGCACAAGCTCACATAACCCACTATTCCTAGCTTTCCTCAGACTTCACTTCACCCTCCCACCTAGTCACCCACCAGGCCATATTCTTCCTCTCACCCTCCCACCACAAATGTACAGAGAATATTGAGGTCAGGCCTGAAGAGGGATCACAGAACCACAGAATGCCAAGAGCTGGAAGGTGCCCCAGAAGCCATATGGCACAGTTATACACACAAGGAATTCTATCTCAACACCCATTTAACAGATGAGGAAACTGAGGCCCAGATTGAGGAAAGGGACTTGTCCAAGACCAGATAAAATGGCCCTTGAACATCTGAGACCACTCTGAAGAATATCTGTTAATGCTCATAAAGTACCTTAAAGTCTGAGAAACTATACACTTTAGCAGCCCTACGAGCCTTGCCACAGGCATTTTCATCCCCATTTTCCAGTTGAGGGAGCTGTGGCTCAGAGAGATTCTGTGACAGGATCTCACAGACAATAAGTGTAAGATGTAGAAGTGAAACCCAAGTGGCCCCTAAATCGGAGTCCAAACCGCCTGCCATTATGTCATCCTGCCCCAGTCATAAGGACCAAATGAGATAATATTTACAAAGGGCTTAGCACAGCACCTGGCACACAGTGGGCACTCAATAAATGCTTATTCCCTCCCCTCCCTGCTGTAGGGAAAGGAGCAATGGGCAGTGGAAGGGGCTTGGTCAAGGAAGGCTTCCTAGAAGCACTGGTCTTTGAAGGTGGGACAGCTATGGTAGGACATTCAGTACCATTCAAAGACTTTGTTCAGCCAAGGCCGGAGGCTCAGGGCTGCACAGCCCCTAAGGGGAATAAATGCCAAACTCAAGGTTTTCTGTGTATTTTATGTACAAGTACGTATGTAAAAGGCAAAGAAATGGAACGCTGACATCAGCCATGGGGAGGCCACAAAAGCAAGGTCTTTTCAGAGCCTTAGAGTGTGGGAACACTTAATCGGTGGCCAATTATCACTCCCAGAGGCCTGCACACATCCCTCCCCAGAGCCAGCTCCTTCCTTATTCTGTGGCTGGGAAAGTGGCCACCAGCTGGGCTCTTGCAGGGGCTGAGAGAGGTGGGGGTGAGAAGGGCGGGGAGAGCTAAGCAGCCCCCATTACCAAGCCTCGATGCCATCCTGGAACCTCTGTGTCCCAGCATCCCCTCCTCTTATTTCATTGAACCCTGGCAATTGTACTTCATCCTAAATGGGGGAGACGCCTTGACTCTTTTAGCCCCAGTCCATGGGTTTTAGGATCCTTCTCAACACACTTCTATCCCACCTCCACCAATAAGCAAACCTGAGAATGAAACCAGAGCCTATCCCCTTTTCCCACCCCCGACCCCCCTCCCCAGCAACTCCCTCACTGAATGAACTGGCAGGATTCAATAATGCTAGACGGGTAGGCTGGGATTAAGTGCAGACCACAAAGCTGATTAGCTCTGATCCGAGGGTGGTTTGTTCTAGCTAGCCAGGCCAGGGTTGGCTAATGAGTGGGAGGGGATGCAGCTCTTTTCTTTTTTAGTACTTCCCTGAGGAAGGTTGGGCTGGAGATGTCGAAAAACCCTTCCAGCTCTAAAGTCTGTGCCTCCAAACTTCTTTAAGAACAGCTCACAAGTATGGAGCTTATTTGAGTTTCTAAAGCACTCTGCTCCCCAAGGTTCTATATAATCTGAAATCCTGAGGATACAATTCCAGGATCTGGGTTTCTAAATTATTTTTAAGATTATATGTTTCTGAGGTTCTAAAAGGCTTTACAATTCTAATGATTCTGATGAAACTCTATGATTCCTTAATTCTGTGACTAAGATTTTTTTTAAGATTCTAGGAATTTATTTTTCTAAGGCATCTGAAGGTTTTAAGAGTCTGAGAGTCTATAATCTGAGATGCTATGATTCTAGTATTATTCTCTGGTTAACATTCGATCTGTAGAGAACATAGGATCTAAACATCAGCCTGGGAGAGCTAGAAGATTCTGTATGAAAACCTCTTACTCCTCCCTATCCCAACCAACATCTCCACTTGCATCTTCTTCCAAATGAACACCTTGTGCTCACAGCACCTATAGATAATCATTCTCTGGGGAGTAGTTAGCTCAAGAAGTGAGAAATCCTAAAAACAAGTAGGAACCAACTAGTTAAACTTGAAGCCTCAGTGACTTGGCAGAACTAGGTCCATCAATAAGTTAAAAACCATATTGAGCACTCCTGTGAATCCAACCATGTGCTCAGTCACGGTGGGGGGGGGGGGAGGGGGGGAGGAGAGAGGAGGGATGTGCACAGAAAAAGAAAACATAGAAGGTGAGAGACACACAGGCCCAGCATGTCCTTAGAAGCTACCAGTCAGGTGTGAGAGACGAGACTCATACCCAAGATACAATGTGAGAATTACAAGGGAGGGTCGGAATATATGTTAAATTGTTTGTATCAGACTAAAAAAGTAATAGGTATCTGGGTAGCCTGAGAAAGTCCCCTCCTCTTCCTGATCCCAAGATCAGGAAACTACTTGACTAAAAGATTCTTTTCACTTCTGAGCTTCCATGATTGTAAGATCCTAATTCAGTGGTGACTCTGAGTGTGACTCATTGTATGACCCAGGTCGCTTTCTTTCTCAGCTTCCTCCACTCTAAAATGACAGTATTGTACAATCATATGGAGGAATTTTGTTGTTGTAGAAATGACTGAACAGTGGTATAGGAAAGACAATATCTGGTGCCTTATCAGTGTGAAAGGAAGAAAAGAGAGAGGCAGAGGATGAGAAATTGATGGGAGCTGTTTTTTATACAGAAGACTTCTCCCAGACAACAGCTGAGGGCAAGGATGTTGGCTGGGATCTACAAATCACATGATAATTGTGGCTGGCCAAGTATTGGCAGAAATCAGGAGTAAAGGCTAGAAATCACCAGAAAAAGGCAGGAAAGCCCAATACAAAAAAAAATGTCACTTGAGAGTCTCTCTAGCATTGAGCAGATGGTTGACAGTGTGAGTTAATAGGAAGACAGTCCGTCATTCAGTCAACAAGCATTCATTAAGTACTTATTATGTGCCAGGCACTGTGATAAGTACAGGGGATAAAAGGAAAGGGGAAAAAAACCAGAACAACCAGTACCTGATCTCAAGAAGATCACAGTCTAATGGGAGAGACAACAAGCAGATAGCTTTTAACAAAGAGGGTACAATATGGGCTAAATTAGGTAATAATCCCAGATCCGATATCTGATATTATCTAATGAATATCTGCCTGGATAATCATTTGAGATAGTCTCAGAGAGAAGGCGCTAAAATTTAGGAGTACTGGAAAAGGCTTCTCGCAGAAGGTAGGATTTCAGCTGAGGACTGAAGGAAGCTACAAAAGCCAGGAAACAGAGATGAGGAGGGAGAGAGTTCTAGGCTTGGGGACAAGGGAGTGAGTTCTGGAGTGTCATGTGGGAGGAAGAACAGGGAGACCCGGGTCACTGGATGGAAGTGCACATGGTGGGGTGGGGAGTGTACAAAATGAAAGAAGACTGGAAATGTAAGGGATTTTGTATTTGATCCTAGAGGTAATAGGGAGCCCTATTGATAGAACAGGGCAGGGATGGGGAGCCGGGGTATGGGGGAGTGACATAGCCAAACCCGGCTTGCCTTCTCAATGGATGCGGGAGGGACTGGAAAGAGGGAGATAATTTGAAACTTGAAGTTTTTTAAAAAAAATGGTAAAACAAATAATAATTAAAAAAAGAAAACAGTGGGCCCGAGTGAAGAGAGGCAGGGAAAACAACTATCACATGAGATGATGAGGGTCTATACCATGGTGGTGGCTGTGTCAGAGGAAAGAAGAGGCCATTAATGAGATGTTACTAAGGTAGAAACTGACAGGCTTTGGCAACTGATTGGATAAGGAAGGGCAGGGAGAGAGTGAAGAGTAAAAGTTGGAACCTAGTTACAAGTTTGGGTGACCAGGAGGATGGTAGTGCCCTCAACAGTAACAGGGAAGTTAGGAAGAGAGGAAGGTTTGGGGGGGAAGGGAGAGTCTCACTTTAGCCATACTGAGTGTAAAATGTCCATGGGACATCCAGTTTTAAATGTCCAACAAGCAATGAATGAGAAATGCCAATGATAGTGGACTGAGGATCTCAGCTCCAGCAAGCACAGAGGGAGGGCAAAAGACACTTTCTAGGAAACCAGGAAAGTGTGCTTTGTGTTTCTACTGGTGCCAAGTGAAAGCTGCTTGCGTATAAAGTGCAGGTTGGTGTCCCTGACAAATAGCAGCATGAAAGCGTTAGAAAAACGTTAGAGCTTCTTCCCTTCAGGTTATCTGAGAGAATAAAGTACTTCAGGAAAGAATAGAAAACCAGATTAGATAAAAGGCTGCTAGGCAGAGTGGATTGTAGATTTAGAGCTAGAAGGACCTGAGAGGTCAAACCCCTTCATTTTACCAGTGAAGATGCTGAAGCAGGTTAGGGACTTGCCCAAGGACATTTAGCATCTAAGGCAGAACTTGCCTCTGGTCTTTCTGATTCCAAGCCCAACACCCTAACCACTGGGTCACCTGTTTGAATAAAATGTTGTAAGACATGAGAGTGCTAGGCTGCTCCAGACACCTGCTAGTTGAGTCACATAATCTCTGTCAACCTCAGTTTCTACATCTGTAAAAAAGGAGATAAATGTGGCACCCACCTCACTGTGAAGATCAAACTAGATAGTACATCGAAAGAAGTTTGCAACCTTTAAAGCGCTGTATAAGCATGAGCTTTTACAGCTCTCACATGGAGTCAGAAAGACCTGAGTTCAAATTCTGCCTCAGATACTTACTATCTGTGTGATCCTGGGCAAGACTTAACCTCTCTGAACCTTATCCTTCAACTGCAAAATGAGGGGGCCTGGACTCTGACCTCAGAGATCCTTTCCAGCTCTAAAACTATGATCCTATCATTCTATGAATAGTATTATATATTGACAACATCTGCTGAGGTGACCACTCACAAAGGGAAGCATAATGATTTGGGGGTAAGAATCAATGAAGTAATATTGTGGTGGGATCATACTAGAGACAAGAAGTGCCTTGAGGGCAAGGGACTGGATTTTTGCTCTTTTTTTGTATCCACAGGGGCTTGGCACGTAGTAGGTACTTAATAAATATTTATTAAAATTGTTGTCGATAGTTGGTGGTATAGGGCTTTGTGTATCATGGGATCATATCTGCCAGATATGATGAACAGCAGAATGGGCTATTTTAAGAAGTAATGAGTTCCCCATCACCAAAGGTATCTAAATAGAGGCTGGATGACCACCTGACAAGGGATGCAACCGGCGGAATTTCCACTCAGTTTTAAGCTTCCATGTACTGCTCGGTAATTTCCTTCCAGCTTTAAGCTGAGTGGAGGGCCCATTATACTTTGTGTAGAGAAGTAGCAACCGTAGCCTGAGCTAGAGAGACAGGCTGGAGTTGGGGAGAGGGAGGTGTTCTGGTCAGCCCTCCTAGGCTAAAGTCTCCTCCCTCCCCTGACACTGTCAGTGGCCCTGGTCTTTGAGGGTCTGGAGATTGTCTGGAAAGAGGGAAATTGAAAATGAGGGTTAAGGTTTGGCGGGGTGTGCTGCTGCTGAGGAAGGCAGCTGAACTCTCCAGAACAGCAGAATCTGTAACGAAGGAAAAAGGAGGGGGGTGTTGAGGATTGAAGGAAGGAAGGGAGGAAGGAAGGAGGGTCTGGTGTGGGGGCTGATAGAACAGTGCTGATTGTTCTGTGGGGACCGGCGTCTGTCCTACCAAACAGAAAGGGGAAAAAAAGATGAAGAAAATTAATTCAAAGAACATGTTCCAGGCCCTTGATTACAGAGCTCAGGAAAAAGGGGGAGGAAAGGAAAAAGAGTTGAGAAAAGAGGGAGCACTCCATTTCTCTGCCTCTGTCCTAGCTCTTTACCTTACAGCCTCCCTTTCTCCCCGAAAAAACCACCTTCGGGATGAGGACTGAAAGGGGACCTCAGGGGTATTTGGGCAACCTCAATCCCCTCTCCAGCCTCCCTGACAGGATGGCATCCTGCCCCCCACTGGAACAAAGTACTGAGGAGCTCACCACCAATGCCTGATAGCCCCCTCCAGAGCCTAAACAGTTCTGAGTCATTCGGAATTTGGGAATGTGGGATTATTTTTTGTTCCAAGAAGCCTCTATCTCCCCTTCAGACCAGGGGTTCCCCGAAGGCAGAAACTGTGTTCCCCTTCCCCAGACTGGAAGCTCCCTGTCTCCCCCTCAGACTAAAGGGCTTCTTGAAAGCAGGAACTATAGCTCCCCCTGGCACCCAGCAAGTGAGTGAGTCCCTTTACTGAGGAGAGTTGGCCAAAGTGTCTGGAAAGTCAGCTTTCACAGGGTGGTGGCCAGACCACCAAGGACTAAGCCAGGAGGGAGTCACCCAGGAAGGCTGACTGGGCTGCACATTGCCCTCAGCCCTGCATCTGCTGCCCAATCAAGCTATAGATGTGACTATGGGAGAGAACTTCCCAAGCAGGGGAACTTGGCCCCTCTATCTCTCCTCTTCTCTCCCAGTCTCTCACCTCTCACTGTCTCTGTTTCTGACTCTCTCAATCTAATTCTCTTTATCTCTCTGGTTCTCTCTCTTCTCTACCTCACCCATTGTAGAAAGGTCTATTGCCCTTGCCATTTTCTTTATACCCATGTCTCTCTGTCTCTCTGTCTCAGTCTCTGTCTCTCTCTAACAGTTCTGTGGTCTCTAAGCCTCTCTCAGCCTCAATCTTCAGCTCTATCTCTTTGTCTCTTCCCGTTTCCATCCTTTCTTTGTTCCTGTCTCTGACTCTTGTCCCTATATCTCTGTCTCTGTTTTTGTCTTCCCACCCTTAGCTGTCAGCCATGACTAAGTGTTTGCCCTTTAGTTAGACACAAGGAAGAACTTTTTTTACTATCTAGGGAAACGGAATATTGTGGGACTACAGAGTCTCCAGTCCCTGGGAACTTCAAGAGTAAGGTCAGTTCTAGACTTCAATCTAGCACTTTGAGGTCTTCCCGGCACTCTTGATAATTGCCCTTGGAGGTAGGTAGGGTATATATATAGATGTGACTATGGGAGAGAACTTCCCAAGCAGGGGAACTTGGCCCCTCTATCTCTCCTCTTCTCTCCCAGTCTCTTTTTTTACAGAACATAGTCACCCATCTACTGAACTTAGGAGATGAGTTTGGAACTGGCTCTCTTGACTCCAAGTCTGGAATTCGCTTCAAATCACCTGATACCCCTCTCCTAACCACCTATGCCCAGATGCTCACTGATGCGAAGGCAGGTGATCTGCTGATCCACCCTCCTCCCTCCCACCATCCCTCCCCAGAAGGGGGACTGATGAGTCAGCCCATGATTAGCTCCCTTCTGGTCCCAGCAGAATGACTGCTTAGCATTTCTCTCCATCCATTTAGGGGAAGCGTGTCAGCTCTGGCTGGAAGCCAACCCATCCAAGCAGGACAGATTGGAGGGAGAGAGAAAACCAAGTAGGGAGACTCTGCTGAAGGAGAGATCAGAGTCTTCCCACTGAGCAATATAGGGACAGCAGCCGGGCAAGGATTGCTCTGATGGGGGGTATCGGGCGGGGAGGGAGGAGGGAGACGGGATGGGGAGCAGAAGTGCAAACCTTTTCTCTGGGCACAGAGACTAAGAAGTCAATTTGACAAATCCATTTCAACTCACAGTTCCTAAGTTTAGCTGGGTGCCCAGCTCTGTGCTCTACTCAGAGTAGGACACAGGGAGGGAAAAGATGTGACATGGCAGAAACACAGATTTAGAGCTTTGATGCAAATCCCAGCTTTGGCCCTTGCTCACTAGCGGAGTCAGTCGACTTCTCCGGGTCTCTGTTTCTTCAACTATAAAAGGGAAGAGTTGGACTAAATGCTTCCAAAAGACCACTGTCATTCCATGATTCCACGGACCCCAACTGCTGCCCCTCAAGGCAGCTGTGTCTAATGGGAGTGGGGAAGAGCAAGGGTTGTAAGATGAGATATAGATGAAGGTCTCTGTACTTCAGGGCAGATCGAGTCTACTTATGTATTTGTCCTAATCCCCCCACAAAAGGTCAGTTGTAGGAGGTCAGTGACTTTATCTCCTTCCATTCATTCCATGAACATTTATTAAGCACCAGCTGTATGTAAGCTGCTCTTACATCTCAGTTTCGTCTCTAACACTGAGCACAGGGTAAGGAATGGGGTTAAAGGAGGGAGTCATTGCTTCAAGCTTGGTGGGGTAGTGAACCAAGAAGGCTTCCTGTAAGAGATGGCATTTAGCTAAGCCTTGAAGGATGATGAGCAGGAGACCAATGTTATCTTATCAGCCAGTTGTCCAGTCATTCATCTGCTACTTTCTAAGCCTTATTATGTTCAGTGCCTATGTGCTTAGTGCTGAAGGGGGAAATTGGAGTGGAAGAGTGACTTACACATAGTAGGTGTCTATAAATGCACATATTAAATGAATGGAAGGTGGTGAGCCTTCAGCTCTTGGACTTGACACTTTGGTAGGGGATGGAGACACACACTCATAGACAAGATCACTGAGTCAAATGACTCTACACACCAAGTGTGATAGTGATTAAGAGACAAAGTGCAGAGAAGGAGCGGCCCCTTCTGGCTGGGGGTGGGGGCAGCTTTCTGGAGGAATCTAGGGGGTACAGTGGTTAAAATGTTGGACTTGGAATCGAGAGGACCTGAATTCAAATGTTGCCTCGAACACCCTAAGGAAGTCACAACATCCCTCAGCTTCAATTTCTTCATCTGTAAAACAAGCATCATAATAGTACCTCTCACTCCCTCCTTGTTGTGAGGATCAAATGAGACTAGGTAGATACAGATGTGGGGCTATAGCTGTATACATATATAAATATATATACATATATCATCTCATTTGCTATATTAGCATTTTGCAAATCTTAAAACAGTGTATAAATAGTAGTTATTATTACTAGGAGGTGGCACCTTAGGAGTGGGATAGGTGGAGATGTGGTGAGAATGAAGGAGGGCATTCCAGGCAAAAAAAATAGAAATTAAAGGGGGATAAGAACATAGCTACAGAATCAGGAAATCATAGGGTGGGTTCTGAGCCCCACTAGTTGTTAGATATGGGTGAGATTTGCATAGGGGAGGAGCAAGAGATAAAATTGGAAAGGTCAGGTGGGGGTTGCACTGTGGAGGGCCTTGAATGCCAACATAAGCAATGGTGATCTTGTCCTGTAGGACATGACGAAGACTGAGATCAGAACAAAAAAATAAAGCCAGATGGCCCGGATGTTGAGGGGCCTGGAAATCTTGAGGGCCAGTTGAAAGAAGTTGTAATGAGAATGGGAAACATCTTCAAAGAAGGCAGTTCTTCTGAACTTCCTGACACTCAGAGCTGCCCTAGAATAGATTGAGATCAAGGTATTACTGTTGTCGCTGATCATCCTAGTCTATATTTATATGGCACTTTTACAGATAATGTTTGATGGGATCCTCCTAACAGCCCTGGGAGGTAGGCCAGGAAAACATTACTAACCTCATTTTACAGACAGTGAAACTGAGGCTCGGAGAGGTGCTGTCACTTGCCTAAAGTTGTACAATCCATGATAAGGAAGGAACTAAAGGATATTGTTGAGTCTCCCGCCCACATCTTGTGCCTCCCCAGCCTGGTCCCTAAAACAAGCGGGAATGGTGGAGAGGGGACTGTTTTAGGGAATCCCTGTCAAGGGTGTCTGTGGTAGCTTTTCTGTTTGCTGAAGGAGGATGAGCTGACAGCTAACAGGAGCTAATTAGTGCTAATTGCTCACACCCCCAACATCAGAGCACAGACAGCATTTGGTAGTGGGGGAGAAAAAGAACTCTTATTGGAAGACAGGTACCTGAGTTCAAATTTGGTCTCTGCCTATATACTAGCTGTGTGACCATGGGCAAGTCTGGGCTTCAATTTCCTCCACTGCAAAATGCAAAAATGCATGTAGATGATCTCTAAGTCCCTCCTAGCACTAAATCCCTAGGAGGCTAGGTGGTGGTAGGGGTGTCCAGAACAGCCTGGGCATGAATTCTAAAGCCGATGAAGATAAACCCATTTGGAAAGTCCTGGCCTTCTTGTTTGGAACCGAGGCCCAGTTGCACAGCTAAACCCACCCAGGAAAGAATTAGCTTAGTTTTTTTGAAGAGAAAACAGAAAGTAAATTCTCTACAAATTTTTCTTCACTGACTTTGCACTTTCCAGTCCTTAGAGCCAAAAATGGCCTCAGAGACCATCTAATCCAAGGATGAGGAACCTGCGACCTGGAGGCCACATGTGGTCCTCCAGGTCCTCAAGTTCGGCCCTTTGACTGAATCCAAACTTCACAGAACAAATCCCCTTAATAAAAGGATTTGTTCTGTAAAACTTGGACTCAGTCAAAAGTGCACTACCCAAGGACCTAGTAGGCCACATGTGGCCTCAAGGCCAGAATCCAACTTCCTCCCTTGACTTCTGTTTTGTAAGAAAAGTTGAGAAAACAGAAGCACATAGAGGAGAATGGTAATAATATTCACAAAGAGCTTCCCAAGTCAACTCATTTGATCCACCAAAAACCCTCTGAGGCAGGTACTATTATCATCCCCATTTTGTAGATGAGTGATCTGAGGCTGAGAAAGGACTGACTTATCAAGGGTCACACGGACAGTAGGAGTCTGAGGCAGGATTCAAACTCAGTCCTTGCTGACCCCAAGTCCAGAACTCTATCCACTGAGCTATCTAACTGCCTACATAAAGGGACTAGCTCAGGGTTATAGCAAGGCAGACATGGAGTTGGGATTACCATCTGTGACAGAAAACAGTGTGAGATGAGACTGGAACCCCAGGCTACCACCAAGGTATAAAGGCCATGGACAATCAGAGGAGTTTTAGCCCATTAGATTGGAAGCTCCTTGAGGGCAGGGACTGTCTTTTGGCTCCTTTTGTCACCCAGTGAAGCACAGTGCCTGGTACAGAGTAGAAACTTAATATGTTGATTGATCGATTGGTTGGTTGGTTGCATTTAATCCTGCAGGCAGTGAGGAGTCACACCAGTGTGGATGTGGTCAGAGATGTGTATTTGGGAGGTTCATGGGATCATCCATTCCGAGCTAGAAGGGACCTTAGGAGTCATCTGGTTCAACTACCTATTTAAAGATAAGGAAACTGAATCTGAAAGAAGGGAAAGGACTATGCATCCAGTGTCATAGAATTAATTTAAGCAGCAGGGCAGGCACTTCACCCTATTTCTTCTGATTTCAAAACCAGTGTTCTTCCCTCCATAACAGATGGCATGCCCATCAATGACATGGCCACCATCTTAAGATTCTCCAAAGGGGCAGGCTTCAGAGCCTCTCTGAATACTTTGGTCCAAAATCTGATGAACAGTCCTTCCTATCATGGCAGATATTTTTTAAAAGGACTTCTTTAATAAAGGGAGGTTTTTTCCATCTCTGACATTCTATTTCCTATGTTCCAAGGTCCCTCTGTCCCTAATATTCTATGTTCCGTGTTTTAACATCACTTTTAGCTCTGAATTTTGATGTTCGGAGACTCTACCTCTAACATTGTTTGTTCTCAGGTCCTTTCCAGATATAATAATAATAACATTTATGTGATGTGATCTCAGGTACTACATTATATTTTAAAGTTCCTTCCAGTTACTATAGTCTGTTTTCTATATCCTATGTTCCAAGGTCTTTTCTATCTCTATCATTTAATATTCTGTTACTCTGATTATCCTAGAATTTTCTGACCTCCAACAGAATCATTAGGGCAGATTGCTAGTCCTAGGTTCATAGAAAGCCATGGACCTAGGACTGTTTTCCCATCCTCTGTGGGATGAAATTACTGCCTCATGAATTTAGTGACTCCAGCCTTGGAATTGCAACCCAAACTCCCATATCTTCTCCTGTTCTCAACCTTAGCAAGCAGGTTTCAGCCACACATTCTCCAGCCAAGCATCTGTGTTGTTAAGCAAAATTGTCTCATTAGCATGGCTTTTGTTTCTTTTGAGTGGAAGTACTTCAGCTGTTAAGTGCTAAGCCCCATGCCCAGGGCCCTGTCAGGTGTGAAACCTGTGTGGGTGTGGATTGGTGACTTAGGAGGG
>CM053622.1:75353135-75391267 GCA_028646595.1 Phalanger gymnotis | reverse complement strand
TTCAAGTTTTTGCTGCAGTGGGGCCTAAATAAATTTCTTGTTGTTTTCTCCTTAGAGAATCTCTCATACCTTGCGATTTCGGACCATTCAAACATATACATGATTATATTTGAGATCATAAATTCGGCCTTCCTACTACAGCATCTCCAGAGCCCCATGAGATCTTTTCTTCCTTGCTTGAGGAAAGATCAGTCTCAGACTATCTAGGAGCCAGCCCAATGAAGATGACAATGAAGATCCAAGGTCCAGCTGTTTCTTAAAGCTAGTTCCTAAGAGACCATTTCTCAGAAGGGAGCATCTCTTACTCAACAGAGATCACTCCAGGCCAACCACATCAAAAGAGGATTGATAAAGTCTTTGTATAGTTGGATAAAGTAATAACAATGGTGATGAGCAAGAAGCTAATTATTGATTGAGAAGCCATGGAGTTACTGGAAGGGTGCTTGACTTTGGGGTGGAATAAAGGCCTAGGTATGAATCTTGACTCTAGCACTGGCTAATTCAGTAACTATGATCAAGTGACTTAAATGCTCCAAGCCTCAGTTTCTTCATATTTAAAAATGGAGATAGTAATGCCATTCATACCTACCTCACAGGGCTAATGTGGGGATTAAATAAGATAACGTATGTAAAGTACTTAGCAAACATTCAAGCATGTAAAGGTCAGATATTATTATGGTTGTGATATTGCTATGGTATTGACAGTGATGGTGATAGTGATAATGGTAGAAGTGATATTAATATTGATGCTTGTCATGGGAAGAGTGACATCTAGACCAAGAGTGGTAATGGTGATTGTGATGACGACATTGATGGTATCAGTTATATCAGCATTGATGGTGGTACAGATGTTGATGCTGATGTGAGAAGTGGTGGAGACAGTGATGGCAGTAACAGTGATATCAACATTTTGGTGATGGCGGTGATGATAGTAGTTGTAACGTGGTGGTGTTAATGGTGTTGATGATGGTGACAATGATGACAGTGTTGGGGATTATGCTGATAGTGGTGAGAACCTTCAGGGGCCTCTACCCAGCTGGCCCTTTCCTAAGGGATCAACAGAGATCTAAATGCTTAGACACTTCCCTGAGGCCTCTGCCAACTTAAGAAATGCCATTTCTCTCAATATTCCACCCCACCCTGGTCCTGAGTATCCTGATCCTGTGGGTGACTTAGAATCTCCTGTGACCCCATACAACATCTGACCTTTAAAATGAAGGGCCCCATCCCTCATCTCTCTCTCTGAGAATTTCATGATTAGTAAATGGCAGGGAAGCCCAGCTAGGTTTCTCTGGGGGTGGAAACAGCATTAGCTCCCTCTTTGGGGGCTGAGGGCCAGTTAGTTCCCTGTATCTCCCAGCCTTGTTCCATCTGTCTCACTGTGTGCTGCAGGCAGGAACTCTGGTTCCAGGGATGCTTTTCTTGGGTGGGGTTGGATCAGGGGACAGGCTCAGAGCTGACAGGTTTAGTTCCCAACCCTGTTCTAGGTGCCAAAGAATATTCTAGAGAGAGTCCCACCCTGTTCTACATCCCCATGGAAATTCTCAAATGGCTTCCCTTATCCCATGCCTTGGCCCACCCATCCCTCTCCACTTGGCCCTGTTTTGATTGTATTTTTAAATAATTTCTAACACTCACTCCAGTGTGTGACTATGCCATGGTTACCAGGGCGCTATTCTCCATAAAAGGAAAAGGACTCAGAATAGTATCAGCAGTGACGCTTCCCGGGGATTGATGCTGTTCCCGGGATATCCAATGAGGGGGCCGGGAAGAGCCGAGGGCACCTTGAGGACAAACAGGACTATCCCCTGGTGCTGGTGGCCCATCCCTGGTGATCTCCCTCCCATGACAGGCAGTGCCCCAGGAATCCGATCTCCCCCACCCTCAAGCCTTCTGTGAATTAGGGGGGAAGGGAGAGGAAAGTCCGGCCATTATTGCTACCTCTTTATTTCTTCTCTACTTCAGGGTCTGAATTACCTTCTCACTCCATTTCTATGCAAATCATAATGATCCTTCAAAGCTCAGCTTTTGATCTACCCCCTCAAAAGACCAAGGGGCTTCAGAGTTTCCTAAAAGAACATCATTTCTGACTGGGGGATCGAGGAGGACTTCATGGAGGAGGAATCTGGGCTTTGAAAAAGGGATGAGATATCTTGTCTTAACATGTGCAAGTCACTGTTACATGTATGTATATATTTATCCAATATCCATATATATATATATATGTGTATATTCTACATGTATACAAAGGGCTCCAAAAGTCAGCACAGTTTTAAGCTATTAAATCATGAAACTTACAAGCTATTAAAGCAATACAATATATATGTATACTTATATATATATATATACATATATATATATATATATAGTTTTTCTCCACTTCACCCCCCCAATACAATATAAGTTCCTTTAAGGAGCTATTTTTTGGTACATATATCTCTAGCACTTAGCCCAACATGATTTAAAAATAGTAGGCATTCCCTAAATCATCGGCAATCTGGAAAGTGATTTGCAATAGTATAAGAAAGTGACTAAAATGTCAACCCTATCCTTTGATGCAAAGATCCTGCTGCTAGACATATATCCTAAGGAAGTCATTGATGGAAAGAAGAGTCCCACATACTCTACAATGACCATAGTGGCACTTTTTTTGGTGGTGAAGAGTTGTAAACACAATAGATACCCCTCCTTCGGAAAATGGCTAAACGAACCATGATATATGAGTATAACAGAATATAACTGAGCCTCAAGAAATGAGTATTTGCACCCCCTGTTAAAAAAGAGAAGCATAGCAAGACGTGAACTGATGCAGTGATATAAGCAGAACCAAGAAAACAATACATATATGCAATGATTACCACAATGTAAATGAAAAGAACAGAAAAAAATTAAATTGAAAACTGTGCAATTATGATGGTCAAGCATGTTCCTAAAGTGAAAAGGAGAGATGTAGCTTCCTTTAACCTTTACAGAGGTAGGGGACCACAGAGATGGAACAGTGTATATACAGTATATACCTGCCTGACATGGTTATGTATTGTTTCTCTGTCTCTCCCCATCTGTCTCTTTCTGTCTTTTTCTCTCTCTCTTTGTCTTTTTGTCTTTCTCTTTCTCTGTCTCTCTGTCTCTGTGTGTCTCTCTCTGTCTTTCTGTCTCTATCTCTCTGCCTCTGTCTGTCTCTGTTTCTGTCTGTCTCTGTCTCTCTATTTTTTATTTTTGTTACAGGGCATGGGATCTCTGGGGAAGGGAGGAAGAATATATTTGGAAATGAAGGTGAGGTAAAAACAAAAGATACCAATAAAACGTAAATAACAAAATAAATGTGTGTTGGATTTAACTCAATTAAATTAAATGTCAAGAGGCAGAGACTGGAGGCAGGGGGAGGACATATTCCGAGCATAAGGAACAGAGTGAACCAGGGGAGGGAGTCAGGAAAACAGAAGGAAAAAAATCCCGAGAACAGAAAGCCAACTGGTTTGGGTAGACTGGAGAGTACCTAAGGTGGGGGTAGTGTGAGACAGGATTTGAAAGGTAGTTATATCACAGTTCTTTGTGTACCTGTCACTCCGATGCACTCCCTCCTCTCCCAAATTAGACTATATGATCTTCACAAACAGGGTATATATCAGATCTATGTATCCCCAACATCTAACATAGCTAGTAATAACATAGCTAACATTTCATAAAACAGCTAGCATTTTACATAGCACCTACTTCGTACCAGGTGCTTCACAAATATTATCTCATGTGATCCTCCCCACAATCGCTGGAAGGTGGGTGCTATTATTATCCACATTTTCCAGTTGAGGAAACTGAGGCAGACAGTTTTTAAGTGACTTGGCCAGGCTCACATAACTATTACTCGCTCAGCCTCATTTTTCTCATCTGGAAAATGGGGGTAATAATGTGGCCCCCTATATCCCAGGGGTTGCTGGGAGGATCAAATGGAATAATTGTAAAGTGCTTAGCCCATAGTAATGCTATATAAATGTGAGCTATCATGGTCACCTGAGGTTAGATTTGAACTCAGGTCTATCCTGACTCCAAGCACAGCACTTTGTCCACTACATCACCTGGCTGCTTCTAAGGCATAGCTAACCACAATAACAGTGATGACTCACATTTCTAGTGGACTTTAAACTTTACCCACCATTTTCTTCCCAGCAGCCCTTAGGGTGAGCATGCAAATTGTCCCCATTTTGCAGGTGAGACTGCTGAGGCTCAGAGATATCAAGTGGTTTCTTATTCACCCTCACACAGCTAATAGGGATTAGAATACAAGTGTTCCAACGGCGCTCTTTCCATTCTTCTATTATAGACACATTCTTGGTATTGCTTGCATCAGATGAGAAGAGGTTTGAGCTTACTATTGCCAGGAAGAGGTATTGATCACTAGAGGAGCTTGGCAGAGAAAGGATGTGAGCTGAAATGTGCAGAGGAAATGATGCTGGAGTGGTGTGTGGTGGAGACCAGAGGCAGGAAGATGGCCAGAAAAGTGCTGCAATAGTCTAAGTTTGAAGTCACAAGAGCCGGGTGTGAATTCAGACTCTTCTAGTTATAGCATGTATGACTTTGAGTAAATCATTTAACCATATGGTGCCTCAGTTTCCCCAAGAATAGGTACCTATGTTATGCAGTAGGTTAGGTAGAGCTGGACCTGGAGACAGAATACCTCGGGTCAAATCTCTCCTCATCTGCTATCTGCGGGACCTTGGGCAAGTCATGTGAACTCTTCCAGCCTTAGTTTCTTCCTCTATCGGGGGTTGAACTCGGTGACCTCTAAGGTCCCTCCTAGTTTTCAGTCTACTATCCTACTAAATAATTGGGGGAGGGTGCTCCTTGTAGCTCTAAATCTCTGCCTCATCCATCTATCCAGTTCTCTAATTCCAGCCCCCCGAGGGGTGGCTTTCTCTGGGGCTACTTGAATCTAATGAAGTCTGTTCCCTCCACTCTCATCTGTTCTCTCTGGGGGAGCTGATGCTGAGGGGGAGCTGGCATCTGAAAGCAGCAGTGAAGAGGGGGAGGAAGGAAGGGTCCTGAGTAATCCTCCTGCTGCTCATCACCCCCTGAATCACCAGCAGTAGCGGTGGGGGTACATACAGCCTCTCTCCTCTCCTAGTAGGTTCTATATAAAATGCACCAGCAGTGCCGGTGGGGATACATACAACCTCTCTTCTCTCCTAGGGGGCGCTATGTAAAATACACCAGCAGTGGCGGTGGGGGTACATACAGCCTCTCTCCTCTCCTAGTAGGCGCTATATAAAATGCACCAGCAGTGGCGGTGAGGGTACAGCCTCTCTCCTCTCCTAGTAGGCGCTATATAAAATACACCAGCAGTGCTGGTGAGGGTACATACAGCCTTTCTTCTCTCCTAGTAGGGGCTATATAAAATACACCAGCAGTAGCGGTGGGGGTACAGCCTCTCTCTTCTCCTAGTAGGGGCTATATAAAATACACCAGCAGTAGCGGTGGGGGTACAGTCTCACTCCTCTCCTAGTAGGCGCTATATAAAATACACCAGCAGTGGCGGTGGGGGTACATACAGCCTCTCTTCTCTCCTAGTAGGGGCTATATAAAATACACCAGCAGTGGAGGTGGGGGTACATACAGCCTCTCTTCTCTCCTAGTAGGGGCTATATAAAATACACCAGCAGTGGCGGTGGGGGTACATACAGCCTCTCTCCTCTCCTAGTAGGGGCTATATAAAATACACCAGCAGTAGCGGTGGAGGTACAGCCTCTCTTCTCTCCTAGTAGGGGCTACATAAAATACACCAGCAGTAGAGGTGGGGGTACAGCCTCTCTCCTCTCCTAGTAGGGGCTATATAAAATACACCAGTAGTGGCGGTGGGGGCACATACAGCCTCTCTTCTCTCCTAGTAGGGGCTATATAAAATACACTAGCAGTGGAGGTGGGGGTACATACAGCCTCTCTCCTCTCCTAGTAGGTGCTATATAAAATGCACCAGCAGTAGCGGTGGGGGTACAGCCTCACTCCTCTCCTAGTAGGCGCTATATAAAATACACCAGCAGTAGCGGTGGGGGTACAGCCTCTCTCCTCTCCTAGAAGGGGCTATATAAATGCACCGGCAGTAGCGGCGGGGGTACATACAGTCTTTCCTCTCCTAGTAGGCGCTATATAAAATACACCAGCAGTAGCGGTGGGGGTACATACAGTCTTTCCTCTCCTAGTAGGCGCTATATAAAATACACCAGCAGTAGCGGTGGGGGTACAGCCTCTCTCCTCTCCTAGAAGGGGCTATATAAATGCACCGGCAGTAGCGGTGGGGGTACAACCAGTCTTTCCTCTCCTAGTAGGGGCTATACAAAATGCACCAGCAGTAGGGGTGGTGGTACTGCCTCTCTCCTCTTGGTGGGAGGTCTTGGGCGAGGCATGGGAGGGGTTACCTCTCAACCCCCACCCCCGTTCTTTCTTTTATATAATAGGTCTCATTTCCATGGCATTTAAAGAGTTATTAAATGCTTTCTTCACCAACAGCCCATTAAGTAGTTAGTGAAAGTAGGTGAAAATTAAAGTGTTTGGAGATGGAAGGGACTTGAAAGATCACCTGGTCCAGAGTCATCATTTTACCATTGGGGAAAATGAGGCCCAGAGATGACAAGTGGCTTGTTCCAGGTCCCATAGGTAATATATGTTACCAATAAGTAACAGAGAGAGGATTGGAAGCAAAATCCCACATCCTTTCCACAACAACACACTATTCCTTGAGATGGCAAAAAGAGAATATGGCATAGTGAGGAAGTATTGGATCTGTATTTGGGAGACCAGGGTTCAAAACCCCCTCAGACAGTTACTACCTTTGTGACAAATGGGAAGGTCATTTTACTGAACCTCAGTTTCCACATCTGTAAAATGAGAGTGATAACATCTGTATTGCTTACCACACAGGGTTGTGAAGAAAGCCCTTGGCAAACCTGGAATACTATGACTATTAATAATAGTTGGTATTTATATAGCACTTTTAGGTTTGCAAAGCATTTTAGTAACATTATCTCATGTTATCCTTATAACAAAGATTTATAGATAAGGAAAATGAGGCAAACGGGGTTAAGTGACTTACCCAGCCAGTAAATGTCTGAGGCTAAATTTGAACTCAGGTCTTCTTGATTCCAAACTCTGCATCCTATCCCCTGAGACATCTGGCTGCCTCTGTTTAGTACCTTGAAGTACTATCTAAATTTATGTAAGCTGCCATTATTAAAGAGGAAAGAAGTGGAGGGAAGTGTTCGAAGTCTGAACGATGGGAAGAGAATGGGAAAGCTAAGATTTGGCAACCTCGTTATTATTATCATCATTGTTGTTATTTTATTCATTTGGAAGGCATTTTTTTTAAGTGCCTACCATATGCAAGCCACTGTGCTGGGTGCTTGGGATATTGACAAAACTAAAACTAAACTAAAAGAGGGCAGCTAGGTGGCGCCATAGTGCATAGAGTGCTATGCCTGGAATCAGGAAGACTCAACTCATCTTCCTGAGTTCAAATGTAGCCTCAGACACTTACCGGCTGTGTGACCCTGGACAAGTCACTTAACCCTGTTTGCTTCAGTTTCCTCATCTATAAAATGAGCTGGAGAAGGAGATGGCAAACCACTCCAATATCTTTGCCAAGAAAACCCCAAATGGGGTCACAAAGAGTCAGATATGAGTGAAATGACTAAACAACAGCAACAGTCAACAAATATCCAATGCAACAATCCATCCGAATCTGCAGCTGGTCTAGGGACATATTTGAATCACCTTGTTCCAGGAACAGGAGTATAGAGTGCCTACTAGGAGAAGAGAAGGACTGTATGTACCCCCACCGCTACTGCTCTGCCTTTGCTGAGCTTCCAACCAAATGGTTATGCATGGAGATTTAGAAGAATCCCGATTTCACAGATGGGGAAACTGAGGCACATAAACTAATACTAGAGATAGAGAATGGATCTGTGATTTCATTCATAAAGGAAACTCCCTCAACCAAAGCACATTGATGCCTTCTCTGCAATTTACAAATCTAAAGTTACCTAGAAAACTCAGAGGTGAGACTTGAATCCATACTGCCTCTCAATGATGACAATAATGATAGCTCACAATTCTTTAATGTTTTAAGGTTTGTAAAGTGCTTTATTTCAAATATCTAATATGACCTCTACAATAACCCCATTATATGGGTAGTGTTATCATGCCTATTTTATAGATGAGGAAATTGAGTCTTAAATAGGTTATATGACTTGCCCAGGGTCACAAAGCTAATAAGTGCCTGAGGGAGGATTCCAACCCAAGATCTTCATGACTATGTTGGGTTTCCTATTCATTTATTCATTTATATATAAATTAATATATATTTATATATATATATATAAAGTTAGACACAGATGGATAGATAGATAGATAGATAGATAGATAGATAGATAGATAGATAGATAGATAGATAGACAGATAGATAGATAGAGCAATTATACTCTGATAGGAACTGGAGATACAAAGACAAAATAAAGCAAACTTGCCCCCAAGTACCTTATATTCTATTGGGGAGGGCAGGGGGATAATCAATATTTAGGAAATTAACTACAAAATATAAATCAAGTCTTTTGGGGGTGGGGGACACTGGCATCTTGGGGGATCAGGACAGGTTCCCTGTGTCAGATAAGTAAGCTGTGAAGGAAACTTGGTTTTCCAGGAGGCAACAGTGAAGAGAGAACGCATTCCAAACATGGGGCAGACCCCGTCCAAAGTCATGGAGACAAGGAATGTATTGTCACTTCATGGAAATAGCAAATGGGTCAGTTTTGTTGCAATGTAAAGGGAATGAAGGAGAGTGTGGTGTAACAGTCTGGAAAGGCAGACCGGAAATAGATTGTGAAGTGCTTTAAAAGTCAAGCTAAACAAACAAACAAACAAGCCAAGCAAAGGATTCTCTAGAGGCTGGCGATGGACACTGGAGCCTGTCAGTGAAGGGAGTGGCACCACTGATCTGTGCTTTTGGTGTAGTGGGGTTCCATGGAGAATGGAAGACAGTGGGGAGAGATTTGAATCAGACAGATCAATTAAGACACCACAGAAATGGCCCAGGCTAGTGGTTATAAGGGTCTGAATGAGAAGTGGCAATGGGATAAGTAGAGAGAAGAGAGAGATGCATGATTTCTTTTGGATATGGAATTGACAAGTATTGGTAACTGATTGGATATGAGTAGAATGAGAGAGAATTGAGTGTGTCTCTCCCCTCCCCTGCAAGTTGCAAACCTGGATGAATGGCGGTCTTGACAGGCACAGGAAAACTGGAAGAGGGGATGGTTTGTGGAGAAAGATGAAGTCTATTTTGGACATGTTCAGTTGGTGACACTTATGAACACCCAGTTCAAAACGTCCAGTAGGTGGGTGGCCATGTGAGCCTGAGGCACAGGAGAGAGATAGGCTGGACATAGAGATATTTGTGGAGAATCCTGCATAGAGGTGAAACTTTAACTCACAGGTCCCGATAAGTTCAGTAAAATCTCTATTCTAGGTGTCTTCGCAGAGGGTGACTTAGCTAGGATCATTCAATTAGTAAGCATCAGAGCCAAGATTTAAACTGGCTTGTTGACCCCAAGTCCAGCCTGCTTTCCATCATCTCCCACCTATTTTATGGCCTAGGGCCCAGACATCAAAGGCCTAAGATCAAAATGAAGTCTCAATATTCATAGCAGCATCAAACATTAGAGGCAGAAGAAAACTCAGAGACCTCTGTTGAGTCCTACTTGTACCTCATTTAGAATCCCTTCTGCAACACCCTCAACAAGGGGCCATCCAGGTCATCCAACCTTTGAATGAAGACCTCCATTGATGAGGAGTCCATCACCTCTTGAGGTAGCCAATCTCAGAGTCCAACAGCAATAGTTATTAATAGACTTGTCCTTCTATCCAGATAAAACGTATTCTTTCTTCACTTTCCCCCATCAATCCTAGTTGTGTCTCTTAGAGCCAAACAGAATAAGTTAAAGTCCTTTGTGACATGACAGCCCTTCAGATATTTGAAGACAGCAATCTGTCCCCCTCCCCTCCCCAACACATCTCCCTTCCTCTCCCGATCTAAATACCCCCAGTTTTTTCAGCCAATTCTCATATTTTGTTGTCTCCAGTCCACTTAGCATCCTGTCTCCCTTCCCAGATAGTCACCAACCTATCAATAGGCATATTAAAATATGGTATACCCCAAACTGAGCATAACACTCCAGATTGGCCTGATGGAAGCACAGGATGGCAGGATGCTGTGTACGTTCTGTGTGCTAAGCTTCTTCTTCCATGTAGCCCAAGACTTCATTAGCTTTTTTGGCTATCAAGTCACACTTTTGCCTTTATATTGAACTTACAACTAATCAGTAATTACAGCTAATTCCTCATAATAGTAATAATAATTGTGAGCATCTGCTTTAAAGCTTGTCGAGTACTTTACAAATGTTTCATTCCATTTTTTACAACAACCTTTGGAAGTAGGATCTATTATTATTCCCATTTTATAATTGAAAAGACTGAGGCAGAGAGAGGGGGACCTGCCCAGAGTCACCCGACTATGAAGTGTCTGAGACTGGATTGAATTCAGATCCTCCTAATACCAGGTCCAAAGCTCTAGGCACTGCTCCGCCCACTCAGCCTTGTCTTACAAACTGACACAGTTGTTCCTCCCCTATTCCATACTTAGGAAGCTGATTTTTTGAACCCAAGGTTAGGATTTTACATTTCTTCCTTTTAAACTTCATCTTATTGGATTTGTTATTTTTGAATCCTGATTCTATTCATAATGTTAGTCATCCCTCCTAACTTTGTTTTATCTTCCAATCTGATATGTCTTCATCTAAGCCTGACTGAAAGGATTCAGTATTAAATACTAACTACTAAATATCCCAGTAATTCCATGTGTAGGGCCCACTATATTTGTAGGTTAGGGTGGCTAGGTGGCACATTGGATAGAGTGCTAGGCCTGAAAGTTCAAATCTGGCCTCAGACACTTACTAGTTGTGTGGCCCTGAGCAAGTCGTTTAAGCTTGTTCGCCTCAGTTTCCTCATCTGTAAAATGAGCTGGAGAAGGAAATGGCAAAACACTCCATTATCTTTGCCACGGCAACCTCAAATGGGGTCACGAAGAGTCAGACACAACTGAAACAACCAAACAACAACATGTTTGTAGGTAGACTTGATAGCTACCCATTGAATGGGATATGAGGATCTTCTCCATTTGCAAAATATTTCCACCTACCTTATCCTCAGCTGGACCTGGTGCTCCCAATTTCACCATTAGTGTCCTAGTTCTTGGGCTCTTGAATGAATCTTTCAAAGCTTCTGGTATAAAATGGCAGGTGGGGAACGTGCGTGAACGCATTCAACAGTTACGGACACTTAAGCGAGAATAAATTTGCCTTATCCCTTCTTTCCCCAACAATACTAAGCAAGGCTAGGATGGCACTAGAGTTTAGGTTATAATGGGTATACAGTCACAATTTATAGAGAGGTAGGACACTAAGAGAGAAAATAAGAGTCTTAGGTGAGGAAGCTTGTGTTGGAGTTCCTGTTGGGCACAAACCTCACCTCTGCCATTTCTCCATAGTTGTTTTACATTTTAAACAGCTGGGGGTACTGCTGACCATTTACTTGATTCTGTTGCATAACAAGGAATAAATACTGCCAATCCAATACTTGCCAGTGGTTATGTTTTCCACTCAACACCAGTGAGTACTTGAAGGTACTTTCATGAAGTGCTGTCATTTATTAAATTATTGCTAGAGAAGAAGAAAGAGTCTGTCACCAGCTAAAATACTGATTGGTGCTTTAAGTTAAAAAGACCACATCATTCATTATGATCCTCCATTCTATATTCCACATTAGCCATCATTGCAATTCCAAAGCAACCAGTACACAAAATTCTGGTGCAGGATCTGAAACAGTATCTAAACGATAAAGTTTTTTGCTTTGTTTTCTTGTTTTTAGCTATACTCTTACTAGCATTCAAATACCTAACTACCTCATTTCCCTAGCCACTCCATTTTTGCAGGTGGCAATTCTAAGAAATCTGGTTAGCATGAGGTTTTGGTGTTATGGGATTTATCCAATGAGATTTCTTATGGCGTATTATTTTCTTTTCTAGACATTCCATGCTCCAGGCAAACCAGATTATTTATTGTTCCTATTATTATGCAATGGAGCCTAGAGAAGGTTATGTTGCACCCCAAGAATTAAGCACTAATAAGTGGGATTTCTATTACAAAGACAGGCTGAGAGAGAGAAGAGAAAATGAGAGAGAGAGAGAGGGAGAGAGAGAGAGAGAGAGAGAGAGAGAGAGAGAGAGAGAGAGATTTTAGAGAGAGGATGTCTCATTAGATTCTATCACATGGGGGATAAAAAATTTGCTTCTTTTGAGCTCTCCCATCTCTATACTTACGCTAACTTTGTTCCTATTCCTGGAATGGCCTCCCTCTTCTTTTCCTGCTGAACTCCTACCACCTGCTAAGGCCCAGCTGAAGTGCTGCTTTCTCTAGGAAGTCTTCCCTGGTCTTCCTGGATACCAGTAATCCCATCAGACCTTACGCGGTACTTTATTTGCTCTCTAATGAGTATATCATATGGAGAGGCAGCTAAGCAGCATATTGGATAGTGTACTGGACTTGGAGGCAGAAAGAATTGAGTTTCAATACTGTCTCAGATACTAGCTGTGTGACCACAAGCAGGTCACTTAATCTCTGTCTGGCCCAGTCTGTAAAATAAGGGTGATTATAGCACTTACATCACGCTGTTACTGGAAGGAATAAATGAGATAACATTTGTACGGCACTGCGGAGAGAGCCTTAGACCAGGTTAGAGAAAGACCTGGGTTGAAATTTGGACATCTTCGTGATGTCTCCCTGGCCATCTACTGTCTCAACTGTTTTCTAGCCCTTAGTCATTGAATGGGACTGGCCTCGGACAAACTGAGACCCGGGAAAGGCCTCAGTTTAAAAAGGCCGAGGTCACCCACTGCATCCTGGGCCATCGCCAGTTCTCTTGACCTTTGTCTTGCCGCTGGACTTTGATGACTCTGGAGGAGAGAGTGAGGCTGATGACTTTGTGATGCTTTGCCTCATTAAATTCAATTCATGCCAAGTCAGGAGATCACCCTCCTGATGTCACTGGTCCTCCTGAGAATGAAGGACAAACAACAACAAGGCAAGTCACTTAACCTCTGCCTCAGTCTTTTAAAACAACACCTAGCTCCCAAGGTTGCTGGGAGGATAAAATAACATGTTTATGAAAATATTTTGAAAAATTTTAAGTACTATATAAATGCTAGCTATTACGGTCATTATAGCTATTATTAAAGCTCTTGGCAAACCTTAAAATGCTACATAAATATTAGCTATTATTCTTGTCAAACTGCTGTGGATCATGGATTTTGTCCTTGTGACATCCCCAAACTATACTATTTCATGAGGTCAGTTACTGCGTTTTATCTAATTTTATACCTCTCTGGAGCCCCCAGTTGTAAGTGCTTACTAAAGTAGCGTTACTGGTTTCTCCCAGCTCTTGGTTAAATGTGTCAATCAGTCAAGCTATCAGCAGGCATATATTACTAAGTGATAGGCACCGTGCTAGGATCTGGACGTACAGAACAGCCCTTGCTGTTACATGTAGAGTAGATTCAAGATATGCTTCGAGGAGAAGGCACTCACAGGTAGAAGGAGGATATGGAGAGACCTCCTGCAAAAGAGAGCATCTGAACTGAGTCTTGAAGGAAACTAGAGGAAGCGAGAGGTAGAGGTAAGATGGCATGGGGAACAGTAAGGACAAAGACGTGGGGACACACAATGCAAAGCCATGCTCTAAGGAGCAGCAAAAAGGCCAGTGTATTGAGATGAGAGGGTGCTTGGAGGGAGGTAAAGGAAAAGAAGACTGGACAGGTAGGAAGCAGTCAGGTTGTAAAGACTTAGGAATGTCAAACTGTGGGTTTTCTATTTGATTTTGGAGGTAATAGGGAGCCACTGCACTGTATTTGAGTAATGGGGTAAAATAGTCAGATTTATGCTTTAAGAAAATGACTCTGGGGCAGCTAGGTGGTGCAGTGAGTAGAGCACCGGCCCTGGAGTGAGGAGAACCTGAGTTCAAATCCAGCCTCAGACACTTGACACGCTTCCTAGCTGTGTGACCTTGGGCAAGTCACTTAGCCTCAATTGCCTTGCCTTCACCCCATCCAAAAACAAAAATGACTCTGGCAGCTGAGGGAAGGGATATTACTAGTACTAGGGTTCAGTCTGTTGGCAGTATGAGGAATCAGACTTTGGTCACTGTTGATACTCAGTCTATGTCTTTGAAAGACTTACTAACGAACACAACAACCAATCACAGTTCCAAAGGACTCATGATGAAACCTGCTATCTACCTCCCAATGAAGAGCTGAAGGACTCAAAGAGAGAACTGAGGCATATTTTCTTTCTTTTTCTTTTGGGAGTGGGTAAGGGGATGAATGGGTGGAGCATGGCTAATGTGGGAATTTGTTTTGCGTGACTATACATGTTTGTAATGGATTTTGTTTTTCTTGCCTTTTCCGTGGGTACAGAAGAGAAAACTGGGAAGGAGAAAATTCAAAACTGAAAATAAAAGAAAATTTAATTTAAAAAAAAATTTATGATCAGGGCGAAAGCTTAGTCTCTCTGAGGCGACAAGCCTTGGGAGAACAGACAACATAAGTGGCATCCCCCTTTCCTGACCTTTCTTTATATTTCTATAATGAGCCTGGCAGTCGTTGCACTCTCATGTAGTCCTGGTCCAATCTCCTGCTTCTAGACAAGCATATCTCATCCTGTCTGAGATGGGGGTGCAAAGAATGTGAAGGTGCCCGTGGCTAGAACTGTCTTAGCTCCAGTTCTATGGGGACTCAGCCCCACGCATACAAATAGCTTTCTCTCTTCTGTTCTCTCCTTCCTCTTCCTTTTCCTCCTATCTCTCTCTGGGCTTCCATGTCAATGCAACTCTCCCCTCTTTCCCCTTTCCTCCAAAGCCTCCCAAAACGTGATAGTCTTTGCCAAAGTCCAGGACGCCACCTACCGGTTGCAGCACCGTGCTCCTCTCTCCTTTCTGTCTTTCTCCCTGTCTCTATACACTTTTCCTTATGTTCTAGTGACCTTTTTTGCGTGTTTTCCTTCCCATTTCTCTCTTTATTCCTAATACTTTTCTGTATTTCTTCCTTCTCTAAGTCTTTCAGTATCTCACTTTTCTGTGACTATTTTGTGTGTTTGTCTATCTTACCTCTGTTTCTGTCGCTCTGTCTCTCCATTTTTGTCTCTGTCACTCTGTCTCTGTGTTTTCTCTATCTCTCTGTTTCTCTCTGTGTCTCTGTCTCTTTCTCTCTTTCTGCCTCTCTACTTCTCCGTCTCTGTCTCTGTCTCTCTGTCTTTCTCTGTCTCTGTATCTCTGTATGTCTCTCTTCTCTGTCTTTGTCTCTCTGTCTGTCTCTGTCTTTTCATCTTTCTCTGTTTCTGTCTCTCTGTCTCTCTCTGTCTCTCCCTCACTCTTTTTTCCATTCCCTCTTCCTTTTATCTTCTCTTCACGCCTCTCAATATCTCTGGCTCTGTGTGTATCTTCGTTTCCCTCATTCTCTCAATCTTTTTCTCTTTCTTTCTCTATTATATTTCTCTCTGTCTGGCCGCAGAGGACCCACAAGAGACACCTTTTTCCTTGGCCTTTCAGTACATTTATCTATCTCGGTTTCTCTGTGTTTGTATCTTTCTGAGTCTTCCAGTCTTCTCTCTCCCTCTCCCTCTCCCTTTCCCTCTCTCTCTACCCCCCCATCTCTCTGTCTCTCTCTCTCTCTCTCTCCCTCCCTCCCTCCCTCCCTCTCTCTTTCTCTTTCTCTGTCTTTCCCTTCCCCTTCTCTCAATCTGTTCCTGTTTGCCCTTTCTCTCTCTTCCTATTGTTTTCTCCATCCTCATCCCACTTTTTCTGTCTTTGGGAAGCAAAGTCTATTGGCTTTGTCCCCAGAGACCTGTGAAGCCACAGACAGTTTGAGAATGAGGAAGATAAACAGCAACACCCACCCCCACCAGCTTTCCTCTCCCCCTTCCCTCTATCACACATAGCTCGGGGTCTAAGTTCCTTGAAGGCAGAGACTGTTCCACTTTTCTTTTGTTATTCCCAGAACATATCACGATACCCTGTACACAGAAGGCAATAGTAAACATTTATCGAATTTCATTAGAGCAGTCAGGACATGGAAAATCAAGGCCAAGAGGATGCTAGGGTCAGCTCTTCTTGAGAGAGTAGATTGTTAAATTTTCAGTATGAGTGTCTATACCTCTGAAATCAGCAAATGCTACAAATCAGGTCTTGATTTATCGTTTTATTGATTTCTATTCTTTTTTTGGAGGGGGGAAGGGAGGGCAGTTGGGGTTAAGTGACTTGCCCAAGGTCACACAGCTAGTAAGTGTGTCAAGTGTCTGAGGCTGGATTTGAACTCGGGTCCTCCTGACTCCAAGGCCGGTTGCTCTACTCACTGCACCAGCTAGTTGCCCCTATTGATTTCTATTCTTAAGAAAGTGATGGAATAAAAGTTAATAAAGAAGACGAAGTTTACAATCGTGTCACCTGCATATTTTCCCCCAGAGAGTCAGTGGTTAAACATTTACCGGCATACCACTCCAGAGCTGTCCAAGAATTGTGATTATAGGACTCTGGAGTTAATGAGAGATACCCTCCTCCATCTAGAGAACCTAATTTAGCTCTGTACATGCTATTTTGGGAAGAACCTTTACATCTCCAGAGGAGAATGACCAAGAGAATGAGGGAACTGGGCACCAATGCATCCTGATAACAGGATATGGCATTTGTAGTCACTAATCCCATATTTTTGGTTTTTAATCACATGAACTGTTTCCTGATCACCCCCCACCCACCCAGATTCTATATTTGAGCATCTGAGTTTTCTAGTCCAAGTGCAGGGCTTTGGATTTATCCCTATTAAATTTCCTCTTGTCACTTTCAGCTCATCATTCTTTCTGGCCTGCTGAGATCCCTTTGGATCCTGATTATTAGGTATCTCTCTCAGCTTCTCATCATCTGCAAATTTGATAAATATGACCTTCCTTCACTCATTCATTCATATAAAGGATGTGGGACAGTAACAGACTCTAGAGAAGATCGAATCCAACCCTCTAATTTTGCAGATGAAGAAAATGAGGCCCAGAGGGAACATCAGATCACAGATTTAGAGTTGGAAAAGATTGTGGAGAGCCATGTTATCTGCCCTGCCCTCCCCCTTATTTTAAAGATAAAGAAACTAAAGCCCACTAAAGTCACATGATGTACGCCTGTTGCTGTTATTTTTCATCCTTCATTATGGAAGAGGACTAATGACATCATGGGGGTGATATATTGATGTGTGCATGAATTGATCCCCTGGTCCCCAGGGAGTACCATGGCCGAGCCAAGATTTGAACCCAGGTCTTCTGACTCTAAACCCACTAGGTCCTGCTGCAAACCATTGCTAAAAATGTCCAATAATATAAGACTTAGTGTAGAATCCCTGTATTACTCCACCAAAAACTCCCCTCTATGTAGACATAGTTAATCAACACTCTTTGAAACTAGTCATTCAGACAGTAATGTGGTGATCCAGAAGTGATCATCCTGTGATGATGCAGTGATGACAAGTGACTATCCAGAAGGGACCGTGTATCTTTAAGGAAGACCAGCAACAGCGAAGCATAAGACAGGAAAGCCTCCAGAATATTGTCTGTTCATTTCCCTTCCTGCATGGGGTTATTTTCCTTAACAATTAAAATGATGGTAATGAACTAAGATAAAATATAAACTCCTATGCTGGCTCTTGAAGCCCCTCTCAACCTGGCCCAACGTACCATTCCACTCTCTTTATGCACAACTCTAATTTCTGGAATCTATATTCCAGCCAAACTGGCCTTCTTTATCTTCTTCACACACAACATTCTATCTCATATCTCCACATTTTTGTTTGTTGTTATTTAGTTATTTCAGCCATGTCAGATTCTTTGTGACCCCATTCGTGTTTTCTTGGCAAAACTACTGGAGTGATTTGCCATTTCCTTCTCCAGCTCATTTTACAGATGAGGAAACTGAGGTAAACAGGGTTAAGTGACTTACCTAGGGTCACACAGCTAATAAGTATCTGAAGCCAGATTTGAACTCATTAAAAAGTATCTTCCAGGACCAATGTTCTATCTGGGCCATCTACTGCCCATCCTTTAGCTAGTTGTCCCCAAATTCCTGGAATGCATTCTCTTCTCATGTCTACCTAACAGAATTCTTTGTTTCTTTCAAGTACCACCTTCTACAGGAAGTCTTTCCTGATTTCTTCTCAAATGCTAATGATCTCTCTCCCTAACCTACAATTATCTCTTTTACATCTCAACTTTCCCCATCATAGTTTCGACATATCGTGGTTTGGCATAAGAAATTAAACGGGAATTTTGGAAGAGTTTTGTAGAAGTTACAGAAGACACATGAAAGCCACCAGATGACCCAGTGCCTATTACCAAATACTTAACCCAAATTTTACAATAAAGTACTATAGACACCACATAAAAGAAGGAGAAAAAAATCTAACTACTTCTCTGGTACTAAGGGAGGGCCAAAAAGTTTTACATAGATTTTCCAGATCATGGGGGCCTTAGACAGTTACTAGATATGAGTCCCTGGGCAAAGCATTAAACTATCATCTGCCTCAGTTTCCTCATTTTACACATGAGGATGATAATACCTCCCACGATTTTTCTGAAGATCAAATAAGATAATATTTATAAAGTGATTTTATTAGAGGCCTCCCTCCAGGATGCAGTCAACTCATTAATAACTGTGTCTTAGGTCTAGCTATTCAACCATTTCCAAATCCACACAATTTTACTTTCTTCCAGTCCACATTTCCCCATCTTATCCACAAAACAGAATGAAAATCTTTGTCAAATGCTTTACTGAATTCTAGGTATCTATACTAGGGCTACAGCATTCTGCCAATCTATCAACCTATTGTGGTCATCCAGTCACAAAAAAGAAATACGGTTAGCCTAGTATGACCTGTTCTGGATAAAACTAAACTTTGGGGTCCTGGTTTCCCTTTTTTAAAAAAAAAATGCTTAAAGATTATCATTCTAATGAAAAGTTCTGAAAGTTTTCAAGGAATCAAAGTCAAGCTGAATGGTCTATGCCTTGCAGACTTTTCATTCTTTCCCCATTTTGCACATCAGGGCTTTGTCTGTCCCCAGTCCTACAGCGTCTCTTTTCAAAGGTCCGTGAGAGTGCCCGAACCACCACACTTGCCAATTCTTTCCTTCCCCTGGGATGTTCTGCATTCCCTTGAACTTTTTGAGGGCAGCCGGCTTCTCTCTTGTTAGCGCCTCACTAAGCCTGGACTTCAGTTGCTTTTATTTTGACCTTTCTCAGCCCAGGGGTTATTCTCCTTGGTAAAGAAGACAGTCACCTTTGGATCTCCCTTATAGTGGAAATAGATTCCACCTACTTACCTGTGTGACACTGTGCAAGTCACTTCGCTGCTGTGCCCTGGGCTTCTTCAACTGTAAAGGGTCAGACTAGATGATCTCTAAGAGTCCATTCCCATTCTAAAGTCTATGTTCTTGTGGGAGAGTTCCCCAAATTCTACATCCTATAATCTCATTATCTTTCCTAAATGCTCTGCAAGCTTGTGGCATTAGGTTTCTCTCCCACTGCTACTAGCCCCTGAGGGCCTAACCTAGGAGTCCTTTTTCTTCTGTTTAGCCACTACGAACACTGAGTGGGTTTATCTGAAGTAGTTGACTAAAGGAAATAAGATAAAAGCACTCAAACAAATATATCCTAGAGTTATCAAGTGGCACTCTCTCCTAAGAAGCCTCTAGGCTAGTACCACACCCACCCACCCACCCCGCCCCCATACATCCCTGCACCTTCTAATTGTGCTTTGTGACTGTCCTTTGCCTGGTGGCCTCTCATGCTGCAGTGGGAGAAGATCCAGAAGTTGACTCCTTCATTCAAGCCTCCAGATCAAGGATTCATAATATTTTGGGAGGGGTGTCATAGACTCCCTTTAATAGTTTAGTGAGTCTGCAAACTCCTCATAATAATAATTATATATATATATATATAGATATATATGTTTTGCAGGGGTAAGGCAGGGCAACTGGGGTTAAGTGACTTGCCCAAGGTCACACAGCTAGTAAGTGTGGCAAGTGTCTGAGGTCACATTTGAACTCAGGTCCTCCTGACTCCCGGGCTGGTGCTCTACTCACTGCACCACCTAGCTGCCCCATAACAATATTTTTAATGAATAGAATAAAATGCTTAGAAATATAAAGGAAACCAATTATATTGAAATATAGTTACCATTTTTTTAAATTAGTCCACAGACCCCCAAGTTAAGATGCCCTGCTCCAAACTATAGCTTTTTTCTGTCTCTGTCAAAGTAGGTATTATCCTGCTCCTCTTACCAACACTGAAGGTCACTGAAATCTGGCACCATTCTCATCCTCCATCTTCAAATCATAAATTTAGAGCTGAAGGGGGTCATCTTATCTAATCCTCTCTTTTACAAATAAAGAAACTGAGAAAGATTACATGATTCGTCCAAGATTAAAGAAGTAGTAATTGATCCACCAAGGTGGAGGGATCACAGTCCATATTTCCCTCCCTGTGTCTCCCAGCAAAGTTGTAATTCCAAGACTGCATAAATTTCATAATGTTCTCATGTTAAATGACATATATGGCACATTTCCTACATAAATGAGAAATGGACCAAGCCTTTACACTGAGACAAAAACAGAAAGACTCAGATAAAGAGAGTGAGAGAAACCCAGAGGTAAAAAGAGAAATATAGAGGGACTGAAATAAGCATATAGAGAGATTAGGAAAGGAATAGACCAAGACGGAAGAAGAAGATAGAAGGATAGAGGATAGACCAAAGGATAGAAGGGATAGACTAAGATAGAAGGAAAGTAAGAGGGGAGAAAATGAGAAAGAAAGAGACATGAAAGGGAGAAGGACACAGGAAAGAGAAAGAAAGAGAGAGGGAGGGAGGGAGAGAGGGAGAGTAGATATTCAGGAAATAAAAGAAAAAGAGAAAAGAGGGAGAAAAGAAAGGGAAGAAGGAAGAGGAGGGAAGAAGGGAAAGGGAGAAGGAAGAAGGGAGGAAAAAAGGGAGAAAAAGGGAAGAGAGAGAGAGGGGTGGAGAGAAAGAGAAGGAGGAGGAATCATGGGATCATAGATTTCAAGCTAGAAGAGATCTTGAAGTCCCCTCTGATCTAACCCCCTCATTTTACAGACAAAGAAATATAGATTTTCTTCTTCCTGCTCTATCTCTACCAAATGGTTTTTGCTGACTTCTTTTTGCCTCAGAATGCCTTTGGCGAGCCAGGTAATTCAATCTGGATGTACTCTGTGGCCTTAGTCAAATCCCTTTCCTCTTCTGGGTCTCAGTTTCACCATCTGTAAAAAGTTTTGGATTAGAAGCTAGTTCTAACATCGAGTGACTTTTCCCTGGGAACATAGCATATGTAAGAGCCATCCTTTCCATTCTACTGGAGAACGAACAAAAGAATCTGGGGCTGCAGCCAAAAGAAGGAAGGTTACACCCAAAGAAATATTTATGGCCTGAGAATCTGAGGAGCTACAAAATACCCACTCTGCCCTTGCTTTTGAGAGGCTTCAACAAAACTTTGGGGTGAGACGGGGGCACTAACAAAATGACCTTTGTGGGGCCATGCCTGAGGGTAGGATGGGAAGAGAGAAGAGGGTCTCTGCCTGAGGTGGGCTAATTCAAATCTGATTCAGAAATGTCACAATGCCCCAGCTTCATCCTTTCCTGCACTATCATCACCATGAGAGCATCCCCCACTTTAATCCCATCCCCCAGTGACTTCCTCTCTTCCCATTTTCTGTGCCTTTATGCTCCTTTCTCTCTTCCACTACCACCTCCAAGCCATCTTCTTTCAGCATTCCATATGCTGGGCGCTAGCTCCCACCACCCATCTGATGTAGATGATTTCTTTCCTCCCCACTTCTTTCTTAGGCTTCAGCTGGTCTGCCAGCCCAAGCCTCTCTGACAATGAAGAAGGGCAGTAAGCTTCATTTGCCCTCGGAGTCAAACATCCAGGGACCAACCTACCCTTACAGAATCACAAAAACACAGAATTTAAGAGCTGGAAGAGACCAAAGAATCTAATTCAAACAAAATATGAGCAAGAATCTCTTCTGTAACAGACCCAGTAAGTAGTGATCTAGCCTTTGCTTGAAGATTTCTGATGACAGAAAACTCACTACCTCCTAAGGCAGCTCATTCCACTTTTGGACAGCTCCAGTTAGTAGGAAGCTTTTCCTTTTATCAAACCTAAATCTGAAACATGGCAATTTCAACCCAATTCTCATGGTTCTGTTCTCTGGGACTAAACAAGTCTAGCCCTTCAAATATTCAAACATAGCTTTCATGTAGTACCCCACATCCCTCTAAATCTTTCCTATGTCAAACATTTATAGTTCCTTCAAATAATACATACACACACACACATCTTTCTTAAAATGTTACCCCATAACTGAACACAATACTCCAGATGTGGCCTGACCAGGGTAGAGTAAAATGGAACTGAACACTAGACCTCTTTCAATGCAGCCCCTGGGATATATTTAGCTTTTGGCTTCTTTGACATGCTATTGACTCATATGGATCTTGCAGTCCACTAAAGCCCCCAGATCTTTTTCACATTTTCCTCCTCTGTAAAAAAGAAAAGGGTTGGACTAGCTGCTCCTTGGCATCTGAGTCCTTTCAACTCTCTGTGACTCTGTTTCCTGCTTTATAAAATAAGGATAATATTACTTGAAGCTCCTATTTCACAGAGTTATTGTGGGAAAAGTGCTTTATCAGCCTCAAAGTACTATAGGAATGGGAGCTATCATTATTTTTCATTTATTTATTCATGACCTAGTCTAAAATTCCAGAGCTACCTTGTTCAAGAAGGGTGGGGAAGGCAGTGCCCTGGGCTGAGATGGGGAAGATTGATGTAGGGGAGCCAGGCCTTCTGAGGAGCCCCGACCCAATCTAGGAGAGATTTACTGCCCACCAGAGCCATTTCCATAGACATGAGCTGGCTCTTGGGAGCTGTTAATCTCCTGGATTTCCCAGCCAAGAGGCAGGAGAAGAGAAAGACGGGCTTGAAATTTATAGCCAAACCACCTTGCAGGGAAATCTTGTTCCCTGAGCTGCACTGGTTTTGCATTTTTCTTTAAAATACATACATACACACAACTTGTCTCAAAAAAAGGAGGAAAGTTCATCCCTTTGGGAGAGAAATAGCATCGAGGCAGAGAAAGTTAAGGAAGGGAACACCAAAGAGCCCTAGATTTGGAATCAGAGGTCTGAATTCAAATCCTCATTCTGCCACTTTCTATCTCTGTGACCTTAGACAAATCCCTTCCCCCCCCAAACCTCAATTTCCCCACCTGTGAAATGAAGAGGTCGTACTAAATGATCTCTGAAGTGCAGCCAGATTGGACATTCTGTGTTTGAAAGCTTCTTCCAGCCCTGGCATTCTACATTCTAAGGCGCCTTCCCAATTCAACAATCTCTGTTCAATGGGAGGATTCCTCCCAGCTCTAGTAATCATCATTTCACCATCATAGATTTATGCAGTGGCAGAGCTAGAGGGGACCTCTAAAGAGACAAGAATCCATTTGTTGAAAGTGCCCAAGTAAGTCAGTGGCACATCCAGGACCAGGACCCAGAGCTCCTGGCTCCCAGGCTGACTCCTCTTGGCTCCTGGCCTGGCCAGCTCACAGGGGAGGGAGGGAGGGAGCGAAAGGGGGAAGGGGCCAGGATGTTGGGAGGAAGCAGGATGGAGAAGGGGAAATGATAGGAGAGAACAGAAATCTGCTGAACTGTTGTTGATGGTAACAACCCCTTTAAATCACTGTCTGATCAAGGCAGAAGCTCCCAAGGACGTTTCTTTCTCTTTCCTTGTTGTTTCTAATTAAAAAGAATTAGTCAGAGGAGTGACACGTTTATAGGGAGTGCTGAGCCCAGTTGAGCATCAGCGTAACTGCTGCACTTTATTAATAAAGGGAAGGAAGAAAGAGAGCAGCAAGGAGGGGGGAATGCCTCTGCTAAGGCCAGAGGCCTGAGCGGAATCTCATTCTGAGAAAGAATAATTAATTACACAGGGGCCTGAGTTATTTCTTAAATTAACTAATTATTCATTGGAGTTTTCTCTATCCTTTTCCTCCCCTTCCACCTTCTTTCCCCACCTTTTTTTCCCTTCCATTCTATTCTGGTTCAGATAATAAAGACCTCCATTAGTAATTAGAGCATCGTGGTTTCAGGGAGGGCTGGGAGGACTGTGCTATGAATGGGCAAACAGAGGCACAGAGAGGAAGAAAAGGAAGAGGTTATTGATGGGTGGACACGCAGCAAGGTGGTGACAGAATCTCCTGACTCTTGGCTCAGTGCTTTTCATAGACCTTCTAGCATCACGCCATTTTGCATTTGGGAAAACTGACACCCAGAGAGTGGAACTGACTTGTCCAAGGTCATACATAGAGTGAGTCACCATCAGAGGTTTGAACCCATGAGTAGGTGTAGAGTAGCAGAAAGAACACTGCATTTGTCGTCAGAAGACAAGTGCTTCCTTATTCTCTGTGCAACATTATACAAATCACTTCCCCCTCTCTGGGCTTCAGGCTCTTCACTTGTAAAATAAGGAAGTTGGAACAGATGTTCTTGAAGGTCCCTTCCAGCTCCAAAACCCATGATCCTCTGGCTGGCATAATTAATAACAATAACGATAATTGCTAACACTTATATACTTCTTGCTGTGTGCCAGGCACTGTACTAAACACTCTACAATTCTCATTTCATTTGTCCTCACCACCACCTGGAAAGTACGTGCTATTATTATCCCCATTTTATAGATGAGGAAGCTGAGGCAAACAGGGGTTAAGTGACTTGCCCAGGGTCACACAGCTAGCAAGTATTTGAAGCTGGATTTGAACTCTAGGTCCAGCACCTTATCTGCTAGGTAAGGTGGTAAATATTCACCTAGATAAATAACAAAGAGTATTCCTGCATAGCCCCAAGGCCACGTTTTCCACAGGTTCTCATGGCTCTGTCTCATCCGGAACACTTCTCTGACTCTGAAGATGCTACTTGACGCTTCCATGCAAAATCACTGATGTCATTGGTTGCTGTGTCTTCCTCTTCTGAATTGCTTTCTGTGACATCCCATGAGCTGCTGATGTCACTAACCAGATTGGATTCACTCTGCTGCCATCTTCTGGTTGTCAGCTGAATTTGTGTGACCACAGCAAAGTGGTCACAGTCTTTTGAGCAGACTACCCATAGCCCAGGACTATTTTAGCTCTCTGTAAATTAGACTCAAGGCAGACTCTGCAGATGAGGGGAGCAGGAGAAATCCTTTAGGTCAAATCTTTTTTTTTTAAAGATAATTTGTTTTTTTCCTCAGAAAACAGTCTCTTAAGTCTTTCTAGTAGTAGGACTAAAGAGAGAAAATTCCTTTCAGATCCCAGCATGCCCCTGGAAGTTAATATTGGCCATGGAACTACTTCGCTTTAGTAAGACTTGAAAGACAGGCTGGAGGTGTCAATCTCTGTCATTCATTCCTTTTGTTGTTGTTGTATTTAGTCATTTTTCAGTCTTGCATGACTCTTTGGGCTTTTCTTGGCAGAGATACTGGAGTGGCTTGCCTTTTCCTTCTCCAACTCATTTTTACAGATGAGGAAACTTAGGCAAATAGGGTTAAGTGACTTCCTCAGGGTCATACAGCGTAAGTATCTGGGCTGGATTTTAATTTAGGAAGAGGAGTCTTCCTGACTGCAGTCACTGCCCATCATTCCTATCGTGTCACCCAAATTACTATTCTCCTTACAAATGACAGCAATGAAATAACAAAAGAGGCCACCCCATCTGGCCAGGATTAGAGACAAATTAAGAGAAACACCAGGGGGAATTTTGACAACTAGATCATTTTCTACTCGATATAGAACCTAGTTCTGACTTTCTGTCTAGAGTGATTTCTTTCTATGGTTCTAGAATGCATTTTATCTAATCCAAACCTGCCATTTTACAGAGAGGAAACTGAGGCATGGAGAAAGGAAGAGACTTATGTAACATCACAAAGCAATTCATTAGCAGGTCCAGGATTGAGTGCAAACCTTCTTGCTCTCGTTTCATGCTGGTCCATCTACGAACAACAGAGAATCAAATCAGGAGATAGGAACGAAGAAGATGAAGATGGAAGGGTTAAGGATCAGGGATAAGCATGATTTGTGTGGGGCATGGGGATGGAAGGGATGGAGAATGTGGGGATGGGGATGGTGGAGGTAGAATGGAGCTGAAGGGAATGGGGAATGTGGCAATAGGCATGGCAGAGGTAAGAATGGGGATGGAGAGAACAGGAGTCTGGGTGGAGACTGATAAATGGGGGAGTGGAGATGTTGACCATCACGATGTTGGTGTTACTAATAATGAGTGCCCATGGGCCTGGCTAAAGACAGCCTCCCCTAATGGGACTTGTCCCTGGTTGTCCCCTTGAGCTCCTACAGGGTAACATCAAGAGGCTTCCTACCTCCTCCCCTCCAACCCCTCAAAAAAAAACCAAACTCTTACTCTATTAACATTTCAGTAAATCTTCTTCCCTGCCCCTTAACCCCAGGATACTTTCAAGCCTTTTCTTTGAGACCAAGAAACCAACTGTGTAGAATCACCAGGGCAGGGAGCAGCAGTGCCAACTCCCCCATTACAGCTTCATTCCTGGCTCTTCCCCGTGCTTTGTCCAATCCACTGTTAAAACCTCTTCTGCCTTCCAGGAGACTAGTCTCCTCAGATACATCCTTTATAAACTAGGTGTTCTAATCAGGACCAAGGAAGAAAGTGCCCCAGGTCATCTCTCCCATTCTCCTACCTGTCTGTAGTCCAGTGGATCAGCCTGGACTTCTGTCTGACTCCTAGGTCATGCCCAAATTTCCAGCTTGCAATGGGCACCTCCACCCTACCCCTGCTTACTTTGATGACATTCAATTCCTACTAGAATCTGAAGAGAGATTATTTTTCCCCTTAGACAGAATGAGAAACCAAGGCAAACATACAGTCCAGGCCTTGTCTACCTTAGTAGCATTTCTGGAGAGCAATAAGGCAACAATGGCAGAGGAAAAAGAGAACAGGGAATGGAATCAGGTGATCCAGGTATGAATTCCAGACCAACCACTTACCAGCAACATGACCTTAAACAAATCATTTTCTTTCTCTAGGTCTAAATTTCCCATATATAAATTGGAGATAATACAATTGTATAACTCACCTCTCAGGTTGGTGTGAAGAGTATGACCTTGTTCGTGTAACCTGGTTTGCCTTGGTTTGCCCAATTGTAAAGTAGAGTGTGTTGGTAAGCAAAATGGGCTCCTAGCACTCGGTTCAACCAAGTACCCTTGAAGAATTTGGCTTTTGTTTCCTGTGATTAATTCAGTGTATTTCATTGAGTCTTACTAGGTGCTAAACCCCAGGCCCAAACCCCTATTAGGTGCTAAGCCTATGTGGGTATGAAGCTCCCAGGGTACTAAGGGGAGGCGCTAACTCAAGAGCCAATCATAGGAGCCTAAGTTCTGGTCATTCAGATGACATTTGATGACTCATGAAATGGTATAAGAAGAGAAGACAGAGCTATTTGCACAGGGCTCTCACTCTTGGTGGCATGTACTGATGCAGAGACTCTAGGCAGCTGTAGCTAAGAGCCCTCCAGCTCATAACCTGGATGTTGGGACTTTGTTAAACTCTGGTAACTATGTATTGGGATTTGAATCAGACAAGGCCTGTCTGTTGATGTTTGTACTTTGTTTGTATTTTGCTCTGAAGTTCAGGGTGCTGGTTTTTTTCCCCTGAACTAAGAGAGTGATACTTATATGCTGGATTAAAATAAGCTTGTTAACCCCTTAACACTGCTTTCCTTAGTAAAGCAGATCAAAAGAACCTGGGCTTTTGCAGCGTGCTGGTAGCATTCTTGTTGTTGGGCTTGTGTTGGTCTTTCACCCCCCACAACAGCTGTTAGCCGGATTGTTGAAACATAGGGCCGTGACAGTTATACTACTATTTCATAGGGTTGGAGCAAAGAAAGAAACTTCATAGACCTTAAAGTGCTACAGAACTAGAAGTCATTATTATGTGAACTTTGGGGATGTATTGGGTTGAATTTTGATTTTGAAGATGCTGGGAAATGCTATTCTGTTTCTATTTCCCTGTTTGTCCCTCACTGGCTAGGGGACCAGGGTAAGTCAGGAGACAATGATCCCCAGATGCACCTGGAGAGGGAAGCAGAGAATTCTCATTACATGGGATTGCTTTAGGAAGAGCCTTGGACTGAAAGTGAAGCACCATGAGAAAAACTCTGGTCTGGCAATCAAGGAACTTTGATTCGAATCCAGATCACAGCACTGACTCACTGTATGACTTTAAGGAAACTACTAGTCCCTTCAGGTACTCAGTTTTCTTATCCATAAAATGAATGAGTGGGACTATTCAGCTTCTTGAAACCCCTTCTTGACCTACTAGTTCTATTTAGAGATGTGATAATGGAAACCTATCCAGGCCAGACACTCTATCCACTGTACCTCCTAAGAGGAAACTGAGGCAAACAGGGTTAAGTGACTTGCCCAGGGTCACACAGCTAATAAATGCCTGAGGCCATATTTGAACTCAGGAAAACATGAGTCTTCCTGATTCTAGGGCCAGCACATTATCTACTGTGCCACACTTTAAGTTTTGCAAAATGCTTTATAAAAATTATTTCACTTAATCCTAGCAATACTACTGTGAGGTAGGTGCGAAAGATATTATTATTGTTTTATTTTATAGATGAGGGAACTGAGACTCAGGAATATTAAACATTTTGCCTACTGGTTGTCCAACTAACTAGTCACTATCAGAAGGTAGATTTGAACCCAGGTCACTCCTGACTCTACATCCTGCAGTCTCTCCACAATACCATGCTACTCTATCACTTGTATTTATTGACACCCCTCCCCTTAGTACCGTAATCACCAAGCTTGACTAGATACCAACTTGTGTTCGTGACTCCATGGGGCTCTGCCCAGAGAGAATCCTCAGTCCTCCCATCTGGCTCAGCCTTGCCCTTGGGAGTCCCACTGCCTAAGACAACACCCGTGCGACCCTGAACAGGTTACTTCATCCCTCTAGACCGGTTTCTTCATCTCTAAAATGAAAGAGTTGGATCAGATGGTCTCTAAAGTCTAAATCTATGACCCTGTGAGCCTGGGAGATGCTCAAGTATAGGACAAGCAGACAGGAGAACAGAAGTATTAGGCTTCTCTGGAAAAGTCCAGGAAATGCATGTTCTCTCCTCCATATTAGTCACTTAGTCTGACACCCTGTAGCCTGAGGAGGGAAATCAGTTGACTCTGTGTTCTTTCTTATGCTGATAAACTCTCTGATATTTTCACTTTTTCCACTTATCCCCATCCCACTGCTGACACCTTTACCCCCTCTGTGAAGGCTTCATTAGAGGAGAGGTTAGAAAGGAGTACTATTAAAAGCTGCCTTTCCCAAGAGATTCAGGGACAGGGGCTTCCCCAAGAGGTCTTCAGTAGTTAGTTCCTTCAGGGGTGTTGGACAGAATGAGGCCAAGGCTGTCAGTGGCCTAGCTATAAATTCTGCAGAAACAAACTCTGTCCAGGGTGAATTACCGGCGGCTGCTTCTTCTTCGGGCAATTAGCTATTGTTTTAATAACTGGCGGTAATGAGCCACGGAGGGGGGTTCAAACTGCCTGGCTCTGTTACTAGGGATTTATAGGTCCCTGGAGCTGCGACAGGGAGGAGAGAAGGCTGACTAGGCTGCTTGCCTCTAAGTGCTTCCCACTCCCTCCTCCTAGGAGCTATCCTGGATTTTAAGAAAAAGTGAAGCAGCTTCTAAGGGTCTCACCATCAATGGAATAAACAGTCTGGAAAGTTGTCTCTACCCTCAAAAATGTGAGGAGGTGCCCCCAAGGATGGTTGACCCCTGGAATCCCTCCCCCAGGGAAAGAAAACTTCTATTCCAGGATTGCAGGTGATATTCCAAATGTAAACATCGATCGGAAATTAGGACGGAGATATAGTCACCTGGAGGTGCCCGTGACTGAGGGCAGGAATCTTAGAATGTCGGAACTAAAGGGGAACTTGTAATATCAAAGATAGAATGTCAGACCTGGAAGAAATCTGAAATCATTCGGTCCACGTTGCCACCCAAAGCATAAGGAATACGGAGAGAGGAAGGTAGGTCAGTGAGAGGCAGGATGCCATCCTAGAAAGGAGAAATATGGCCAGAAAAAGAAGATGGACATGAAGCAGTATCTAATGAAAACTGCCAGTTCTGCCCTCTTGGGCCAAGCACAATGAGTCTAACCCCTTCTCCACATGGCAGCTCCTCAAGAACTGCGCTAACAAATTTAAGTTTGTGTTCATCTGTATATAGCCTACGTGTTTGGGCAGCTACCTGGTGCAGTGGATAAAGCACCAAGGCCTGCAGTTAAGAAGACTCATCTTTGGGAGTTCAAATCTGGCTGTGGACACTTACTAGCTGTGTGATCCCAGGCAAGTCACTCAACCTCTGTCTGTCTCAATTTCCTCAGTTGTAAAACTGCAATAATAGCACCTGCTTCTCAAGTCATTCTAAGGATCCAATGAGCAAACATCTTTAAAGAACTTTGCACATAGTAGGCACTTAATAGTAGGCACTGTTTCCTTCCTTCTAATTCAATTCAACAACCTTCTTATTAAATATTTACCATGTGTCACGTATTATGCCCGGAATGGGTGAAACAAAGTGAAAGATGTAAACAGTCTCTTTCCTCGAGGTGTTTGCATTCTACTGTGGTTTCCAAGATTATTACCAGGTAGAGATTTTCCCACCCAAAGGTGGACAGCACTTTTTTTATCCTTTTCACTCAAACTCATGGGCAAGGGAAAGTATATTTGACTACTTTGTGCTTTTTGTATGCACATTCAGTTCCAGCTCTGAGCCATTTGAAAAGGCTTTTATTCAGCAGGCATTAAGTAGACAGGAGCCAGGCAGAGAATATCTGTGCATGCTCTGAAGTAGAGGACATGACCTTTCCCCATTATGTATTCTTAGAAGAAGGCTCCCCAAGCTTTGAAGGGCATTGGCACCAAGCTGGGAAGACTAAACTTGCTTAAAAGCCTGGACTCTTATTGGCTAGTTTCTCTATTACATATGCAAAGTGAACATATAGTAATTTGGAAGGGGAGTGAAGAACTGGAATGGTTGGGGAAAGCCTCATGTAGGATATGGCACATGAGGTGAACCCTAAATGGAGTTAGAGATTCCAAGAGGCAGAGGTAAGGAAGGAGAATATTCCAGGCACAGAAGTGGAGATGGAATGTTGAGTATAGGAAAACAGAAACAGGCCAGTCTGGCTAGAGTACAGAGGTAGAGTGTGTGTGTGTGTGTGTGTGTGTGTGTGTGTGTGTGTGTGTCGTAAAGAAATGTTGAATCGGTATGGAAAGATGGTGGTGGAGTTAAGTGGGATTTTTACCTCCCTCTTTGCCTTTCTTAATACAACCTAAGTTTGTAGCTTTTTTTGGCTGCCATGACTATTGCCTAAATTGAGTCCACTCAGACTTCCAGATATTTTCCATATGAACAACTTCTCCTATTATGTGAAGATGATTTTTGAACCTAAGTGCAAGAATTTATATTTATCCCAGTTAAATCTCATTTTACTAGATTATTCTCAAAGTCCTAGCCTGTTCCTATTACCCAACATGCCACTATATCTTTTCCTCTGGGCTTTGTGTTATCAGCCAATTTGATAAGTATATCATTTGCCTTCATTCAAGTAACTGACAAAATTTTAAACATCTCTGGGCCAAGGGCAGATCTCAGGAAGATGCTCCACTAAAGATGGTCTTCCAGTTTGGTAACAACCCATTGATGATGGCTTGGCTCTTTGGATCCAACTATTCTCTGTTTCCTACAAGTTATGACCTGCCTTAGGGTAAAAACTTGGTCTGCTCCTACAGATGTTTAGCTCCCTGAGGACAGAGTCTAGCCCTATTCTCTCTGTCTTCCAGATTTTGGACTTCCTTACACTCCTGGGCCAGTTTCTTCTCTGTGTACTCCAAATTGCACATTTGCCAAAAGCCAGAACTGAATCTACTTTTTGTCTTTCTCCCCCTGCCCCCTCCATGGACTGCCAACTCCTCAGGGTTGAGCCTATGTCTGTTCCTTCTGCTTCCCCCAGACTATGAGCTCCCTGAAACAGAACTTTGTTCTCCTTCTTTGTGTCCCCCCACCCCAACATTGTAAGCCCCTTGGAGGATAGCATTCAGGTCCATTCAGAATTAAGGCCTATTGTCTTCATCCCTCCCTTCTCCCCAAAGAAATACCAGTTCAGTCTCCAGTAGGATTTCAATAGCTCCATCATCCTACAGGTATCTAAAGTGGGTCTAAATGTCCTCACCTTGTCCTGGTCTCATCGTGATTAATATGTCACAGACTTCGAACATGTCTCTCTTCATCAAAACAGGTTCCTAGAAAATAGAGCCAGAAAAGTTTTCACAGATCTTCTAGTTCAATTTCCCCACAGAATCTTCACCTCACACCAATAGTACAACAGAGGAAATGAGGCTCAGAGAGGTCAGCCAATTTTCCCAGGGTCACATAATAAGTCAGAAATAAAATTTGAGCTTTACACACTCCAAATTTGGGATTTTTTTCTCATTGTCAAGCCCTCCCCCAACCCCATCCTAAGTATGAGATGCACACACATTAACAGTAATTTAACAAACATTTGTTGATTGGCTACAACATACAGAGCATTATGATGATCATCACTGAAATTAAAAAACATCAGAGTTCCTGGCCTCAAAGATCTTACATACAATAGCAAATGCAAATAATGAGGAGGCATGGTAAAACATAATGGGATGAAGGAATGGTCTAGACTATGTGTTCCAAAACATCTGAGGGAGGAAAAACTATTTTAAGCTGGGGGAATTCACTCATTCATTTATTGAGCAAACATTTATTAAACACTTCCTGTGTGTGGCTCCCTATGTTTTAGACCAGAGGCAGATTAGCAAGGAGGGAAGATGCAAACACAAGAAAATATGGCACACAATAATATAGAATAAGTGCATTGCAGAGGAGCAAACAAAATGCTGTCTGTGGTCAAGTGGGAGATTTTGTTTGCACTAGATACGTGATAGGGTTGTTTTGAGGAAGACCCTCACACTCACACTTAGACACTCAGATATATTATAGCCGACTCACACCTAATCAGGCAAGAATGACAGAGAGAGAGGCCCCGGCAAGACACCTGTCTCCATCAGCACCATGGACAGCACAGCAGTATTAGATCTATGTTTCAGGGAAGCTGTCAAGGGGTAAGGGTGGCATTTTTATAAAAGAAGCATGCCTTGGCTGATACTTTGTATTCTTTTGCAATTTAGGAAGTGTTGTGGAGAACTTAAGAACAAATGGAGATTAAACTTTCACATCTCATCAAAAGAATTTTTAAAGAATTTATTTTTAAATCTTATGTTAATGTGAGAGGTCTTCAGCAGTAGTAACCAAATGCTTTCTTTACTCACCAAGGAGAAGGTCTTTGATTGGAGTAGCATTATATAGTGTAAATTAATAATAATATGAATATTAGTAATAATTAATAATTGTTGATTGCATTAATAGTTAGAAATGTGATCACATTACATATTATTGTATACAAATAATTATATTACTATTAATGACATTGTGTTAATAATGTTACTGTTAGTATTATTACTGTTGCCATTTCTGTACCACTGTGATGTTTAACAAAAAGCTTTTCAACACTGTTAGGTGTTGAAAAAGTGGAAAGTAGAAGGGGTTCTAGATTTAGGGTCAGGAGTTCTATGTGGACTTGGGAAAGCATTTAACTTTTCTGGGCTTCCATATTCTCCTATTTAAAATAAGGTGGCTAAAGATTATTTCCAAAGTCTCTCCCAGCTCTGATGTAAAGTAGGCTTCTTTTGACCATCACCCTATACACATATCTTGTGTTGGGTTTTTGGTTGTTTTTTTTTTCTCCACTCCAAAAAAAAAAAAGATCTGATCCCTTTAATATGTTCAGATAACTGGGTAACCTTTGCCTGTTACCTTATTTGCTCCCCACCACCTTTGCAGATAGACAGATGCCTATTTAACAGAGAAAAAAACTGATCAAGAAAGAGAACAGATGGGAAAGAAAAGACAGATGTCCATTTAACAGAGAAAGACATTGAGGCCAAGAGAGGAAAAGTAAGTTGTTAAAGTTTAAAGAGCAAATTAGTACTGAGACTAGAATCCATGTCTCTGTATTCAAATCAATCAAAAAAGAGATTTGGAGCAATGGAAAGTGAGCTGGCTTGGGAATCAGGAGGTCTGGGCCCCAAGATCCAGGGTGGTGCAGAGGAAAGAACCTAGGCTGGGAGCCAAAGGACCTTTGTTCAAATCCCAGTCCTGGTTCAAGTGAAAGCCCTGCCACTTGCTATCTGTGTGACTTTGGGCAAGTTTCTTAATCTCTCTGGGTCTCGCCAGTTTTATCAGTAAGATGAAAGGGTTTGACTAGATGATCCCTGAGGTCTCTGGTAGCCTGTGATGATATAACTCAAAGGGAGCCAGGAGATCAGAACACTGGACCTAGCTCTGACACTAACTCAGAGTGGGCAAGTCATCAGGGAGGGTTAACAGAGAGGTTTGTTTCCTCGTGGAGGATGGAGTCAAGGGCAGAATGAATCATATTCCAGGCAATGAATACTCAGTGATTCACTCACCTGCCCGCTGTCTCCAAACTGACTCCTAAGTTCACTTTTCCCTATGCCTTATGGTGAGTCATCCAATTTCATGCTGAATTGAGAGCCCCAAAGAACAAGACAGGCCTCTGGAGCTATGCTTCCATGACCCAGCTCTCCCCAGGGAACATAGATGACCTGCCATCCACTCCAGGCAATTCAGCCTTATTTAAGCAGCAGCAAAAATCTTTCTCCTCTCCAAAATAATATGATTCTAAAATATTAAAAAACATTTTCACATTTGTCAAAATCTCACAGATGGAAAGAGACTGAAAACATTGAGAGAGGAAAGGAAGAAATTCAATCAATTGTCTGGGTATGTGACTGACTACACAGTTCCAAGTATCTAGATATTTGAGTATGGCTGGACTGTTTGATATACAGAATTCCAGAGTGGGAAAGGGTGTTACAAGATAGACTATATGATGTTAGATCTGGAAGGGTTCTTAGAACCTGAAATGTTAAAAAAGAGGGGGAACATAGAATATCAGAGCTGCATAAGGTCTTTAAAAATCATCTACCATAGGGGGAAGCACATTCCCCTCTCCAAGAAGTCCCTAGTCTAAGAAGGGTGGTGCCTGAATTACCCTTAAAATCACCTGAAATTGGATGCCTTTAATGCTGATGAGCTCAGTATGGGGGTGGGGTTCAGAGATGAGGCTAATTAGGGAAAATTCAGGACAGCCATGGCCTGTTTAGTTGAGATTCTGCCCCAGAGCAGAAGGACAGCTAGATAACCTCTTGATTTCGTGTCCAATACTTGGTTCCTTAGAACACCAAGCTAGTGGCCAAGGAGATGGAGTCTTCAGCTTGCTCAAACCTCAAGGGAGGAAAGGAAAAAAATTCAATCAACCATCTGGGCATGTTGACTATACAGTTCCAAATATCTAAATATTTGAGTAGGTCTCGATGGCTTGACATCACTGTCACCTATTTTCCACTTTCCCAACTTTTACTTCCCAAAAAGCATCCTTATCCATTTGTTGAAATTTTACTCAAGTGAAATGAGCAGAACCAGAGAACATTTTCCACAGTAGCAGAAATATCGTACAATGATCAGCTGTGAATGACTTAGCTATTCTCAGCAATACAATGATTCAAGACAATTCCAAAAGATTTATGATGAAAAATGCTATCCACTTCAGGAGAAAGAACTGATGGAGTCTGAATGCAGATTGAAGTATACTTTTCAAATTTTCTTTATTATTCTTTTGATCTGCATTTTCTCTTGCAACATGGTTAACATGGAAATGTTTTGCATGACTGCACTGGTATAAAATCTGTATCGAATTGCTTACCTTCTCAAGGAGGGGGAAGGGAGGAAGGGAAAAAGAATACGGAACTGAAAATTAATGTTAAAATTTTTGTTTACATGTAATTGAAAAAAAATAAAATAATTAAATGAGAAAAAAGAAATCACTCATTCTTTAAAGCTCATCTCAAATGTTTCCTCCTCCACAAAGCCTTCCTTGATCTCCCCACTACTGACTTTCCTTTCAGAACTCACACACAACATTTTTTTTGGTCTCTCTAAAGCATGAGATGTTGCATATTATAGCTCTCTGTATTTTATGCTCTTTCTAGACTCTAAGGTCCTGGAGAATAGAGTGTCTGTCTTATTTGACCTTCATATTTCCCTGGGGCTTAGCACACTGTTCTGCACAAAATGCTAAAGAAATAAACACTTGACCTCTCTCTCTTTCATCTAGTACAGCCAAATCTCCTCAACTGCCTCCACATATACTATGCCATTCTCCTCCCTACATATAATTCTCTCTCTGCTTCTTCAGCTCCTGACCATCTGTCAAGTCTCCTCTACAAGGAAGTCCTCTCCAGTTACAGCAACACACACTGGTCTATCCCTCCCTTTAATTCTTCCTCTCACTTAAATGCTGGACCACATGTTCTCACACTTACTTGCCTCTCTTCCTATCTCTCCAGTCTTATCTTCCACTAATTTCCTCCTATCTCCATTCCTATATCCTTTTCTCCAGGCCAATTTATTCACTGTCTTCAGATGATACCCTGGTCTTCTCTGTTTTTACATTGGTTCACAGCATCCCTTCTCTTCCCACCCCCCATGGGACTTTGATGCCTTCCTCTGTCCCTCCTCTCCATCTCCAGTCCATCCTTCAAGGCCCAGACACACTCCTGCCTCCCAGAGGAAGCCTTTCACAACAAATTCAAGGCTTTAGCCCTTGTCTGATCTGTTTCAACAATCTGGCTAGCAGCTTCTGTGGGGGTATAAGATCCACCCACAGCCAGCACCCAGAAAGCTGCCAACAGCACAGGTTCTTTTGATCTGTTTAACTAAGGAAAGCAGGGTGAAGGGGTTGACATGCTTAGTTTAATTCAGCACACAAATACAATTCACTTAGTTCAGGGGAAAAAAACCAGCACATTGAACTTCAGAGCAAAATACAAACAAATTACAAACATCAACAAACAGATCTTGTCTCCCTCCTGGATCCCAAGCAGCCCAAGCTGAAGGGACCAAAAAGGCAGACTCAGTGCCTCGCTGCAAAGTTTCTATCTTGCCCCAGGGCTGAATTCCAAGCCCCTGGGTTCCTGGTTGTCTAGTTCTGGGTAGCCCCTCCAGGCTTCTGCCAGAATCTGAATTGCAATGTAGGTGATTCTCCACCTTTTTGCTCACCTCAAAGTTCTCTGCTCTGGCTGGGGAAGGCAGGGAAAAAGCACACTCAGCTTCTTGCTGCAAAATTTCCATCTTGCCCCAGAGCTGAATTCCAGGCTCCTGGGTTCCAACTCCAGCTGGCCTCACCTGGCTTCTTCTGGAATGTAAGCGATTCTCCACCATTTCAATCCTCTCACGGAAGTCAGTTTCAAGGCAGCTCAGCACTTTCAGCTTTCCAAAGTTCCCATGCAGGCAGTCTTCTGCTCTGTCTGTATCAATATTTTGGCAGCTGCTGTCTGCTTCTTCTTTCTCCTCACCAGCCCCTCTTGCCAAATCTGTAGGAAGGCCATTCTCCAAGTCTCCAAGGCCATTCTCCACTCCTGTTTCAAAACTCCATATACAATATAATCTCAAGACATTCACCCTTTCAGCACAGTCCTCCTGGGCCAGGCTTATCAGCTTAAGCCTGGGAAGAAGGGATTATCTCCTGCTCTGGACCCCTGGGAAACCACACCCAGCATTTCCACCCATCTGTTTTCCTTCAGGTCTTCCTTGCTCCTGAGGCTCCACAGAACCATAGCCACCCCAAGTACAAAGAGCAGTCCAAAAACAGGGAAATATTCAACCAACCCAGTACCCCAAAACACCATGCTT